>CAWUFW010014029.1:0-437290 GCA_963921515.1 Calotriton arnoldi
TGTGTCTTCTACAGTAGTGCTACTCATTTGCGTTGACATCCAATACCAGTGGACTACATGGTCATGTCACGACTGCCGTGTACTTCACATACTCTCATCCTCTCTCATTCGTACTTGTGAAATGAGTCAGCGGAGACAGTTCTGGTTTCAAACATTATATTGAGTCTTCTGTCCTCTGTGATGCAGTATAGTGGACACTACTGGCAGCGGAATACATATTGAGGATATACTGAGCATGATTACAAATGGGATAGGGTGTGGGGTTACATCTGCTTGGCCAAGGCTGTGCTAATGTACATTTACGTATAGCTGCGGAGCTGCGGACTTTGACACAGACGGTATACATGTAGCCTACCAGACCGCTCGGCATCATGGGCACAGTCCATCTCAGTTCCATGTGACAGGTTTGCTGCGGTTGTTCCTCATGCACGCGTGCATGTGAGATGACATCAGGGCATGTGCTTGCGTGCATGCAGCGGCGTGCCACTTGTTGTTGCACTGTGGTGGTTACTGGACATGTCACAGTCACTGGGGTCGTGTTGTTGTTGTATGCACTTGTCGTCCATGCAAAGGTCCTGGTATGGGATTCCCGGGGCGGGGGTGGGAGGGGTGCAGCACCCACAGACTCCAGGCGACCTATTCATGTCCACTGAGCGGTGTGTGTGTCCATGGGCGCTGGATCCATGTCGTGTCCTGGTTGTTCGTGCAGTTCCGTCCATGTGGGTGCGATGCACAGAGCCCATGCCACTGCCTCCCACGATGCATGCGGTGTTCCTGGATGTGATGGGGAACAGTGTGCATGTCCCGGTCATATCCGATGTCATGGCGATGTCGTTGATGGTGTGGTTACAGTTGCCGGTCGTTTGGTATGGCTGTTGTGGTGGTGACTGGCCAGTCCGTGCGGAAGCTGAGCATGGGTGCGGGGTTGGACTTCATAGGTCACTCGGGGAACCTGCGTTGTGGTCCGACGTATTTACAGGTTGTCAGGTATGCGATGCCGTCCAGCAGGGCTTCCATGTCATTGGTGGTGTACATGTTTGCCAGCCAATGAAGCGGATGGTGGCTGTCAAGGTGTTGTTCGTAGGTTGTCCCTTGGAGGACCATGATGGGGCATGCTGGGTGACATTCGATGTAGCTGTTCTCGATGATCCGTCGTGTGGAGGCACAGTGGTTCCATTTCAGTGCGCGTGCGATGTTGGCCACATACGCCATGCCCCCATAGGCAGAGCAGGCCCTGTCGTGTGCGTCCAGAGGGAGGAGTAGTGGTAGCAGTAGCAGGTCCGCCTTCAGACATGCCGGGTTGGAGAGGCATATCTCGACGGGATGCTGGTAGGGACACCTCCGACAGTAGAAGACGGGCATGACGCAGCTGAACAATGTGATGCGGTAAGTCAGTCGGTAACTTACGTTCAGCAGGGACAGGAGATCGCATCCCAATGTATGTATCGTGCTGGTTTGGTACAGCTTGAGCTCTTCGGCGTAGTTGGGTAGGTGTGTTGCGGTTGCCATTTCGCAGCGGTGCGTTGTGGTGGCGTGCTCCGGCTGTGTGTGCAGTCTGCAATGTGCACGCTCCGAGGTTGCTGTGAGCTCTGTGTAGTCGTAGGGAGACAGGACTTGTGTTCTGTTGGCTTGTTTGGAGGACACGGGCCCTCTTCCCACATGCTTCTCAGACAGTTGAAGGTCAGTGCTGTGTGACTCCTTCCAATTAACTTGCATGTGGCCGACATGGGGGAGTGTTTTCTTGTTTCTTCCCCGTCCGTTGTGTGCTTCTGTGATATGCGCTATCTGCCCTGTGGTCGGTCTCCTCGGCATGCCTGTGTTGGTCTATTCTTGGACAATGGCTGTATTCACCGGCTTCTGTCGTAGGGCTGTGGTTTCGGTGTTGGAATGGAAGGTCATTCAGTGCTGTCTGCTCTCCCTTGTGTGGGCGGCAGGCTGCCTTTCCGCTCTGCGTTGGGCCTTGTGTGTGGATGTAATTCTTGGGCCACCTGTTGTCGGTCACCGGGCTCTTTGGTGTTCCGTTTCATGTGTCTTGTTCATATGTGCAGGGTGGTATGGGTTTTTCAGTGTGGTACTGGCGTTCCTCTTCCCGAAGGGGCCCTGCTTCTCCTAGTTGGTGTTGCCGCCGCTGTGTGCTTCGCCATGTTTGTTACACTGGGGTGTGTCCTGCTGTTGCGTGACTTCACTGACATGTGTGCGTCGGTTGTGTGGCGTTGGGTGTTGTCCGTGAATTGGGCGTTGGGGACATGTCTGTGGCAGGCCTGTCACGTGTCATGTGCGTTCGGGGTGGGGCTGGTGTGTGTGCTGCTTGGTTGTGTCCCTGTGTCTGTGTGCGACGCATGCATGGCGCTGCGGTTGGCCTCTGCGTTGTGCGCATGTGTGGCGGCGTCATCGGCGCTTTGGGGCCGTGACGGGGTGGTTGGTTCCTAGTCCCAGGTGGTGTGTACACATGTGTTCCGCGATGTTAGGATTTGGCCTGTGTGTCATATGTGGATGCGATGGTGGATGTGTAGTGTGCACGCGCTGGTGGGGGTTGTCCGCTTTTTCCGCCCTTGCACTGTGTGCGCTGTTTGCGTGCACTTGTTGTGTGTGTGTCTACCTGCGTCTCCGCGGTACGTTGCGTCCTTGGTGGTGCATCAGCAGAAGCATGGGAAGGGCCTGCAGTGCTGGATTCATGCCCGGGGTGCCGCTTCTTCGTTGTCCGTGCTCTGCGTCCGTGTTTCCGCCTCTCTTTCACGTGCGGTGTCTCTTTGCCGTGGGAGCCGTTTGTTTGCGGCATCGTAATTTATGCGCCGGGCGGGACGTGTTTCGTCGGACGGTGTGTGTCAGTTGTGCTGCGCCGCTACGTGTGCGGGCGCACTTTGATGGCGGACGGTGTTGCTGGCTTGCCGGCGGTGTTTGGCCTGCTTTTCGCATCGTAATTGGGCGGGCGTGTGGACTGCTGCGTGCCGGCGGTAACTGGTGGTTTTTGCATCCGCCAGCACGGCGGTAGTGCTTCCGCCCGCCATCGTAATGGGCCCCTTAATTATAATAAAGTAATTATACATTTTTATTTATTGGTATTGATAATTAATTTATTGTTAATTAATTATTAATTGGTATTAATTTTTATTAATTGATTAATTGATAATTATATTAATTGTGTTAATTTTTTTTAGGAGTGGGTTGTGGGTTTATAAGGGAATAGGGTGGGAAGTAATTTAATTTTAATAAAGGAATTATTAATTTGTATTTATTGATATTGATAATTAATGTATTGTTAGTTAATTATTAATTGTTAATTACTTTTTATTAATTGATTAATTGATAATTATATTAATTGTGTTATGTTTTTTTAGGAGCGGGTTTTGTGTTTAGAGGGGAATAGGGTGGGAAGTAATTTAATTTTAATAAAGTAATTATTAATTTGTATTTATTGGTATTGATAATTAATTTATTGTTAATTAATTATTAATTGTTAATTAATTTTTATTAATTGATCATTATATTAATTGTATTTTTTTTAGGAGCGGGTTGTGGGTTAATAGGGGAATATAGTGGGAAGTAATTGAATTATAATGAAGTAATGATTAATTTTTATTTGTTATTATTTATAAATAATTTATTATTAATTAATTATTAACCCCTTCGCTGCTAGGCCTTTTCCCTCCCTGTGCTAAGCATTTTTTTGGCTATTTAGGGTAGTTCGCGCTTAGGCCCCTGTAACCTTTTGACCACATAAGGTATCCACGCCAAATTTGCGTCCTTTTTTTCCAACATTATGGGCATTCTAAAGGTACCCAGGGTTTGTGGATTTCCCTGGAGGGGACCCAGAAATTAGCCAAAATACAGGTAAATTTTGTTTTTTTTGGGAAAAATTGGAAAAAAGGGCTACAGATGAAAGTGTCTGGTTTTTTCCCTGCAAATGGTATCAAAAAAGGGGTTGTGGTGCTGAAATCACCATCTTCCCAGCTTTCAGGGACAAGCAGACTTTTGTCAGAAACGTAACATTTTTCACACAGTTTTGGCATTTTTCTGGGACATAGCCTATTTTTGCTATTTTTTTCTGCTTTCAACCTCTTTCCAGTTAATGGTAGAAATGGGTATGAAAGCAATAATGGATCCTGGAAAGCTATACATTTTAGAAAAGTAGACAAAATTCTGAATTCAACAAGGGGTCATTTGTGTACATCCTTCATGGTTTCTTTATAGAAACTAACCGTTGAATAAAGGAAACATTGAAAATTAGTTGAAAAAAACAGCCATTTGTGTCAACGTGTTCACCTGTAACTTCTTCTAATTATGAAAGCTGTTTGACAGCAATATACCGTTACATCCGCTGGACTTTTCTGGTTGTGGGGATATATAGGACTTGTAGGTTCACCAAGAACCCGAAGAACCCAGAGCCAATAACTGAGCAGCGTCTTGCAATGGTTTTTTATTATGTACCGGGTATATAGCAATTAATTTGGGAAAATATATACATGGAAAAATCGGTATGAAAGACACCTATGTATTTCTGAAATTGGAACAAAATATAGAGTTTAGAAACAGTAGCTATTTGCACATTTCCGAAATTGTGAGTACCCATACTAGCATGAGAATTATAGGTCATTTTTCAAAATGACTTCTTTTTTATACATTGTCTTACATTTGGAAGGCAGAAATGCATCGAAAGTCAATAGGTAATAACAGCTGTTCTACAATTCTGTGTTACCCTAAGTCTCCCAATAAAAATGGTACATCACTTGTGTGGGTAGGCCTAGTGCCCCCGACAGGAAACGGCCCAAAACGCAACGTGGACACACCACATTTTTACAGTGAAAACTGACCCTTTTTTGGTAAAGTGCCTAGCTGTAGATTTTGAACCCTAGCTCTGCCGGCACCTAGGGAGACCTAGCAAACGTATACATTTTTGAAAACTAGACACCCAGGGGAATCTAGGATGGGGTGACTTGACTGGCTCTCACCAGGTTCTATTACCCAGAATCCCTTGCAAACCTAAACAGTTGTAAAAGAAAAACACATTTTCCTCACATTTCTGTGGTGGAAAGTTCTGGAATCTGCGTGGATCCACAAAATTCCCCCCTCCCCGCGTTCCCCAAAGTCTTCAGAGAAAAATGGTACCTCACTTGTGTGGGTAGGTCTAGGCCCGCGACAGGAAACGGCCCAAAACGCAACGTGGACACACCACATTTTCACAGTGAAAACGGACCCTTTTTTTGCAAAGTGCCTAGCTGTAGATTTTGAACCCTAGCTCTGCCGACACCTAGGGAAAACTAGCAAACCTATACATTTTTGATAACTAGACACCCAGGGGAATCCAGGATGGGGTGACTTGACTGGCTCTCACCAGGTTCTATTACGCAGAATCCCTTGCAAACCTAAAAATTTGTAAAAAAAACAAATTTTCCTCACATTTCTGTGGTGGAAAGTTCTGGAATCTGCGTGGATCCATAAAATTCTCCCCACCCCGCGTTCCCCAAAGTCTTCCGAGAAAAATGGTGCCTCACTTGTGTGGGTAGGCCTAGAGCCCGCGACAGGAAACGGCCCAAAACGCAATGTGGACACATCACATTTTCACAGTGAAAACCTACCCTTTTTTTGCAAAGTGCCTAGCTGTAGATTTTGAACCCTATCTCTGCCGGCACCTAGGGAAACCTAGCAAACCTATACATTTTTTAAAACTAGACACCCAGGGGAATCTAGGATGGGGTGACTTGACTGGCTCTCACCAGGTTATGTTACCCAGAATCCCTTGCAAACCTAAAAATTTGTTTAAAAAAACACATTTTCCTCACATTTCTGTGGTGGGAAGTTCTGGAATCTGCGTGGATCCACAAAATTACACCCACCCCGCGTTCCCCAAAGTCTTTCAAGAACAATGGTACCTCACTTGTGTGGGTAGGCCTAGGGCCCGCGACAGGAAACGGCCCAAAACGCAACGTGTACACACCACATTTTCACAGTGAAAACGGACCCTTTTTTTGCAAAGTGCCTAGCTGTAGATTTTGAACCCTAACTCTGCCTGCACCTAGGGAAACCTAGCAAACCTATACATTTTTGAAAACTAGACACCCATGGGAATCCAGGATGGGGTGACTTGACTGGCTCTCACCAGGTTCTGTTACCCAGAATCCCTTGCAAACCTAAAAATTTGTAAACAAAAAACAAATGTTCCTCACATTTCTGTGGTGGAAAGTTCTGGAATCTGCGTAGATCCACAAAATTCCATGCACTCAGTGTTCCCCAATGTCTTCCGAGAAAAATGGTACCTCACTTGTGTGGGTGGGTCAAGTACCCGCGACAGGCAAAGGCCCAAAACCTATTGAGGCGACTTCAAAATTACCTATCACAAAACAACCTGGTTTTGCAAGGGGGGGTCCCATGAGTTTTTGGCCCCGGGCTCGGCGGCCATCTAGGGAAACCTACCAAACCCACACATTTCTGTAAACAAGACACCCTGGGGAGTTCAGCAAGGTATGTCTTGCGTGGGTCCCCCAACATTTCCCTACAGAGAATCCCCTGCAAACCTCAAATTTAGCTTAAACAAATCACTTTTTTCTCAAATTTTTGTGTGGGAAAGTTTTGAATCTGCGTGGATCCACAAATTTCCTTCTACACAGCATTCCCCCAGGTCTCCCGATAAAAATGGTACCTCACTCGCGTGGGTGGGTCAAGTACCCGCGACAGGCAAGGGCCCAAAACCTATTGAGGCGACATCAAAATTACCTATCACAAAAAAATATGGTTTTGCAAGGGGGGTCCCATGAGTTTTTGGCCCCGGGCTCGGCGGCCACCTAGGAAAACCTACCAAACCCACACATTTCTGAAAACTAGACACCCGGGGGAGTCCATCAAGGTATGGCTTGCGTAGGTCCCCGACACATTTCCCTACCCAGAATCTCCTGCAAACCTCAAATTTTGTTGAAAAAATCTATGTTTTCTCACATTTCTGTGTGGGAAAGTTGTAGGATCAATGGGCTGACACAAATTTCCTACCACCCAGCGTTCCCCCAGGTCTCCCGATAAAAATGGTACCTCACTTGTGTGGGTAGGCATAGTGGCTGCAACAGGAAATGGCCCAAATCGTACTGTGCAGACTTCAAAATTACCTATAACAAAACTACCTGGTTTTGGGGGGGGCACCGTGGGTTTTGGCCCCGGGCTCGCCGCCATCTAGGTAAACCTACCAAACCCACACATTTCTGAAAACTAGACACCGGGGGGAGTCCAGCAAGGTATGGCTTGCATGGATCCCCCAACGTTTTCCTACCCAGAATGCCCTGCAAACCTACACAGAAATTTGAGAAAAAGGTGATTTTTTCAGCTAAATTTGAGGTTTGCAGTGGATTCTCGGTAGGGAAATGTTGGGGGACCCACGCAAGCCATACCTTGCTGGAATCTTCAGGGTGTCTAGCTGTCTGCAGCAGAGGGATTTCCTGAGCATGTGCTCATGACGGAATGGTTCCGTCATGAGCATGGAAGGGGTTAATTGGTTATTTAACTAAAAAGATTATTTAATTGACAAGTATGTTAATTTTAACCCTCTGCTATCCAACACTTTCCCTACAGTTACACTCTCTGGAGTGGAAATAGTAATTTTACCCTTACGCTATCCAACACTTTCCCTACTGTTGCACTCTCTGGAGTGGTAATAGTAATTTTTACCCCTACTCTATCCAACACTTTCCCTACTGTTGCACTCACTGGAGTAGGAATAGGAATTTTTACCCCTTTGCTATCCAACACTTTCCCTACTGTTGCACTCTCTGGAGTGGGAATAGTAATTTTTACCCCTACGCTATCCAACACTTTCCCTACTGTTGCACTCTCTGGAGTGGGAATAGTAATTTTTACCCCTACGCTATCCAACACTTTCCCTACTGTTGCACTCTCTGGAGTGGGAATAGTCATTTTTACCCCTACGCTATCCCACACTTTCCCTACTGTTGCACTCACTGGAGTGGGAATAGTAATTTTTACCCCTAGGCTATCCAACACTTCCCCTACTATTGCACTCACTGGAGCGGGAATAGTAATTTTTACACCTACGCTATCCAACACTTTCCCTACTGTTGCACTCACTGGAGCGGGAATAGTAATTTTTACCCCTTCGCTATCCAACACTTTCCCTACTGTTGCACTCACTGGAGTGGGAATAGTAATTTTTACCCCCACGCTATCCAACACTTTCCCTACTGTTGCACTCATCGGAGTTGGAATAGTATTTTTTACCCCTACGCTATCCAACACTTTCCCTACTGTTGCACTCACTGGAGTGGGAATAGTAATTTTTACCCCTTCGCTATCCAACACTTTCCCTACTGTTGCACTCCCCGGAGTGGGAATAGTAAATTGTACCCCTACGCTATCCAACACTTTCCCTACTGTTGCACTCACTGGAGTGCGAATAGTAATTTTTACCCCTTCGCTATCCAACACTTTCCCTACTGTTGCACTCACTGGAGTGGGAATAGTCATTTTATCCCCTCCGCAATACAATATTTTCTCTACTGTTTTAGTTAATGTAGTGTATAATGTATTTTAAAAAGATTTAAAAAATTCTAATTTTTTATTTGTTATATATATTTTTTATATTTTTATTTATATTATTGGTGTATGTGTATAGATATATATGTATTTATAATTTTTAATATGTTTTTTAACAATTTATAAGTTATTAAAATAATTATTTATACATATTATTAAGTAAGTATATATATTATATTTTATACATATATATGTTTAATTTATTTTTATATTATATGTATTAGTTATAATTTTAAACATTTTCAAATAATTTTAACTATGTTTCTTTTATTTATATGTATTATTTACTTTATTTTACATTATTTTTTAAACATTAAAAAAACTATATTTTTAACAATGATATTTTTGACAACAATATTTTTTTTCCGATATTTTTGTACTTACCATTATGTAGATAGGACTTCGATATTCTGGACATCGATATTTTTGTATCGATATTTTTGTACCTCGATATTTTGACTGCCGATATTCTGTCAGTGATACAAAACAATCATATTGCGACAATTATCAACCGGATTAGAGGGTAAGCTTAATCTAAATTTGTTTTCTATCTCAACGCTAAAATTCTTATTTAGTTTAAGGCACAAGGTGCCAATACTTTAACCACTATTCATATGTTGAGCATAGGGTCAGACTGGCCTATAAGGCAATCAGGCAGTGCCCAAAGGGCTGGTTTCACAGATCAGTGTGCGGGATGTTTTTTTGGATTTTTGTGAGCCTCTTTATGGTCTGCTGGGCCGGTTTTACTGCTGATTTCCCTGATATTAACACAAATATTGTCTGCAGCAAGCATAAATCCATAGTCTTTCATACCTTGCAAAACACTTAGACATATCGAGGCTTGTTTACAAGCCCAGTGCACCGCTAGAACGTCAATTTTATTGACGTTCCGGCAGCGCACTGGGCTTACCCATATTTACGAAGCAACAGAAACCCACCCTACATGGCTTTTCATAGCCTCATAGATATGGTGTGAGGTAATGCAGTGCAAGCTGCTGCGTTGCCTCGCACTGTGATAGGGAGGTGTGCCATGGGCTTTACAGTGGGTGTTCCCACGTAACACTTATGGCATTTGAAACATTTTCGATTTACAACATGTTGTAAACCTGGGAATGCGTCAAAAGCCTATGCCTCCCCAGGGTTGGCGTAAGGGTTGTTATTGTGAAGGAAGGTACCCCTTCCTCCACAAAAATAATCTGATTTCAACACAGACACCCTTGTGCTATGGAGCAAGAGTGCATACATTGGCAGATGGCAGAGATTTGTGCGCCAGCCCTGTGAATGAGGAATGGAATGCCCAGTATCTCATAGATATGGTGCATTCCTGCCCTTTCCTTTTGACGTAGGGCAGCACAGCAGGAAGGCTTGTGGTGCTGCCCTATGCTTACAATATGTAAATGAGGCCCATTGCATTTATAAGTTCTAAGCTGGCCCATTTTATAAACATAGCCCACTTTTTTAACTATCTAGTTCACTAATAGAGGCCACTTTTATTTTAGTGCCCGTGACTGTTTTCAGTCCCAGTTGAACCCTGGTTGAGCATGCAATTGTGTGCAAATAATGCTAATGGCAAAATGTGTTATCTAATCTAACGATGTGAAAAAATCAGAGTTTGACATCAAATGTGCTGCTTGTCAAGAGTACCCCATTCATCCATTTAAATTTGAATTGTTGTTGAAAGACATTGGTGAGGTTGTTGTGCTTGCACCGCTATTGCATTCGGTGTAACACAGACTAAATACTAATGGACTCATTTACAAAGATGTTGTGAGTAGGTGTGACTTACTTCTATAGTAATCTTGATTTACTCCTGAATTCCTGGAGTATTTCTGAAATCTCATTTGAAGCCAGGAGTAGTCACAGAATTTTTTTTGTGAAGTGGGAACTAAGAGGTCGATTAGGATGGTGGCCGGAAAACCATTCCGACCGCCGTGGTAGCGGAAATTAACCATCCGCAGGTACCGTGGGAAAACCGGCGGTCAAATGATGATGAACCTCCAGAAAAATCCGACCGCGGTGGACCGATGCCACGAAAGACCGCCGGTAGCGTGCAGAGCAGGTGAAAATCCGTCCGCGGTGGTCAGATTTGCTGCGGAAAGACCCAAAACCGCGGCACGGTCAGCGGATTCACCGCACGTGAAATTAGGATACCATTGCGGTGACAGCGGAACAATCCGCTGTTTCCGACTTCTGCGATCACAAGCATTGATGAATGGGAGAGCCGGCGGAAGAGCGGTTGTATACCGACCGCCGCGCTCACTCCGGAACATCAATGGCGGACGACAAAAAACACACACAAGAAGGCTACCAAGTGTGGCTATTAACCAGGCTCAGCCTCAAAAAACACCTAACACACGCCAATGACACATCCCCATGGCAACAAAAAATACAAATCCCAGGTCAATACACACAACACACCTGACAGGAATACACGATTTTGACCCACCACATAGCTGAGTATAAAACCAGCCCCTTCCCTGACCAGAATCCTTTGCACTACTCCACTACTGAAGGGCCCAACCCCACAGCACAAAGGTTAGGCAAATCTGCACACATAACACCATCACAACAACACACACACCACACACATCACCACCACCACCTTCACACCTGCACCTTTAACCCATTTGCACATCACACACCATGTCACAGAAGAAAATGCCCAAATTCACTGACAATGAGTTGTCAGTGATGGTAGAGGAGGTAATCAGAGTAGAACCACATTTGTTTGGAAACCTGGTCCAACAGACACCATTAGCCACCAGAATGCAAATGTGGGCAAGAATAGTCAGCAGGGTCAATGCAGTAGGGTCCATCCCGCGGGTCCATCCCGCGCTCCAAGAAGGAGATCATGAAGCGGTGGCATGACCTCAAGAGCAAGGTGAAAGAGAAGAACAACAAGAACCGTGAGCTGGCTCAGAGGACTGGCGGTGGCCCTCCCATTCCACTACAAACATTCACGGTATGGGAGGAGAAGGTGCTTGGCATACTGAATCCAGAGAGTCTCACAGGAATACCTGGGGGAGTGGAGGCTGGGAAGTAACAACAAATGTCTACCATCACACTGCTATGTACTATCTTGCACAACTACAAAGCTACACCTCCTGGGTCAAAATGCATGCATGTGCACCACACTCTCCCCAACACATGTCTCACAGGTCCAACATTCACTCCCTCTGATTCAAACCCCCAAGGTAGCTAGCAATATTACCATGGGGGCAGGTGTACAGGCAGCCAGCACTACAACTCCCACCAGTCCCCCTAGTCCCACAACTCAGCAGGATGGAGCACTGCCCACACCCAAAACCATGTGTCAGCCATTGCATTGCCCACCTTCACCTAACAGGTAGGTAGCCATCTTAACAGGGAGAGGTGGTTGTGTTTGCGAAGCCTGCATTACAACTCCCACCAGGCCCCCTTGTCCCAAAGCTCACCAGGATGGAGCACTCCCCCACCCCACACAGAAGCAAGTGGCAGACATTGCATTCCCCTCATCAAACTAACAGATAGGTAGCCATCTTAACAGGGAGGGGGTGGTTGTGTTTGGGAAGCCTGCACTACAACTCCCACCAGGCCCCCTTGTCCCAAAGCTCACCAGGATGGAGCACTCCCCCCCCAGCCAGAAGCATGTGGCAGACATTGCAATGCTCCCTTCAAACTTACAGGTAGGTAGTCATCTTATGCTCTCTTGTCCCACCCCTGAGCAGGATGGAGCACTCCCCACACCCACAACCATGTGGCAGCCATTGCATTGCCCACCTTCACCTAACAGGTAGGTAGCCATCTTAACAGGGAGGGGGTGGTTTTGTTTGGGAAGCCTGCACTACAACTCCCACCATGCCCCCTTGCCCAAAGCTCACCAGGATGGAGCACTCCCCCCCACCCCACCCAGAAGCAAGTGGCAGACATTGCATTCCCCTCATCAAACTAACAGGTAGGTAGCCATCTTAGCAGGAAGGGGGTGGTTATGTTTGGGAAGCCTGCACTACAACTCCCACCAGGCCCCCTTGTCCCAAAGCTCACCAGGATGGAGCACTCCCCCCCCAGCCAGAAGCATGTGTCAGCCATTGCATTGCCCGCCTTCACCCAACAGGTAGGTAGCCATCTTAACAGGGAGGGGTGGTTGTGTTTGGGAAGCCTGCACTACAACTCCCACCAGGCCCCCTTGTCCCAAAGCTCACCAGGATGGAGCACTCCCCCCAGCCAGAAGCATGTGTCAGCCATTGCATTGCCCACCTTCACCTAACAGGTAGGTAGCCATCTTAACAGGGAGGGGGTGGTTGTGTTTGGGAAGCCTGCACTACAACTCAAACCAGGCCCCCTTGTCCCAAAGCTCACCAGGATGGAGCACTCCCCCCACCCCACCCAGAAGCAAGTGGCAGACATTGCATTCCCCTCATCAAACTAACAGGTAGGTAGCCATCTTAACAGGGAGGGGGTGGTTGTGTTTGGGAAGCCTGCACTACAACTCCCACCAGGCCCCCTTGTCCCAAAGCTCACCAGGATGTAGCACTCTCCCCCAGCCAGAAGCATGTGGCAGACATTGCATTGCTCCCTTCAAACTTACAGGTGGGTAGCCATCTTATGCTCTCTTGTCCCACCCCTGAGCAGGATGGAGCACTCCCCACACCCACAACCATGTGGCAGCCATTGCATTGCCCACCTTCACCTAACAGGTAGGTAGCCATCTTAACAGGGAGGGGGTGGTTGTGTTTGGGAAGCCTGCACTACAACTCCCAACATGCCCCCTTGTCCCAAAGCTCACCAGGATGGAGCACTCCCCCCACCCCACCCAGAAGGAAGTGGCAGACATTGCATTCCCCTCATCAAACTAACAGGTAGGTAGCCATCTTAACAGGGAGGGGTGGTTGTGTTTGGGAAGCCTGCACTACAACTCCCACCAGGCCCCCTTGTCCCAAAGCTCACCAGGATGGAGCACTCCCCCCCCAGCCAGAAGCATGTGGCAGACATTGCATTGCTCCCTTCAAACTTACAGGTAGGTAGCCATCTTATGCTCTCTTGTCCCACCCCTGAGCAGGATGGAGCACTCCCCACACCCACGTGGCAGCAATTCCCCTCAATTGTGTCACAGTACAGGCAGGTAGACAGTGCATGCACCCTGCCATTCCTCTCAAAAAGCATGGAGCCATATGACCACACCACCCCTCACAATTCACCCAACATGGCATACATCCAATAGTCACTTCCTGTGCGCAAACAGCCAAGCGTATGTAACTGTCACAGAAATTAAACGTTAAGCCAGAAAGTCACATTGTGAAAACATTCAGGGCACAATCATGTCCAGCACTGAATGCTATGTGTAAGTGCCATGGTGGCAGAGCATGAAGGCCCATATGAACACAAAACATGCATGGTCAGTTGTTTAAAGAAAGTAAAGTACATGATATTACAAAGGTATGCAGAAGATTACAAAGGCTAGTTCTTGCTCAGATGTAACGTCTTCATTGCAGAGCAAACCAAAAAGACAAATCACATAAAGTTGATGGGCTGCAAGTTGGTAGATGACGACATGTCCTTGTAATCACACAATCTGTACGTGGAACATGGTATCTATTTACATGTCACACCATGGACAAGTAATGTATGTACCTACACATCATGGCATGATGTGCAGTACCTTGCAGCCATACAAAGTGATATCAATGTAAACTGTGTGGTGTAACACATGTAACATCCAAACATCTAACACCATGCTTGTTGGGTGCACTTTAATGACCATTTCACCTCTGTTCAACAGGAGATCAACAACTGACTGCTGCAGAAGACAACACCAACCTGCAGAGCCAGTCTCCACACTCGGAACATAGACTCTCGGATGCAGACTCCATAAGTTTCTCGGATGAGGAGCACCAACCTGGCCTGTCCAGACTGCCAGGGCGCACCACGTCCCAGGCCCCCACTGTCCCCACCACCACCACCTCAGCAACGGCAACCGCGCTGAGCCCTGCTGCAACGACCTGTGCGGCCTCAACCACCACCACCGCTGCCTGCAACACTCGCCCTGCCTCAGTGGTTACCAACACTATCACACAATCAGAGGAGGGCAGGGAGAGTCTGCGGGTGCGTTGAGTGGCAATGCCACAGGTCCAGGTCAACAGGGCAGGTGGGAGGGCAACTGGGGGACAAAATCGAGAGGGCACTGGGACCGAAGCCCTGGCCAACATCGCCAGAGTCCTTGGAGCATACAAACAAGCCCAGGGACACACGGGCCAGGCTCTGGAAGAATCATGTGAGCTCCACCTGCTGCTGAGGTCCATAGACACGCGTATGGGCCAAATCGTGGACCTCTTGGGCCAGCTTGTGGGTGTTCTGAGGGACAGACCTGTGGCCCAAACTACGGCTCAACCCCCCTCCAGTGGCCCGCAGGATGATCCCCCACCAGCCCAGCTGCGGCCACAGAGAGGGGTGAGTAGCAACAGGATGACTCCTCAGACACCGCTGATCCCGCAGCAGGAGCCCCCCCTGGAAAATGCAAGAGGGGCCATCCGAGAAGCGCCACGGGAGGATCATGTGGCAAAGCACCAGCCAAATGCAAGTCAAAGAGACAGCCATGATAGCACCTCTGTTCACCTTGACATTGACTTTGTTGACTATCCTTACCCACACTGCCATGTTGATGGCAGGTGTCTGTTGGACTGTGTCACCTCATCAATGTGGTGACTACTCTATTGTCTTGTTTGCCATCACTGACAACTCATTGATTCACTTAGCACCATTTCTCGAAACATCACTTGTCTGTCACAACCACTCAATATAAATAAACACTCTTTACACACCTATGTCTTTGTGTCAGCTCCATGTTTATCACAATATGTACAATGTTGACTCAGAACACAATGTACCAGAAGCTCAGATCGCGACGAGGCATTGAGAGTCTGAAAGGACCTAGAGAGACACAAGAGAACGACATTTAATTGTCAGGTGTTCGCATCACAGCCAGTACACAACACTGGTCATCAAGGTACACAAACCAGCACACATCACAAGGAGAAACAATCTCAACGTAGACATCATGTAGCTGGTCAGGACTAAACTGTGCCACAAACATCAGCAATCAGCACAGAGCCAACAACAGGCAGCAGTCAAAAAGCTCCTCTCGGCCTTATCACCACCATCAAAGACAGCAGACAATGGCACTGTTGTACAATGTTACTCACACTCAAGGGAAGTAGCGGTTGATGATCTGTTGTCGCAGGTCGACACCTTCCTCCTCTCCACTATCCTCATCACTGGACATGTGTGGGCTTGCAGGGGGGGCATCTGCGGCGCATAATCATCCAGGAGCAGGGGGATCTCCTTGCGCAAGGCCAGGTTGTGGAGCATGCAGCATGCAACAATTATCTGGCACACCTTTTGGGGAGAGTACATCAGTGGACCTCCGGTCCTGTCCAGGCACCGAAACCGAGACTTCAGAAGCCCAAAAGTACGCTCCACCACACGACGTGTCCTCCCATGGGCATCATTGTAGCTAACTTCACCCGGGGTCCTGGGATTCTGCAGTGGGCTCAGCAACCAAGGCCGGTTGGGATATGCAGAGTCACCTAGGTGTCAGATACACAGAACAATTTTGTAATATAACTGTAGCTGCGGACAGCATGTCACACATACAGCACAATACTTGACTCAGCTAACTCACCTACAAGCCACTCACGGTCAGGATGCAGATTTGCCATCATTTCTGGTACAATGCTATTACGCAGGATGTAGGAGTCGTGGGCTGAGCCAGGGAATCTGGCACAGACATGTGAGATGATCATATCTGCCTGGCACACAACCTGCACTTTAATGGAATGGAAATGCTTCCTATTCCTGTAGATGTGCTCACATGCCTGTGGCGGAACCAGGCCAACATGGGTGCAGTCAATGGCACCAACAATATTAGGGATGTAGGCAAGGGCATAAAAATCACCCTTTACAGATGCCAAATCCTGTCTTCGTGGAAAATGGATGTAGGTGTCCTTGTATACCATCTTAGCAGACAGGACACCACGTAGCACCATGCTGAACATTGTCTGCGACATCCCACCTGCGCTGGCCACTGTGTACTGGAACGAACCAGTTGCAAAGTAATGCAGGGCTGCCATCACCTTACATGTTGGTGACACAGCAGTTGGATATGTTCTGCGAGGCCTCAGATGGGGCTCCAACTGAGCACATAGGTCTTGGAGGGTTTGCCGATCCAAATGGAATTTACGGATGATGTCCACATCCTCCATGTCCGCCAGCAATGAGAATGGACGATGCACATTTGGTTGCCTCCTACATAAGATAAAAGGGGACACTTTTCAATTCAATTCCCCTATGAGATGTGTCCAACATCTTACATCTTGACTGACACAGCGCCAACAATGACTGGCCGGAAACAACATCTCACAGCACAAGTCACATGCAGAGACAACTTGACCCCAAGTAGTTGTACACGTGTTCAGTATGTACATACTGAGTACACCCGAGACAGATTCAGACTATGTGAATGTAAAATGGGACATTCCGACATCTTGTGTCACCAGCCACAAGAGTACTTGACACAGCACATGTCTGAAACTGCAACACTGCTGTCTTCTATGTAGCTGCTGTACCTGCCACACCTTCTTGCGTGAGTCAGACAGGGCACACATTAACAACACAATGAGCACAGTGTGTGCATAAAGATCAAGTATCAACATGAGTTCAGCAATCTACACAGTGAAGTAGGCACAATAAGTAGTCAGTCCATCATTACTGTGTGTTGCTTAGCCATCTCACACATTGACAGGTTTCCATATTTGAGAGTCCATCACACAACAGATCTGTGTACATGCACAACAACATCATCAGTGACATGTGAGGGAGTACATGCCAATGCATGTAATCCAGTGTACTGACATGGCATGTGTAGACATCAGTGAGTTAAATGTCACACTAGCACTCAATTGAACTATATGGTGGCATGATTCATTGTAAGTGTGGAGTGTTCAATGATGAGAACTGGCCATTGCCACAGCATGATGTGTCCATAGGTGCCCTAAGCGTGCACCGCCACCGCAATCACGGTCATTGGCACCAATAGAAAAATGACAAATCGCGGTAGCGACCACCTGGGCCCCGCGGTGTGACACCGCCAATACCCATGCCCATTCAGCCAATGGGAACCGCAATCGCGCTAGTGGAATACACATTTGAAAATCGCGGTAGGCATGCTCCGCTATTGCGGTGCCAGACATTGGATGCAATTGAAAGATGCACGATTGCGGTAGCGACCGCCTGGGCCCCGCGGTGTGACACCGCCAATACCCATGCCCATTCAGCCAATGGGAACCGCAATCGCGCTAGTGGAATACACATTTGAAAATCGCGGTAGGCGTGCTCCGCTACCGTGGGGCTGGACATTGGATACAATTGAAAGATGTACGATTGCGGTAGCGACCGCCTGGGCCCCGCGGTGTGACACCACCAATGCCCATGCCCATTCAGCCAATGGGAACCGCAATCGCGATAGTGGTATACACATTTGAAAATCGCGGTAGGCGTGCTCCGCTACCGCGGGCTGGACATTGGATACAATTGAAAGATGCACGATTGCGGTAGCGACCGCCTGGGCCCCGCAGTGTGACACCGCCAATGCCCATGCCCATTCAGCCAATGGGAACCGCAATCGCGCTAGTGGAATACACATTTGAAAATTGCGGTAGGCGTGCACCGCCACCGCAGGGCCGGTCATTGGTTACATTTGAAAAAAGCTGACCTCGAACACCAATTGCAGTAGCTGAGTACCACTGAAACAACCCCAGGGGGCTATATATGTCTGTGAGAGAGCCACACATTTCCACTGCATCCAGACACTGCTACCTGCCATTATTCATCCCCAACTTCTGCTGTTCCTGTCTCCTGGACCCAGTGATGGCGAGAACTGAGAACATCAGGGCCCGTCCCTTCACCACAGAGGAGCTGGAGGTCCTGGTGGACGAGGTGCTTACACACTATGGGAGGCTATATGGTGCTGCCTGTGAGTGCAAGTTTGTGTGATACACTGCCTAGCATGCTGACTTCATGTCAATGGGGTGTCTAGCCTTATTACCACAGATCCATGGCTGCATTGAAGGATGGGAGGGACATGCAGTGTTTTTGCAGCCATACAGTAACACTGCTGGTTTGGAAAGTGGAAGTCAGAACAAACATTGCCTGTGCTAATGGATGTCAGAGTCCATTCGCTTTTCATATGCTCATTTGTGACATTACAAATGTGTTTCGTCCAGAGGGTACTGAAGGATGTGTGTACACTTTTCATATTGTCACCATGGATATGTGAGCATTATGCACAAGATTGAAATGCCTGAGGGTGACACTCTTGGTGGATAATCGCCTATGGCACATCAGATTGATGTCCTTCTGAAACATCCTCCTTCCATTGATTTCATAATGTGTACTGACTCGCATGTGTAGGCACTGTTTGCCCTCTCATATTGTACATGCATGTGAATGTTCAGATGGGCCAGGTTTAACCTCAGTGTGAGTGCCCCGGGCCTGCACAGATACTGCCCAATTTGACAGGGACCCATCAGTAAATGGACAGTGAGACATATGTGTTCATTGACACCCTGTTTCTCAATTAGCTATCTTAGGCCTGTTGATTGCACAAGACAGACCTTGTGAGAAGGGTGTGAGAATGTAAGATCATGTCCCTAGATGTGACATCATGACACAGTGAGACACTCACAGGCCAAGGACATTGAGGGGTGTGTAGTGTTGGACACAGTGAGTCTTCCCCAACACATCATTTCCAACATGATGTATGTCTTGCTCCCTCACATTCTGCATCACAGATGAGGGCCTTCTTCACATTGCTTTGTGTGCTGCCATTCTGCATGTGTATGAGATGGTCAGGACCTGGGTCCATCCTCATGCCTAAATGCATTTCAATCCGATTATCTGATGCAAATGTACTACGTGTCATGCTGTATGGCCTCTGCTCAAGGTTTCTGTACAGCTGTGCTAAGTGTTTGCATGCTCCTGTACTGAGACACAGTGGAACATGACCCAGTGTCCCTGAAACTTCCTCTTCTTGTCTCCCATGCCTGCAGCTTAAAGTCCGCCACCGTAAGGCCTTATGGAGGGCCATTGCATGCAAGGTGCGGGCTCTGGGTGTCTCCAACCAATGGCACACACACTGTCACAAGAGGTGGGATGACATCTGCCGGCTGAGCAAAAACGTGGCAGAGATGACGCTGGGGCTGCTCCCTCGGACTGGAAGGTTGTCGCGCAGGAGCATGACACCACTAATGGCCCGCATCTTGGCTGTGACACAGCCAGAGCTGGATGGACATTTGAGGGCCCATCAACAGCAAGTTGGGGGTGAGTATTCTGCGAAGGGTGACTTTGGGTGTGAGTGACTGCATGTATCCCAACGCTGCGCCAGTGTTGAGCTCTGTGATGTTTCTAGTGTGATGCCATGGCTTGTAAGTGGCCTCTGTGTTGAGTGCAGCTGTCATGCATTTTTGCTACATGTACTTTCTCATGTGTTTAATATAATGGCCCTTGACATTGCAAGATGAGATGTGGCCTCATGCCATCTGCTGCATTATGGGTGTCATAGACATCACCGGGAAGTGAACAGCTGTGTTCCTCATCTTAGTGTGCTTTCATTGATGTGTGCAGTGCCTGACTTTGAAATTGTGAGAACTACACATCTGACAACAATGTGCAAGGGTCGTTGTGCTTCAAAACACAACATGGTGGACATCAGTAGCTCATGGCCATAGTATGAGGACATTCTGGAGTCAGTATCTGTGTTGTCCCCTTAAAGTGACTCCGTATGTGACTGTGACAACATGTTGAGATGTACATCTATCTCACCTACGGGCACGTAGGCATGCTTACAGGAATCAGTATGTCAGGTAACAAGGAGGCACGGGCCAGCTATTTGGCAGTGTGAACGTCACATGGGTCATTAATGCCAACTATGCATGTTTCCATGCATCTTCTGACTTTTGCATAAAGCTTGCACATGCAGACTGCACAGGGTGGTGTGCAACATGGGGGTATCATATTCTAGTTTTGTGCTTTGGTTGCATATGATGTTTGTGAGTAGGGTACTATACTGAATCTACGTCTCTGTCTTTTGCAGCATCTACCGAAGGCACAGAAGGACAGGGGATGGACACCAGTGGTGAGGCATCTGGCACGACTGCTACACATGAGCTCACTGACACCGATGTGACCAGCGCCTCGGAGGGAGACAGGAGTGTCCTGGAAGAATCACGCCCAGAAACACCAACCTCAACATCATCTGACTCCAGCGGTGACTACTCGATGTTGGCGGGCACAGGGAGTGGGAATTCTGCCTCTTCTTCCACCACACATCGTCCTGTGCCCACCCTCCCGGCTACTACCACTAGTGCTGCCCGTTCCCGCAGCAGTAAGAAGGGTAGAGTGTCCTTCCCCCCAGGCACCGCTGCCCCTGCCCCTGTCTCCCCTGCTGCCCTCAGTGTTGAGGCGGTGGACCTTTTGCGCCAGCTGTGTGTGGGTCAGACTACTCTCCTGAATGCCTTCCAGGATCATGACAGGAAGTTGGCACAGGTGGTTGCCTTCATAGAGGGCATTCATTCTGACGTGGGTGGGCTGCACAGAACTGTCCAGTCTTTGTCCTCCACAGTGACGGCAGCCATTCAGCTGTCACAGGCTCAGAGTCCAGCTCCAGTCCCTTTGGCAACCACCCTGCCAGTGGCAACATCTGACGAGAGTGACCACACACCACAGCCCTCAGGCTCCAAGTACTCAACACGCAGCACACAACAGCAGCACTCCAAGCGGCCCAGAGCACAGACACCATCCCCCAAACCAAAAACAGGCACACAGGAGCGCAAAGGCAAAAGCCCTTCTGGTGACACTCAGGGGCATCAGGCCAAGAAGCAGGCCTCAGGCTCACATGCATCCAAATCACCCCCATCCAAGGACACTCCCGTCCCCAAACCTGCTCCCAAAGGCAAACAAACAGTTGCCCTGCCTGCTGTGAAGCTGGTGCCTGCAAAGAGTCCGCACAAAGAGCTCTCTAAGGCAGATTCACCCACAATCTCAACTCCCACCCACTCCCCTGTGAAGCTGGGACAGGAGAGCAATGTGGGGGGTTCACCTGGTCAACAGGGGATGGAGGGGAAAAGACAAGGCCAGCCCAAGCGTAATATCAGATCCAGCAAATCCCCACAGAGAGAGCCACCTGCACCTTATGCACCTTTGGTTGAGAGTGAGGCTGTTGTGCCCGACCCACTTCCCACTCCTACCAAGACAATTCTTACCTATCGAATCCTCAAGAAGTGGAAAGGCAGCCCTCCACATTCTTCCTCACACACTGTGTCTCACGGCAGCATGTCTCCGCCTCCCTGTGCCACCATGCCATACGGTCCAAGCAGCCCTCTGGCTCACAAAGCCACTGATGCCTCTACCTCAGCTGGTCCTCTCTCTCCCAGGTCCAGTCCTCCAACTGGCCCCGACAATCATCCACCTCCCAGTTCAACTGACAGCCAAGTGTGAGGCAAAGTCTCCCTCCCAAACCCATCTCTCCCACAGCGGTGCCTGGACTGCCCATTTGTTTCCCCAGAGCTGTGCTGATTCCCATGGCAGTGTACGGTGTTACCCATTCCCTGTGCAGTTCCTCATGCACACATGTACATACTTTGAACTATGGACTGGCCACTGGCCTTGCTGTTTGCCACTTTGGATGCCCATTCCCTGTGCAGGTTCTCATGCACACATGTACATACTTTGAACTATGGACTGGCCAATGGCCTTGCTGTTTGTCACTTTGGATGCCCATTCCCTGTGCAGGTTCTCATGCACACATGTACATACTTTGAACTATGGACTGGCCAATAGCCTTGCTGTTTGTCACTTTGGATGCCCATTCCCTGTGCAGGTTCTCATGCACACATGTACATACTTTGAACTATGGACTGGCCAATGGCCTTGCTGTTTTCTACTTTTGGTGGCTATCTGAGTAATATGTAATAAAGACAGTTACTTCTGTTGTCTGCTTTGTCTGTGTCCTTGCTAAATAAAAGGTTTTATGTATGGGCATGGTTTCAGGTGACGCATGCTCTGTATGCCACTTCAACATTGCCATTTGGTTGTTTTACTTTTTCAGAGTTTGGCAGAGGTGACAGGCACTTTAGTTCTTCAAGACTGTGAGGCCTGAGGGTGCAATGATGGTTGTTTGTGATGATCTACTCTTATCCTAATCACTCTATGGTCTGGTTTGCTGCATTGTACACGTCATGTTATGATGCAATACCACAACAGAGGTGATTTCTATCCACAGGATTACTTGCGGGGTGGCCATGGTCCATCATATCTGTGTGATCTTTCTTGATGTGTGAACAGCAGTGTTAATGTGTGGTCATCTTGTGTAGGCCTGTCTTCCTAGTCACACGGGGTACATTTGAATATGTGAACTTCAGTGGTTATACAGTGTGAATGGGCTGTCATTGTCAGTAGTGTTGATGTGTGTGTGCCCCTGCAATGCCAACTACACACATGTATGATCCAGGTAATGAGTGCCTGTTTGTTTCAATTGTCTGCCATGTGCTTCAGATTGTGGGCACATGTAGGAGTTGTAGGTTGGGCACTGTGCAGTGTGTTGGTGTGTCCTTGCACTCCTGGGGGACACCTACTTGTTGTCGCTGCCAGTTGTGAGTATGCAGTGTGTGTGCCTGCCAAGTCTGTGTTGTGTTTTGTTGATCAGCCATGTGTCTTGTTACTGTTTGTGCTCACTGTGCAGACCTGCTCAGCCACACTGACATTATTTGTGAGTTTTCTCATGGATTGCTGTCACTTGACCCATTTTTGGCTCCAGTATGGTATGTGGTATGTGGAGTCATGCCATCCCCTATATGTGCTTCTGATGCCTACACATTGTGAGTAACTCCTCTATGTGTTTGTGTACTGTTCACTTCTTACCTGTCTACTACTGACGTACACACCACTTCAATCTGATGTCTTCCACCCCATGGCTTGCCAGTGTGTGAGCCTCCCCACCACTTCATAGTGTGACACTATGCTGTGTGAGGCTGAAATGTGTACAGGATGAATGTGCCACTCAGGACAGTTTCCCAAATTCAATCAATCAATCAAATGCTTTATTTCGATTACTAGAATCATAAAAGCAACAAACAAGAAACAGAAAAAGAATAAAAGGAGAAAAAGTAATATATACAATATATCACCACACTGTTAATACATGAGTTGGCGGAATTGTCAGGACAAGTAAAAAACTCTGATAATGATTTTATGACCTAAAAGTTTCTAAATTTTTTTTTAAAAGGTTGAAAGTTAAAAACTTCTTTCACTTCTTTCTTTTATAAGTCCTTGTGAAATAATGAGTAAGAGAATAAACATTAGGCACAGAACGAAAATTAAGATACAAGGCATGGAAGATTAAAACAGTTGTACAAAGATAACTCAGGAAATGTACAAAATCCACCACAAATAGGGAAGTATAACTCAGGGCAAGGCATTCCACAGAACGCAAGCTTCTCCACAGTGCACATGAATAAAAAACTCTAAATGTTATTACGGTAAAATAGTAAAAAATAATAAAAACTAGCTGCCATAAAGGAACTTTTATCGCTCCGCAAACGTATTAAAGTGCTTTAGTGCTTTAATTCTGATAATCCAGGCTCTGCTCAAGAATTTCGCCACCCCACACGAGTAAAGCACACCTGGATCCGTTTTTAGAATACGCAAAGCAGTCCTATAGTCGCGTGTACCCATAATTTTACAAATCGGTTTTAGCCAGCTAGACCTAACAGTGGAATAAGCCGGGCAAACAAACAGAAAGTGGGACATGCTTTCCAACGGGGCTCTGCAGCAGGGACATGCCTCGCTTTGATATTTATGAGAATGCCATTTTGAGGTGGTTTCATGGATTGGTAGTGTACCCAGCCTGAATTGGATGTATAACTGCCTGTCACGTGGAATCTGGATGATATCCAAGTAAGGCTCTAAACCTCTGGACTGTTTATGGCGAAAGAACTCTTCTGTCAAGCTGCCCAATTCTGGGTTAGACAGCGCTTTACTATCAACCCAGTTCCAGTAAATACTCCTAAGCTCTACCTTACTGGGTAGTGCGTGAGATTCCCATGCTTCCATGAGACCCAACTCAGACAGTAACCTTTTAACATTGGCTATCCACTTGATCCTGTGCCCCGTATCAAGGATGGTCACCTCTGTTAGGGCTGCAGCATAGTTGGCAAGCTCAGGGGTACGGATCATACGTGCCCAAAAAAGAAGGGGGCGCAGTTTAGCAATATCCCTCAGTGGCCGTCTGCCCATCTCAAACATCAAGGGAGTTAATGGAGTGTTACTAGGAAGCATCACCAAATCCCTCAGGAACTTATTTTCGGACCTGCCAATGTCTTCAGTGTTTTCGAAGCCCCATAACTCTGCCCCGTACAAAGCAGCGGCAACAGCCTTTGCATCATATATTACAAGTGCAGGAGCTACCGGTCTACTATAAGAGGCCCGGTGCTCTTTACTAAGAGCCCCAACAACACGTTTGTGGTTCAGTAGCATCTTGGCTAGGTGCGGCTTCCAATGCATTTTATCAGAAAGGCGAATGCCCAAATAATCAAACACATTAACCCTCTCTAGTTGGATATTATTTAAAATTAAGTTATTTTTAAATGTCTTGTGGGGATTAAAAGCCATAAATTTTGTTTTATCTGTATTGACAACCAAGTCCCGGGAATCACAAAATAACTGGTATCTAGTAAGGAGTTTTTGTAGCCCTAACGGGGTTTTCGACACCAGAAGGGTGTCGTCAGCAAACAAAAGTGTGGGGACTTTCTCACCCGCCAGGGTAGGCGCGTCTGTCGGGGTTTCTTGCAAGAATTTCACCACCCCGTTAATATATAAAGAGAACAGGGTGGGTGCCAGAACACACCCCTGGCGGACTCCTCTATTTACTGGGATTTTTTCCGTGACCTCCCCCTGGGGGCCCCACCTGACCTGGGCGAAGTTATCTTCGTGTAATCGAATTAAAAAGTCAAGTAGGAGAGGGGGAATACCCATGCCCCTCAGCAATTGCCATAGTTTTTGCCTAGGGACAAGATCAAAGGCTGTTCTTAAGTCGATGAAGGCTAAATAAAGACTTCCCTTGCCTATGACAACAACCTTCCAATAAATAAGTAGTAGCCTGAAAACTTGGTCAATCGTACCAGTGTTTCTTCTAAACCCAGCCTGGTATTGGGATAAAATGTCCTCCTCTTCAGCCCAAATCTGTATACGTTGGAGGAGGACCCTGCCTACCAACTTTTGCATGGCATCTATTAGGCTTATAGGTCTATAGTTGGATGGATCTTCCCGGTCTCCTTTTTTAAAAATCGGGACCACCAGCGCTCCTTTCCAGGAATCGGGAATTGGGGATCCGTTAGCTATACTATTGGTCAAGAGTTGAATATAACGTGACCAATTCCCCGGATCAGCCAAAAAGAGGTCACCTGGGAGACCGTCTGGTCCGGGAGCTTTACCCGGCACTATCTTTGAGATTGCCATTTTAATTTCAGGCAACGAGAAGGGGTAATTTGTATTCCCACCCGGGGGAATGTCTGTGGAGTCGCTTAACTCCTCCAGACATTCCTCAGCGGGAACGGAATACAATTTCCTAAAATGATCGTACCATTCTCGGCTGGTAATATGATTAGACAAGGCGGCAGGATCTCGACTAGTGCCCTTGCTGACAAGGGACCAGAACTGGGATTTGTTCTTCTCCAGGCTAGCCTCTTTCAAATTCTTCCAATGAGATTCATCCCACTCTATTTTAGCCTCATGAAGTACTTCCCTATACTCCTTTCTCAGAAGTTTAATCAGATCAGTATCCTTAGACCTTATTGCGGCTGCCAGTGATTGCCTGGTTAGTCTGCATTTTTTAGTGTACCACGAGTGCTGTCTTAACCGCGGAAGCTTGGTAATGACATGATTATGGGTGACTAAAAACAGAGTGCTCAGCTGATCTATAGTACAGGAATGTGCTAAAGAAGCTTCTACACAAGGATCGGCAGCCAGTAATGTTACCTGAAGTGCTTCAATACCTGAAGAAACAACTTCCTTGACACGAGATAATTTTATATCATGTGAACTGATATTGTGCCATTTCAAAAATCTCTTACAATTAGAGGGAACGATGTTTATAGCTAGTGCTGTAGGCCCCCTTATTTGATGCAAAAGCAGAGTGGTCCAGGGCATCGCCAATGTCAAGCAAAGAGGGTTGTGATCGCTATCTGTTGTGGTGCCCACATGCATATCTATCATTTGGGCCCACAATTTTACGTCCACTAAGATATAATCAATGCGTGAAGGGCAACCTATTCTGTTAAAGGTGTTTGCACCAAGTATATCTGAATGGGATCGGCCATTGGCAGCTCTAAGACCATGTTCGATGGTCAGTGCATTCAGTTGAATTGCAAGTGGTGACCACTTTTTAATAGGGGAAATATTAAGAGTAGGGACCGACCATTTAGCGTCGCCGTCCTCTAACTCCAGCATATCCTCTGAGCTCAAAGGCTCGAAGGTGCAATTAAAGTCTCCTGCTACTATAATTTTTGCTTCAGGCTTACAACTGGATAGAGAATGGTCTAAAAGCGTGACAATGGGAGATTGTTGCCCTCCCTTTGTTCCTCTTATATAGACATTAAACAACTCCAGTGTACCCCCTCCCCTGGGACCTTTGACAGATAATCTCAAAATGTCAGGGCTTGTAGTCGGATGTGTGGTGATAAGACAACCTAAAGTGATGCTCGCCCAAATAATCAACCCTCCTGACGGGCGCCCTCTCCCCTTTGTAATGGCCGGGATGCAGTAACAAGCATAGCCTGATTTGTAGAGTGGGACCAGGCTCCACGTCTCCTGAAATAAGCAAATATCAAAGCTTTCTACAAAATGGTTCCAATGCGGCAGCAATAACTTGTTTAATAAGCCTGCCACATTCCATGATAAGATTTTTAGCTGTTGTTGCTGTGAGGCCAAGACCCCCTCATGTGTGCAATTTGGAATTGAAGAGCAGGAAGAAACTAAAAGATCTGATGTTGTTTGAAGATCGGGAGGCATATCGGGGATAATCTCTTGCGAGCCCTGAGGAGGATGGACCACCCCCACCCCAGTTTCCCCAAATAAGCTTTTACATGGGGGGAAAACAAAGGGCACGTGCAATTCCGGGGGTTGGCTGACCGTTGTTTCATGCCGTGATGAGAAACTAGGCTCATCATGCAGTCAATCTACTCTTTCGAGCGTGGAGCCCCCCTCTAATCTGGACTGCAACCCTTCCCTTGGGTGTGCTAAAGCTCGCCTAAACTGTATGGCAGAACTAGCTGGAGCGCTAGTTCTAAATTCCAGAGCCAAAAGATTTTCAGCCAGAATCGTGTTTGACAAGGTAAGCTCAATACAATCATAACATTGGGCAGGAATAGTAAGTCTGCGTGCCCGGGCGATGTCTTCACGGATCACAGAGCGACAGCCTCTTGTATAGCGTATCCAATGAATGACCTTATTAGTCAGAGAGTCCACACTTTCCATATCATTAAGTGGGCCAAGCTTAGGTACATTTATCATATAGATATTGGGGCCCTGCAGGGATGGCAATGGATATGCATCTCTCCGTTGTCGGAAATGTGGTGGGACCTCCACAGGCCTCGCGATGTTTCTCAATTTGCAGGGTCCCGCCAGGGCTATTTGGCCCTTATTAGGCACAGATGGAGCGATGGAAGATTTGTTGGTTATCTTATGTTCAGGAATTATAGTTCTTGCCAATGTTGGACCAGAGAGCTTGTGACCTGCTGGGTTTTCTAAGACTATAGATGCACTTTGCCCCAAGTCGTCCCCTGCAGTGCTTGGTGGGCCAACCTGGGTGAGAATTTGTACAGGTGCCTGCTCCTGAGATACAGATTGGACAGAAGGAAGTAGACTTTTAACCAGGTGTGTAAGCTCGTTAATCAAGCATTTTAAAGCTATAATCTCAGCCCTAAGTAAAGCAATAGGCCCGAGTGTATCAGGAGATAGCTGTTCAATATTGCTGCCTCCTTGCGATATACTTAGTGATACTGCTTGCTCGCCTATTGCGTCAGAAAAAGATGCGAGTGGGGCAAATCTGTTTGAGCATGGGATAGTATGCATCTCTGGAGTCGCTTGCTTACAAACAAGTACGTCAAAATCAGGAACAGCCTTCTCCTGGACCCCAGCAGCATCACAACCCTTATTAGCGCTTAGATTAGTGATACGTTTGCTAACGTGTTTGTGGAACATGGGGGCAACCGTGAGCGGGCGGGCAGGGGATTGTGGGTCTGGGGGGTTTGTATTATTGTTACAAGGCAGAACCACAGGATCTGAAACCAGTATGGTCTCGCACTCATTGATTAATGTGTCAATTCTATCGAGAACACAATTACTTGCGGCATGTTTACGGGATTTCTTAGCCTTTTTCCCCTTGCCTAGCCCACGACTCCCAATCCCGCCCACTTCTGCGCACTCCATGGTTTTCCGTTTGCCCATACCTTACGTAAGAGAACAATTTACTTTGATAGCCACAATACGAAACAATACAAATTACCCGATAATCACCCGTAAATATGTCAAACCAAATAAGGGTTGCAAGTTAAAGGCGACTAAAGCAGCAACAAGTCTTGAACGTTTATAAGACCCAATAATATAGTCCCAAAGCAAACATAGAACCAAAATCCGAGGAGGCAATACCTTGTGTTCGTGACTATAAGACTCCTGCGTGACACTTAAAAGAGGGATAGCCCTGCCCTGCCTCTTCCTGTCGATGACGGGCAAGGACGGGCCCGCCCTTGGCCCGGGCTTCGCCCGGGCACGGCCCGCGCGCGTCCCGCGCCGCGGTAGTGATGGGCGCTTTTGAGCGCTCGGTAGCAGCAGTGCTCCACCCCTCCTGGGAGCAAGGAATTATGGCCAGTGTAGTCCTCAGGTCAGATCAGCTAGTCCAGCGCGTCCCGCGCCGCGGTAGTGATGGGCGCTTTTGAGCGCTCGGTAGCAGCAGTGCTCCACCCCTCCTGGGAGCAAGGAATTATGGCCAGTGTAGTCCTCAGGTCAGATCAGCTAGTCCAGCGCGTCCACCAGAGTATAGAAGATGCACATAAGGACCTCAGGAAAGAAGACAAAAACTGTTTTTGGTGTCTGCAGTTGATGGCGGCTGCGCTGCTCTCCTGCTCCTCCCGGTGCAGCTCCATGGTCCATCATATCTGTGTGATCTTTCTTGATGTGTGAACAGCAGTGTTAATGTGTGGTCATCTTGTGTAGGCCTGTCTTCCTAGTCACACGGGGTACATTTGAATATGTGAACTTCAGTGGTTATACAGTGTGAATGGGCTGTCATTGTCAGTAGTGTTGATGTGTGTGTGCCCCTGCAATGCCAACTACACACATGTATGATCCAGGTAATGAGTGCCTGTTTGTTTCAATTGTCTGCCATGTGCTTCAGATTGTGGGCACATGTAGGAGTTGTAGGTTGGGCACTGTGCAGTGTGTTGGTGTGTCCTTGCACTCCTGGGGGACACCTACTTGTTGTCGCTGCCAGTTGTGAGTATGCAGTGTGTGTGCCTGCCAAGTCTGTGTTGTGTTTTGTTGATCAGCCATGTGTCTTGTTACTGTTTGTGCTCACTGTGCAGACCTGCTCAGCCACACTGACATTATTTGTGAGTTTTCTCATGGATTGCTGTCACTTGACCCATTTTTGGCTCCAGTATGGTATGTGGTATGTGGAGTCATGCCATCCCCTATATGTGCTTCTGATGCCTACACATTGTGAGTAACTCCTCTATGTGTTTGTGTACTGTTCACTTCTTACCTGTCTACTACTGACGTACACACCACTTCAATCTGATGTCTTCCACCCCATGGCTTGCCAGTGTGTGAGCCTCCCCACCACTTCATAGTGTGACACTATGCTGTGTGAGGCTGAAATGTGTACAGGATGAATGTGCCACTCAGGACAGTTTCCCAAATTAGTTATGTGTTATTTTCTTCAACTGTTTTGCAGTCATGGTTGCTCATGTACAGTGCATATGTTTGAGCAGCACAGTCCTCTAGTCATGTTGTTTGCCCCTGGGTTTCCTTAGTGGTGCATCTGTGGGTGATGGTTAAGCTGTATGTGTGTTTGCTGAGGTACTGCTACCCTTCCTGAGTGTGATGTTCTCTGTGTGCTCTGATGATTTGTGTTGTGGGAGTTCATGGTGTGGCACTCAGATATATGTGCTACTGGTTTGGTTGGTGTGCACACAATGCTTGGTGTGCTTGCAGTGCTGTCAGTGTGTGTTGCCTTGTACTTGCCTGGTGTGCATCCCCTGATGTCATGCTGAGTTTGCTATGTGATGGATTGGTATGTGCATCTGTTGTGTTTTTGTTGTGGATGTATGCAGTGTTTGGCTTGTGTTGGCTCTTTCTACTGACAGATGCTATGTGTGTGTGATGTTCTATTTGCATGAGATTGTGTGTGAGTAGCTGTTGCTGTGTGATACATTCAGATGTGTGTTGCAAGTGTAGTGTGCATTACTTGTGTGTCTGGCACATGCAGCAAGGTGGATTCTTGTTCCTGAGCTTGTTTTTAGTGCACATTGGTGGTTTCTCCTCCTATTTTTGACCTGTCACTTGTCAGGATTGTGCATGTGCATGCTTGTGGTACACTGTGACACCATGTTCACTTGATGAGTGGTGTGGTGTCTCAGTCTGTGTCAGCTGATTGTCCCATTGATCCCAGTTATTGTTCATGTTTGTTTTTTGATGATGCTATTCTTGTTTGTGTTGGGGTATGGTGTCTGGGCATTGGCCCTAAGTGACAATGTTGTGTACTCCTGTTCTGTCTGTGGTCACATTGCCTTTCCACTATTTGGCTGCACATGTCTGGGCTTGTTGGACTTCTGTGGATGTTGTTTGTGAGCTTTGTGTTTGGCTATTGTTTTTGTATCAGCATTGATTCAGGCATCCCTGAGTGTGAGTGTGAAATTTGTGGATGCACCACAGGGAGTGTGATTGGTTGTCATTGGACTCACAGGACATCATTTGGACCATTATGTGTGTTTCTCACAGGTGTTGTGTGCTGCAGGTGTGATGTGGGTAGAGGAGGGGTAAGTGTGAAGGTCCTACTTGTGTTTGACAGTCAAGGAGTGTGACAATGAGCCATGTGTGTTGTGCTGATGACATACACATGTCAAGTAAGTGGAGGCAGATGTGTGGCTGGTCACTGTATGACTTCAGACACTTCCTATCATTCCTGTGCCTATGCATGGCCTGCCTTGATGTCTCCCTGAGTTGCTGCACAGAGGTCACTTTGGCTTAATTTCACTCACTGTGCCACCCATGTCTGATTTGATGGCCTAAGGGTGGTGTGATATGTTCCTTCTCTTGCATGTGATGTACAGATGCTATGTGGCTTGCTCCATGGTTTTCCAGCACTGTCCACTTCACTTTTGGCTGGCCCATTTATTGTCCTCCATTGCTGCTGACCTATGGTATGAGTATGTGGCTGGGTGTCAGTGTGGGGTGTTTGTGAGTGACTTGACAGGCAGTGTGAACAGTTCATTGGATGTTCATGGGCAGTGTGAGTCTTCATTTTGTGATCATACTCAGTTTGCTTCACATGAGTGGAAGGTTGGTGTGAGGAGGAGGGTTGTCCCGCCTCTGAGCTTCTGTGCAGGGTGTTCCTCTTCACCCCCACCTTCCCAGTCAATCTCCCTTGTCCTTTGATGAGTGAGGTGCAAGGTCTGGCTACACCTGGCAGATTAATTGTGCAGGGGGGGCACAGGAGGAGCACAGAGCATGTTCCCAAATGGGTGTGGGAAGAGTAGTGTGGGAAGGGTGAAGGTGGAGCCCTGTGATTCTTTGCGGACTGCCCATGCCTGGCGCAGGGCCTGCCTACTACATTGTGCCCAGGTTTTCTGCGTCTTCACCGCTGCGGTGATGTGACCGGGACATTGCTGTGATTTTGTGGTTGATGGGTGACCCGGATGCGGAGGGGTGAGTTTCTGGCAGGTGGGAGATGTGTGGGTACACTGGGGGATGTGTTCCTGTCCCCACCAGAGTGTCTGATGTGGACAGGAACCGTGTGTCAGCACAGGAGTTGTGTGTTGTGGTTGTGTGCGGAGTTGTGTATTTGCATACCTGCGGTGTTGTCCGCGACGGTGCATTATTTTCTGGCAGTGGATGAGATACAGCACCGGAAGGGCTTGGAGAGCCGGATCCATTGCGGTCAGGACCGGGTGGAGGGGACTGGGAGTCAGGTATCGCGCTCCGCTGTAGTGCTTCCGCCGTCTCCGTGTGGGTGGCTTCTCCGCTGCGGTGTGATGGGCTGTTTGCTGCATCGTGATTTGTACGGCGGACGTGAAGGACGTGGCCCTCTAGGGCCACATGGGTACTTATGACCACCTGCTATGCCTTCCCAGAATGAAGAGTCGGTCAGACAGTAGAGAATGCAAACAAGTGTTTATTACCGTCACTCTGCAGAGGAGTCCGTCATAACCTGCACCCTGAGATGGCTGGAGAGGGACTGACTCCCCAACCCTTGCTAATGCAAGATAAACCCTTCAGGAGGCTTCAGCCACGCCTTCAGTGGAAAAGTACTGGCCGGAGCCGGACACGAACAAAGAAGGCACAGAAAGATGGGCTAACACCTGCCAGATGGGTGCACTATCAGCAGCCAAAGGCCACTGTGCCGAGTCTCACCGTCTCTTAACATGGGAGCAGAGTTACACGTATACAATGGAATGCAGAACAAAATAATTATATTGTTAGCAAGTCGAGTTGCAGCCTTGAACATGAACAGAAAACCTAACGAAATGCGATGTTCTGCTGAGGCAAGCAATTCTAAACTCTAAGGCCTAACATGAGCACGGCACAGGCAGTCTTATAAGGATTGCGAAAAACAAAATGGTGTTACTCTGGTTAATGAGGCCTCCATACTACGGAGAATACCTGACGGGCTACTGAACGTTAACATCCATGCATGTAATTTAGCCACACACTGCTAATCTAAAACAGCCCGAGAGAAACATCATAGGAAAGGGAATTTTAAATCTAACAGACCCTCCTTTTAGCAGTGTTGGCTAAAACCTTTATTGCTGTCCGGCAGGGTCTTTACAATTCTAAGGGAAGAGGATGGGACAGGATAAATGCATTGAGCAAGGTAGGATAATATGAAAATGAACAGCCATCATATTGCTATTTAATAATCAAAGAGAGCATCATCTATCAACATTATTGACTGAATCTCTTGTAACATCATTTTGGAACTTTGTTTGTCATGTCTTGGAACACTTGGGGTAAGCCTAGTCACACAATAAGAACAACCTGCTGGGAGACAATGGATGCAAAGGCAGCAAGTAAATATAATACCTGCAATACCGAGTAGGACAAGCAGAATCTTCCAACCCCATGACGTTAGTAGACCCCAGAGCCAGCCTGTGAGAGACCAAGGGCCATTATCTACATGGACCTCTGAAGCGAGCATATGTAACTTCTGAATTGCTAAATTGACCGTTGGCAGTGTCTGGTATATATACACAGCAACTGCTCCCGATGACGCAACATGCTCCACCTCTATCCGCTAAAATAACATCTAAAACCATCCTGTCTTGGAGCGAGACAAGTCTAGTGGCCTGGAGCTCGACTGTGATGTTCTTGAGTATGTCTGCTGTCGTGTTGAGGACCCCCTCTACTACTCTTGTCAAACGCCTAATGTTGCGGCTATTGAATATGGGACCCCAGAACGGCGTGAGACCCTTCATTATATCAGTAAACTGCAGTAAGGAAGTATCTGTCTGATCAATATCATCTGCATTAACAACTCTCTTGATTCAGGAAATTCTGACATGCCGGCGTTGTAGCCGGTGCATCTTGTGATAGTCAGAAGGGGCCACATATACTAAGGGAAGGAGGTAAGAGAGGTAGCATCATCCTGACCACCCCTCAGGTAACCACACATAACCACGGTTTCCACAAATAAAATAAATGTTAGGTGGTGGAATCAATGGCGGGCTCTTGGGCATCTTCAGTATGGAAGTCTTATTGCAGGTACTGTTCCCTACTTCTATACTCCCAATTCCTTGGACGCAGAAGGAAGACTGCACATTCACAACCGCCAGGGGCATGGGCTTATCATTAGTAACATTAGGTTTTTGAAAGGATTGATAATATTCAGTCACATTAAACTGCAAGAATCCGTCCCCATCCTCTTCTATTTTATTTATCTTGGCCCCTCTATTTACTGCTCTAAGGCAAGAAGTCAGGAAAATCCGGTCAAAACGCCCATCTCCAGGGTAAGTATCATATGGTGACCTATGTTGAGGGAACACTTTCATTGTCATTGATGAACGGGGCCTAGTGCTCCTGTGTTCCAAGGAATCTGGTTGAGAAAAGGGGTGGACCAGACTAAGTAATGTAAACCAACCCTCACAACTGTTAACATAAGATAAAGGCATAGGCAGCAGTTTTTCACTTTTGTGTGTGACTGAGGGCAGCAACCCACCCACCCAACAGTTTGTCGTATTATAAACAGCATGTGTTTGATGCAGCGTCTGAATAAAAACGTTATCTTTAAAAGTCTTGCGGTGTTCTTCTTTGTGGGGGGGGCTAACGTTCCAATAATATGCTCAGGGGGTGTGGGGGTAGTACTTATCCAAGCATGCACAGAATATTTTTCTTCCAGAAAGAACAGTATTCCAAATACAAAGATCAGAGAAAGCAAAATTATCACCACAAATATAATTTTAGTTTTAAGGGACCAGGTAGACCACACAGGACCATGGGGATATGAGCGGGGAGCCACAAAGGGCTGCTCCTCATCCGGGATGGGGCGACCAAAAGGATGCATTGCTTAAAAGTACTTGGGGAAATGTGAGCCGCTGTACAACCAGCCAGAGGGGTATTCTTCTTCCCTGTGTCCGTCTAGAGCCTCACAGGCAGGCTCCTATCGTTTATCAAACGTTCTTTTTCCCATGGTGGAGCTGCACAATTGCAACCCAGTAAAACAATCGCGGCCCTTGTTGAAAACAATCCTTCTTTCAGGATAGGGCAACCTCCCTCCTGGGCAAATACCCTCAACGATCCTGTATAGTGTTCAGGGCAGTGCACCAATGTTCGTCACTCTAATCTAAAACAGGCGCCAGAGACACAACGCCTGCACCCTAAGCTCAAGTCCTTCTCTAACTCCTGTGTTGCCCTGCTGGCGCACTGTCCTTCCTTCGGGGCCACAGATTGTACCTAGTGTGCCCAGGCACTTCTTCATCAACAAACAAGGGCAAGGACTCAGAATCTGTTGGGGATCGGGACTCAGGACTTGGTGCTGTGGGGGCTGGAGTGTCCGAGGCGGCCCTTATCTCCGGGGGAATCGCCTCGAACAGAACCTCATCACTTTCCTTGTCGGTCTGTGCCCCTCTCAGCTAGGCATCAGAAAAGGGAACAAAGCGGGGAATCAGCTCCCCGTCCTGGTCGGCAATCCCGTTCTTCACCCAGAAATCATACGGGAGTGGGAGAGGCACCTTTTTTATATGAGAAGCATGCACCCAGTGCTTTCGGCCATCCATCTTCACAGCCGTCCTAGTGGCCAAGAGCATTTGGGTAGGGCCTCTCCACTGCGGCTTCAAACAGGACTTGCGCTGAAACTGGCGAACAAGGACGAAGTCGCCATGCTGGATCCGATGTCCGGGACCCTCTTGCAGTGGTTGTAGGGCGGCAGATATTCGTTGGTGGACAGAATGCAGATCTTTAGACAAGGCATACAAATAGTCAATCAAAAAAGGGTATTCTGTCTCTGAAAAAAGTTTAGGTCTTGGGACGCCCCAAACATTAGCAGGGCGCCTGAAAATCACTTCGTAAGGTGATAATCCTGTCCTAGAATGTACAGTCACACTTGCTGACATTAGGGCTAGGGGCAATGCATCGGGCCATTTCAATCCTGTGCTCTCATGAATCTTAGCTAGTTTCAGTTTGAGGATACCGTTGTACTTCTCGACCAGGCTAGCCGATTGAGGATGGTTGGCCGCATGAAAGTTCTGTGTAATTTGTAGGCCCCTGCACACTAGCTCAATGACTCTAGCATTGAAGTGGCTCCCATTGTCACACCAGATCACGCGTGGCAATCCGTAGCGTGGGAAGTACTCCTTTAAAAGTACCTTCGCTGTTGCTATGGCTGTATTCTCAGTAGTTGGGTAGGCCTCTACCCACTTACTAAATGCACAAACTACCACCAGTACGTACTTCAGGTTGTTTACTCGCTCCATTTCAATGAAATCCATTTGGATGACCTCGAAAGGGAAGGAAGGTGGTGCAAAGTTACCAGCAGGTATAGGGGTGCAGTTTCCAGGATTGTGCTTCAAACAAACAATACAGTGCCTCACTAGCTGTGTTGGAACTTTAGGGATATTCTCATTGTGCCATACTGGATCTAACAGTTTACAAATGCCTTTTGCACTAATGTGTGCTGGGCCATGGGCCATAGTGACTACAGGGAAAACATAAGCATTGGGCAGCAACCATCTCCGTTTGTCTGACAAATCAGTCCAACACTCATCCTCATCTAAGCGTCCTGTTCTCCCCTCCCACATTGCCAATTCGCCTGCTGTTGCTTCTCGTTGTATCTCCCTCACGCTTTCCACAGTGTCCTCAAACATCGCATTGTCTGGAACCCATCTAGCAGGTCCCGCTACAAACATCCTATTCATCTTTGTTCTGGCTGTCTCTTTGGCTGTTTGGTCTGCGAAGGCATTACCCCTCCCCACATCATCCACCACCGCTTTATGGGTGCTGCATTTTATTATAGCTAACTTGTCAGGAAGAGTCAAGGCTGATAATAATCTAAGTATCAATGGACCGTGCTGTATCTTCTGCCCATGGGATGTCAGAAATCCTCTCTCCGCCCAGAGGCTCCCAAAATTATGTACTACCCCGAAGGCGTACTGACTGTCAGTGTAGACATTAACAGTCAGTCCTTCACTCAGTTCGCAAGCTCTCAGGAGGGCCACTAACTCGGCAGCTTGGGCAGACTGATATGGGATACGGGATGTCTCAACTACAGTATGTAATGTCGTTATTGCATAGGCGGCAGTAGTAGTGCCGTCCGGCAGTTTGAAACAAGAGCCATCGACATATAGTTCCCCTTGGGGGTCAGATAAGGGAACATCTGTCAGGTCTACCCATCCCTTCGTTTCCTCTTCCATCCGAAACAAGCAATCATGGACATCACTGTCCTTTTCTTCTGAAGGGAGGGGTAGTAACGTGGCTGGATTGAGAGTAATGCATCGTTTAATGGTGATGTGCAGAGCAAATAGAGTCAGTTCATATCCAGTAAGACGTGCACTGGTGAGGTGCTGTGTCTTTGTTTTGTTCAAAAGCACGTCCACAGCATGTGGGACCATAACTGTGAGGTCAGTGTTAAGGACGAGCCCTGCCGATTGTCTAATAGAGGCTGCCGCCGCCGCTGCAGCTCTTAGACAGCTCGGGAGCACTCTGGTGACATTGTCAAGGATGGCAGAGAAGTGAGCAGGGTCTCTGCTTACCACCAAAACCCTGTGTTAAAACAGAAAGCGCGCAACCTTCCGCCTCATGAACATAGAGCACAAAAGGCTTCTGGTAGTCAGGGGTGCCAAGCACGGGAGCGGAGCAAAGCGCAGCTTTTAATTGTTCAAAAGCTTGTTGACATGCAAGTGTCCAAGGCAAGGGCTCATGCACATCTTTGGTGGTCAAGTGAAGAAGGGGCTTTGTTAGTAGGGAGAAATTGGGGATCCACTGGCGACAGTACGATGTTATACCCAGAAATGCGCGTACCTCACGCTGGGTCTTAGGAACAGGTGCGTTAGTTATAGCCACTATGCGCTCGGGTGTTAGTCTGCGACCCTCCTTCGACAGTAGGTGACCTAAGTAGGTGACCTCCTGTCGACAATATTGGAATTTCGATAAGGACACTTTGTGCCCATGGCGTGCCAGATGAAACAGCAATTTAACTGTGGCTTCTTTACATCCTTGTTCAGTGTCCGAAGCCACTAACAAATCATCAACGTACTGCAGCAGCACGTTGCCCATGGGAAGCTCTAATGAATCCAACTGCGTTTTCAAAGCCTGGCTGCAAATACTGGGACTCTCCGTATAGCCTTGTGGAGCCCGACAAAATCTAAAGCTCCGGCCAGCAATTGTAAATCCAAAAATGTGGCGGCTGTCAGGGTGTATTGGGATACTAAAGAAAGCATTCTTTAAGTCAATCACTGAGAAGAACTGAGCTGTCGGGGGAATCATAGTTAGTATCGTGGTAATGTCAGGGACCACAGGGTATTGAGGAACTACAAATCTTATTGACCTCTCTCAGGTCAATTACGAAGCGATAAACATCAGGGTGGTGGTCAGGGCAATCCAGAGGCGCTTTCTTGAGGATAGGAATAATAGGGCTGTTACACACATTCGCTGTTGTCTCTTCAACTACACCTGACTTAATCAGGTCGCGTATTATTTGCAACAAGGCCTTTTCTCCTGCCTGGGATATTTTGTACCTGCGGAATTCGGGGCAACTTGGCATTATTCTTTATCTGGATGGATACAGGTGGAATCTGGAGCAGCCCTACATCTGTATCACCCGCCGCCCATAGCGTACGCGGCACCTCATGGAACTCAGGAGGGAGAGGGTCATCTTTAGCAAAGCATTGTTTGGCATGGGCAACTTGTGGGCCAACAGTCATGTGGACCCCGTCCGGGGAACAATATATTGTCGCATGTAATCTTTTCAGCAAGTCTAACCCCAATAAATTCTCTCCACAATTAGATGTCAGTAAAAATGGGGAGTCAACTGTAAAGGGACCAATAGTCAAAGCAAGGGGTTTGGAAATGGGGCTAACAACCAGCACGCCTGAAAAACCCACCGAAATATTATTTTGGCCAGACAGAGCTGCCCCCGGGACCAGTGAACGGGAAACAGAGCTATTCATAGCCCGTATCAACTAGAAATTTTTCAGTGGAGCCTTGCAAATCCGCAGTGACATAGGGTCCACACTGATCTACAGGCACCGGAACTGGTCCCTCGCCCTGCCCTCGGCTGTCCTAGCTGTGAGACAACCCCGTCACCGCATCCAGGTCATAATCGTCATGATAGTACTGTCATCCCTGAGGGTCGTCAAAATGATTTACGCTCTGCCTATTGTCTGTAGTATTGTCTGACTGCGTTCCCCCTCGGCCTCCTGCTCCACGTCCTCTACCTCCAAAATCTCTGCCTCTCGGAGCCCCACCTCTCTGCGACAATTCTGGACACTCATTCCGCCAATGCCCCTCCTTTTTACAATACACACATTGGTTGGGTCCCACAGGCGCACTCGAAGCGCCACCCCTGTTGGATCTGGGGTCCCGCGGACCCGAGCCCGAACCACGTCTTCTACACCCTCCTCTTGCAACTTGCTGCATCAACACTCCTGTTTTCAAATCTTTCACCTTCTTCTCCATCCTGTCCTTATCTTCATCCTCTCTATGCTCATAATACTGAGCCATGCTCAATATAACTGATGGGGAGGACGTCGTCCAAGTACTCTCTGAGGCCTGCAATCGGGCGGCAATCTCAGGGAGCAAATTGGTGACAAACCTGTTCACAAACAATCGAACACCACCCTCTTGTGACAAATCCTGGCTACTAAAGTCTAAGAACACTCCTTCGAATCTAGCAAAGAAGTCAGACACACTCTCATCTTTCTTCTGACGACATGCAGTCAACTTATCCCAGTCCACTCTCTTCGGTGGGATAAGGGAGTGCATGTAGGCGATAATACGCCCTGGCAAGGCTAACAACTCTGCTTTGGGCTTCTCACCGGGTTTTCGCTCCTTATCCCATGCTCTAATCTCCTCCCAAGTGCCCCCCAATTCCGTTGCATGGTCTTGGGTATGGACCTGCCTCCATACATCTACCGGGACCAACAAACCAAAGAATAACTCTATGTCAGCCAGCGTCATGACTGTCGAGGAGGCCGCTTCTGTGAGTTCTTTATAATATGCAGTGGGATTTTTCCTCGCGTCGGGTAGCTGACCCTTTAGAGAAAGGACCTCACTCCTTTTCCAAGGAGTATAGATCCACTGTTCTTGAAACCGAGCGTCAACCCGCTGTCTTATTACAGTATCTGTAGAGTCACGTAATTCTGGTATTTCAGGATGATAAATGGGATAGACCTCCCTCATGGGGTGCTGTGTCCCTAATAGTGGAACCTTCTGGAGTAATCGGCCTCGGTAACCCCCCAGTGTAGTCACATTACTAAAAACTTCATTCGGGGCCATGTCTGCAACATATACTCGGTCTCGTATGTCATAAATAATCTGTGGCGCCGTGCCCTGAAAGCACTGCTCCCACAACTGTATCAGCGTGGCCGACATGTGTTTAAGGGCATGCTGCTGTATGAAGGGCTCATAGTCTTTCATCACACTCCAAATATCTTCCACACTATAAATCGGGTGTCGAGTCCACTGAGCTGCCTGATTCGCTACCATCTGCTTCTCCTCCAGTCCCACAGCTGAGCGCACTAACACTTTCTTCACGTGATCCTGCGCTGCTGCCCATTTGGTGTCAGAGAGTCCACGCGTAGGAGTCTCGATGTGTAACGGCGTTTGAGGCGTGGTGCCCCGTAGGAGAGAGCAGAAGCAGAAACAGGCACCATCACATAAGGGGTTAGCGTTGTGGGTGTAAGGGGATGTGTAGCTGATGAGGTGGAACCCAGAGACGAGTCAGGAGAAGAGAGGGACAGTGCAGGGGAAGGGACGGTGTCCGTGTTCACTACCTGCAGAGGAGGTGTAAGAGAAGCAAGTGGGGCCGGGGCTGATGCAACAGTGCCGGGAATACCGGATTGGGCAGCTCCGGAAGTCGGGACTGAGGAAGTAGGGATCATAGGGTATACTTGCTGTGGGGCATAGGGCGGCGGAGGGTGAGAATCCAGAAGCTCCTCAACTAGTTCGTCTCCTTCCTCCCTAACCACATAACTTTTATCAGCCTGTAGCCGGAACCTTCTGTCTTCGCGCTCCATGCCTTTCTCTATCTTATCCCTATCATAGGCTACTGCCTTCTGTGTAATCGTTTGTGTCTCTTTCCTCCGGGCCATCTTCTCTTCCCTCATGCGCCGCTGCTTTGCTTCCTTCTGCCACACCCTCAAAGAATCAAACATGGACTGTCTACTCCTTTTAGCAAACAATTTATCCTGCAGGAAATTAATTTTCTGTTCATCAAAAGAACCAGTAAGTGGCCATTGCAGCTCAGTATTGTCCCTCGTATATTTATTCCACAACGTGCTAAACATAATAGGGCCAAGACCGTGTTTGACATACATGTCAAAGTTCGGGGTACCCTCCGGAGGGGTGGGCTGGCTCTCCTCCAGCCGCGCACTCTTAGAACAGCATCGGCATCCAAAACATCCAAACTTACTGAAACAAGGCATCTTAACATAGACACACGCCCTGTCCCTAACGGACAGACAACACCCACAGATTTAAAGGAACGAAAACCGTTTACAAACCAGGACCACTGTCCGGAAAGCACAGTCGCTACTCACTCAAGCACGCATTTCACAAACACCACCACCGACGTCAGTCCACAAACCTCATAACACTCAATTCACAACAAGCAAGCCACAAATCAGCCCAGAACAAAACAGTCAAAAGACCGCACCAAGACAGGTAGTCAGCCCTGAGACTGTACTACGTTTAAGAAAACAGTCCGGGGACTGTACCAAATTCAAGAAGACAGGCTCTAGCCCCAGACCTTTTCGAGCATAGACCAAATTTCCAGTTGGCCTGGCAGATTGTTTGCAAACAGTCCCAAACCTTTTCGAGCACGGGCCAAATTTCCAGTTGGCCTGGCAGACTGTTCACGAACACTCTGTGTCTTTTCCAAGGGTCCGCAAACCCGCCAAGTACAAACCAAGACGGTATTAAACTGCACCAAGACACAGCCCGTCGGCTGGTGTCGTCCAAGACAGTCCGAAGACTGTATCAAGGCACTGCCCGCAGGCCAGTGTCATCCAAGCAAGGCAGTCCGCAAACTGAACCCAAGACAGTCCAAAGACTGTACCAATACAGGAGGACAGGGCTTCTAGCCCCAGACCTTTTCAAGAGCAAATCAAATTTCCAGTCGACCTGGCAGAGAACCTGTGAGCGGTCCCGGACCTTTTACAAAGAGGCCAATTTCCAGTTGGCCCGGCAGGCCGCTCACAAGCGCTCTGTGTCCCTCAAGGGTCCGCAGACCCACCAAGTCCAAGACAACAGACAACAAGACAGTCAGAGACTGTACCAGGACACCGGCCCGCAGGCGCGTGTCAACCAAGAATGGCGCCATTTTCCAAGAACCAAATCACTCACCTGGTACACACAGGTCAAGAAAGTTATTCTCCACTGCTAGACTCCTCGGACCAAACGGTCAGCTCCAAGGTTTCGCCTTTCCAGGACCCCAGCCAAGGGCCACTAGCCGGAGATACGTCTAATCAGGAGGGCTGGGCAGCTGCGAGAACCAAGCTCGGTCTTATATGTAAGGGGCCCCGATCCGCCCGACCGACCAGACACCACCTCGGCCCCTACAAACCCGATTACGGGTGAGGGGCACTATCGTGGGGTCCCTGTTTGGGCGCCAACTGAAGGACGTGGCCCTCTAGGGCCACGCGGGTACTTATGACCATCTGCTATGCCTTCCCAGAATGAACAGTCGGTCAGACAGTAGAGAATACAAACAAGTGTTTATTACCGTCACTCTGCAGAGGAGTCCGTCATAACCTGCACCCTGAGATGGCTGGAGAGGGACTGACTCCCCAACCCTCGCTAATACAAGATAAACCCTTCAGGAGGCTTCAGCCACGCCTTCAGTGGAAAAGTACCGTCCGGAGCTGGACACGAACAAAGAAGGCACAGAAAGATGGGCTAACACCTGCCAGATGGGTGCACTATCAGCAGCCCAAGGCCACTGTGCCGAGTCTCACCGTCTCTTAACGTGGGAGCAGAGTTACATGTATACAATGGAATGCAGAGCAAAATAATTATACTGTTAGCAAGTCGAGTTGCAGCCTTGAACATGAACAGAAAACCTAACGAAATGCGATGTTCTGCTGAGGCAAGCGATTCTAAACTCTAAGGCCTAACATGAGCACAGCACAGGCAGTCTTATAAGGATTGCGAAAAACAAAATGGTGTTACTCTGGTTAATGAGGCCTGCATACTACGGAGAATACCTGACAGGCTACTGTAACGTGAACATCCATGCATTTCATTTAGCCACACACTGCTAATCTAAAACAGCTCGACAGAAACATCATAGGAATGGGAATTTTAAATCTAACAGACGGAACGTCATTCCACATGGCGGTGTGTCTCTATTGGCTGCCTCCGCCGCGGTGGTGGGCGCAAATTTCTGGCGGTTCACGCTCACTCCGCAGCGGACGGAAAATGGGCTATGTTTGCACATTGTAATATGGCGGCTGCGAAGACCGCTGCTGGAGTGCGGAAAATACATTTTCCGTCACCGCCAGCACCGCGGTTGTGCCTCCGCCCGCCATCGTAATGAGCCCCTAAATTATTTATATATATATAGTTTTCTATGGTGTCACTACGCTTGACAGTATTTGAGCACTTTACTATTTCACCTTGTGCTGTCTGCAGATCGGAAATGTGACTGCGAAGGATGCAACCTCCGTAAATGTCTCACCTTACTTTGTGCATGCCTAGCAGTCATTGGAAACCCCAATGCACTTTGAACCCAAATCATGTAAAATGTTTTAAATTTGAAACACAGGATAACACCTCTGAATAGATGCAGATTTATGACGTTTTATAATGTACACAACTTTCAGTGGTATGTCTGGACATCTGTGCTAGTTGAAATATTCCAGGCATAATTCTTGGAAAGTTTGTGAATTATGACCCAGATTTACAACCATTTTGCATCAAGGCAGCATCACTTTTGTATTGCTGCCCCAACACATAATCATTTTGGGCATTTACTAATCCATTAAAAGCCACTTTTCGTGGCTTTGGGTGTTTTAGTAAATGCAAAGTAACTCAAAGCAAAGCATAGCACTGCCCTTTGCAAGTTACTTTGCATTGGATAGTGGTTACATGGGAGGAGCATGGGTGCTCCCATGCATCCACCCATGTATTTTGATGCAAACCCAGAATTAGAAAGACCTATAAACATAGGGTTACACTAAAATGGTTCATCTATCTGAGAGACGAGTAACAAGGGGAGATATCTTTATTTCTCCTTCTTACTTCATCTTTCCGTATGTGCTACATTTTGCAGCACATCCAGAAAGAAGAATACCGCACATACAGAAAGAGGAATATGCTTCTAAGGATTGTTTTTGTGAAGGAAGGTGTCCTTTCCAGCACAAAAACAATTCTGCCCGTAACACAAGCAGCCTTGCACTATGATGAAATAGTGCCTGCGTTGGCGCTAGGCAGCATGCAGTGCAGCACCACAAGGAGAGAGCACAAATGCTCCATGTCTTTGTAAATATGGAGAACTTCTGCTCTCTCCCTTTGATGCAATGCAGTGCAGCATGTTCCTTTGCTGCGCAGAAATGCATGAAATGATAGTACATGTTGTAGGAGAGTAGGATCTGCTTCACATGGGTACCCCCACTTTTTGCTGATGCTTCACTGTTTTTCGACCTTAGTCTGGCTGGGGCCCTGCTAATCAGAACCCCAGCCTAGCTGCTTCCTCTCTAAAATGGTTTCCATGTGCCTCAGGCACATCTCTGATTGGAATCTGGAGTGCCCTTATAAGTCCCTAGTATATGGTATACTATGTACCAAGGGCATAGGTACCTCAGAGGCCTACCAGGGGCTGCAGCATGTATTATGCCACCCCTGGAAGGCCATCCAAACTGACACCACAGGTCTGCTACTGCAGCCTGGGTAAGGTGGTGCATGCACCCTTTACTGTGATATAGGTTACCTATATCACTATATACATACACACATATAAACCTATAAGTCACTCCTATGGCAGGCCTTATCAATCCTGAAGGCAGAGTGCGTGGTTCCTATGTGAGAGGGTGCCCCTGCATGAGCAGGGCCCCTCTGCAGCGTTCGGAGACCCTTCTCTGATGCTGTTTGTAGTGCAGCCTGACCATATACTCTTAAGCGCATTATAACCTCGCGTTAAATGCTAACTTTGGAATGGCTGCACCGAAACATGTCGTGTTTGGTGTCAAACATCTTGGAATACTACCCCCCGCCAATTCTGGCGGCGGGGGTAGCATTCCACCCTTCTAGAGGGAGAGACATGTTAACCCTGGCCTGGCCGGTAACTTCTTTCTAAAGCCCTGGCATCACAAAATGGATGCTGCTGCCACAGACACAAGTCTGGCCTCCTGCTGCTGGACGAAACTCCGGCAGGGGAGGCCTGGACACAGGTTTCCTGTCCCAGGGAGGTGTGACCACCTCCCCAGACAGGATAGTGTGTATTGGGGCTGGGCGGGAGCACTTTCGGGTGCTTTGAAGTCCTGCACTGGGGGCACACTTGGTGTCCCTAGGCATACCCCAGTTCAAACCGGATCAGGGGCTTGCAGCCCCTGCTTTGGCGTGAACTGGACAAAGGGAAAGGGGTGTAGCCACCCCTCTGCCCTGACCCACCCATAGGTGGGGCCACAGAGTAGTCCAACCCCTAAACTTAGTATAAGTATAGGAACCCAGTCCTTAGGACTTTAGATTATCCCTGGACGAAACTCTGACACTGAATCCTGGACCTTCGACGCTCTACTCAAGACTAGAGGACAGAAGAATCTCCCTTGGGGTCAAGGAGTGACTCCCTGCTTGGCAGGCACCAAAGAAGCAATTGTCCGGTCTGCATCGCCTAAGCTCCCGTCGGACGCCGAAGTCTTTGCATCACCAGAGGTGGATTTCCAGACTTCCCCGAGGCTGCCCTGAGTCCCCAGCAAAGCTGAGGCCCGTAGCTGTCGTGGGTAACGTGGAACCGTGACCCCTGGACACCGCACGCATTTGCTAGTGCATCCTCTTCTGGGTCTCCCACGAAGTCGTGCTTTGGGCTCCGAGTAGCCCTAGCCTCCAGCACCAACTGCACCGAAGATCACTGGCCTCCACTCCACGAGTGTCCTGTGAGCCAGCTCCACGTGCACCGTCTCGAGGCTCCTTCGCGGTCGCTAGCCCGTTGGCTAGTAGCCCTTCACGAAGGCCAATCCTTTTCTTCTTGGGCTCCCTGGTTGCTCCAGGCTTGCCCTCACTTACCCTTGCTGGGTGAGTTCCTCAGACCTTGCTGGTCTGCATCATCGTCATTCTTCATCTACATCGAGACTTGCCGTTGCCAAGGCTTGTTGGGTCCAATCCGGTCGCCGACACCTCAGCACTCGACAGACATCGTGTACCAGCCCGAATCCTGCTCCTGGTCGCCGACAACGCCTCCTGGACCTCGTGGCTGAAGAGTCAAGACGACCGTCAACCTACCTGAAGCACTCGACATCGGTGGGCATCTGCTCATCGCCTTCCTGGTCACTGGCTAGTGACCCAGACTCTGTCCCCTCTGCTTTCAGGTTCTTCAGATCTCCGATCCACTCTTGGATCCACCCGGACACTTTCCACTTGGTCGCCAGCAGCACTTTGCAGCAGATCGCCATTCAAATCGACGACGAAACCCGACCCCGAAAGGCACCTATGCACCCGGCTTCCCTGGGTGAGGTAACAAGAGTACTCCGGTGCTCCCGTGGGTAGAGACTCTAGAACGACCTAGTTCTCAAAGGGTTTGCTCCAAGTCCTCCTTTAAGTGTCCCTTTTCTTTAATTTCCCAATCGCGACTTTCTCCATAGAAGTTAACGGCGTCTCGCGGCTGTGTATTTACACTGCACGCGTCCCCCGTGGGTCCCCTGTGTCACTACCTTGGGTGGTTCCTTGTGGTCCAAGCACTTCTAGAGGCTCTAGGCCTAGTGTCTAGCTCAGTCGTGGTTCTTATACCACTTTATTGGTATATGGTTTGGTACGCCCCTAGGGCCCAAACGTGTATTTGTGCTATTACTGTGTTTAAATAACTTATAACTTATGTATTTCGAACTCTAGCCTCATAAAGAGACTAGAGGGGTGTGTTTAGCAATAAATACATATATTTTGAATATATACCTGGTGTGGTGCTCTTTCATTTGATCACTCAAGAGATTATAGACTGGTAAAACAAGCTGCTTTACATTCCTTCAAGACTTAGCCTGAAGGCTGCTCTCCATAGCTACCACTAGGATAGCTTTCAATAAGGTTGTCTTTAACCTATCTCCAATAAGGGGTTGTTTGGACTGGTGCAAGGTGCCCACTATAATTAGTGGACAGCATATGCCAGGCCAACTTCTCACATTGGTGTGCAGCGTGTGGGATTCCAGCTTGCTATTGTTTTACCAGATAATCTCAATTGAATTGATCAACTGAAAACCACTAAAGGTACCTAAGGTACATATAAATTAAGCTTAGAATACAGTAAGTTCTACTGAACTTAGAGTTGTGTGTTAAGGGATAGCACACCCTTTCTACAACTCAAGAGAGTTTAGTAGGCCACACTAGAGTAGGTAGTGCATACACCACACCTCACTAGTGATGTCTTCAAAGCCAGGACCCAGTGAGTCCTTGCCAGAAGCCCCTGGGCTTCTTCCCTCCAAGTATGATACCCTCCCATTCTTGGAATTGAGAGCATTATGTAACTTGAGGAAACTGAAGACAGGCCAAAGTCCCACCACCCAACATCTTAGAGAGATGTTGGAGGCTTATGATCTCAGCAGGCCCTTAGGGACTGAAGGGGTAGGAGCAGAGGGTGGGGCAGAAGATGAGGATGGGGCCAGGGGTAGCAATACCCCCAGCCCCCCCTCTGGAACTGACCAGGAGGGTGACAATGACCCTGACCTGGATAACCCAATCCCTCCTGTGGAAGATGAGGAGGAAGATCAGAATGATCCCCACTTTGTCCCCCCAGGAAGGATTATGAGTGTGCCCAGAAGGTCTAGGTCTCCTTCTCAGGAGTCTAACCACTCTGGCACCTCAATAGGGACCTCTGTCTCCTCTCATAGGAGGGAATCCTCTCATGAGAGAAGAAAGAGGCTGATTCAATATGAGGAAGCTCAGCTTGAACTCAGAAAACAGCAACTGGCTATAGACAGGGAGTCCCTAGATCTCTACAGAGAGAGAAGAAAGTTGGGACTAGAGTCCCATGGTGGCAGCCATGTCCCTAGAGATAGGGAAAGGTCTTATGACCATAGAAACCTGAGCAAGATTGTCCCTCCCTACCAGAGTGGGGATGACATCCACAAATGGATAACTGCTCTAGAGAGGGCCTGTAAAGTACAGAAGGTCCCTCAGGAGCAGTGGGCAGCAATCTTGTGGCTCTCCTTTGCAGACAAAGGTAGAGACAAGCTCCTCACTGTAAGAGAGGAGGATGCTGATAATTACAAGGTCTTGAAGAGTGCTCTTATTGATGGGTTTGGCCTAACAACTGAACAATACAGGTTGAAGTTCAGAGATACCCAAAAAGCACAGACTCAAGACTGGGTAGACTATGTGGATTGTTCTGCTAAGGCTCTGGAAGGCTGGTTGATGGGCAGTAAGGTGTGTGACTTCACAGGATTGTACAATCTGATAATGAGGGAGCAGATTCTTAATAACTGTCAAAATCAGCTGTTGCATCAGTACCTGGTGGACTCTGATCTGACCTCTCCCCAAGAATTGGGAAAGAAGGCAGACAAATGGGTCAGAACCAGGGTGAGGCAGAAGGTACAGAACCAAGGTGGTGACCCTAAGAAGCAAGATTCTAAGAACTCTGATAAGGGTGGGGAGAAGGGTAAAGATCAAAAGTCTTCACCAGGCCCCCAAAAATCTTCTTCAGGTGGGGATTCACAGTCTACAAAAGGGAAAGGCCAAAGAAAACCATGGTGCAAGGTCTGTAAGCAAAAGACCCACTGGACCAGTGATTGCACCAAGTCCAAAGACTCAAGTCCAGCCCCCACCAATGCCCCTAAGGCACCTGTTCCCCCTAGTACAGTTACAGTTGGTGGGAGTGCTCCAGCCAAGGGTTTAGTAGGGTTGACCCTGGGTACTGAGTTGGGCTCTGACCTAGTCAGAGAACTCACTCAGGCTGTGTTAGTCTGTGATGGAGGCATGGATGTGACCTCCTCTGTGAGTCCCAGTAATCTGGGCAAGTACAGACAACAGCCTTTAATCAATGGACGAGAGGCTTTGGCATTTAGGGACACAGGGGCAAGTGTCACCATGGTGACACAAGACCTTGTGAATCCTGGGCAAGTTATACTTGGTGAGATGTACCAAGTGACCAATGCTAGCAACGTCAGAACAGACCATACTCTGGCAGTTGTTAACTTCTCCTGGGGAGGGGTAACTGGCCTTAAGAAGGTTGTGGTGAGTGCAAACCTACCAGTCGAATGCTTGCTTGGCAATGACTTAGAAACTTCAGCTTGGGCAGAAGTGGAGCTCAGGACCCATGCAGAAATGCTGGGGATCCCTGCAGATGTGTTTGCTGTGACCAGGTCACAAGCCAAAATGTCTAGCACTGAACAGGCCTTGGATTCTGGAATAATGGACCAAGTGCCTTCCAAGAGGAGGAGTAGTAGGGTAAAGGCAGTGCCTTCCCCTTGGCTCAGAAGGAAGATCAGTCCCTTGAGGGGGATGATCTCAGTCCTGAGGAAGGAACTGTCCCAGAGGAGCTTGAACCTGACCAGGTTGAGTTCTTGGGGACAGGGGGACCTTCCAGGGCAGATCTGAGCCAGGAGCAGCAGAGCTGCCCCTCTCTTGAACCCCTCAGACAGCAAGCTGCTGCTGAGGCTGCTGGGAAAGCTAGTGGTCCCCATACAGTGTATTGGGATGATGGACTCCTGTACTCAGAGTGTAGAGACCCCAAGCCTGGTGCTACCAGGAGGTTGGTTATACCTCTGAAGTTCAGGGGCTTCCTATTGACCCTAGCCCATGATATTCCCTTGGCAGGTCACCTGGGCCAGAACAAGACTTGGGACAGAATTGTCCCTCACTTTCACTGGCCCCACATGTCTGAAGACACCAAGGAGTTTTGTCGCTCCTGTGTAACCTGCCAGGCCAGTGGCAAGGCAGGTGGCACTACAAAGGCCCCCTGATACCACTACCTGTGGTGGGGGTGCCCTTTGAAAGGGTGGGGATTGACATTGTTGGTCCCATGGATCCCCAAACAGCATCTGGGCACAGGTTTATCCTGGTGGTAGTGGATCATGCCACCAGGTACCCAGAGGCTATTCCCCTTAGGACCACTACAGCACCTGTGGTGGCAAGGGCCCTCCTGGGAATTTTCTCAAGAGTGGGCTTTCCTAAGGAGGTAGTATCAGACAGGGGTGCAAACTTTATGTCTGGATACTTAAAAGCAATGTGGAAGGAGTGTGGAGTGACTTACAAGTTCACCACACCCTATCACCCACAATGCAATGGTTTAGTTGAGAGATTCAACAAAACCTTGAAGGGCATGATTAAAGGGCTCCCAGAAAAGCTTAGGCGAAGATGGGACATACTCTTGCCCTGCCTTTTATTTGCATATAGGGAGGTGCCTCAGAAGGGGGTTGGTTACAGCCCTTTTGAACTTTTGTTTGGCCACCCTGTCAGGGGTCCACTGTGCTTGGTGAAGGAAGGATGGGAGTTACCTCTCAAGCCCCCAAAGCAAGACATAGTGGACTATGTACTTGGTCTCCGCTCCCGGATGGCTGAGTATATGAAAAAGGCAACTAAAAACCTTGAGGCTAGCCAGGAACTTCAAAAGGCCTGGCATGACCAAAAGGCTGTTCTGACTGTTTACCAGCCAGGACAGAAGGTGTGGGTGTTGGAGCCAGTGGCCCCAGCAGCTCTCCAAGACAAATGGAGTGGACCCCACACTATTGTTGAGCAGAAGGGTGAGGTTACCTACTTAGTAGACCTAGGAACACCCAGGAGTCCCCACAGGGTTCTCCATGTCAACAGGTTAAAACCATATGTGGACAGGGCAGACATGGGCTTGCTCATGGCTACTGATGAAGGGCAGGAGGAAGAGAGTGACCCACTCCCTGACCTGCTCTCACAGAACCCTGACGATGGGTCAGTAGATGGTGCAGCCTTGGCAGGCAGCCTCACTACCCAGCAGCAAACTGATTGTAGACAGGTGCTCAATCAGTTTAGACACATGTTTTCACTGACACCCAGTCAGACCACCTGGTGCACTCATGAAGTGGACACTGGGGACAGTCTGCCTATTAAAAATAAGATTTATAGGCAACCTGACCATGTCAGGGACTGTATCAGGACTGAAGTCCAGAAAATGTTGGAGTTGGGAGTTATTGAACCCTCAGATAGCCCTTGGGCTAGTCCAGTGGTCCTTGTGCCAAAACCTCACACCAGTGGTGGAAAAAGAGAGATGAGGTTTTGTGTGGACTACAGGGGTCTCAATGCAGTCACTAGGACTGATGCCCATCCAATACCAAGGGCAGATGAGCTGATAGACACTTTGGCCTCAGCCAAGTATCTAAGCACATTTGACTTGACAGCTGGCTACTGGCAGATCAGACTAGCTGATGCTGCAAAGCCAAAAACAGCATTCTCAACCCCTAGTGGGCATTATCAATTTGTGGTGATGCCCTTTGGTCTGAAGAATGCACCTGCCACTTTCCAGAGGTTGGTGAATACAGTTCTCACAGGTCTGGAAGCCTATAGTGCAGCATATCTAGATGATATTGCTGTCTTTAGCTCCACCTGGGAGGATCACCTGGTCCACCTCAGGAATGTTTTACAGGCCCTGCAAAAGGCAGGCCTGACTATCAAGGCCACTAAGTGCCAGATAGGGCAGAGTCAGGTTGTGTACCTGGGCCACCTTGTGGGTGGAGGCCAGGTTCAACCTTTGCAGAGCAAGATCCAGACCATCATGGACTGGACTGCTCCCACTACCCAGACTCAGGTGAGAGCCTTCTTAGGCCTGACTGGGTACTATAGGAGATTTGTCAAGGGGTATGGATCAATAGTGACACCCCTGAATGACTTAACTTCTAAGAAAATGCCCAAAAAGGTTCAGTGGACAGTTAGCTGTCAAAAGGCATTTGATGACCTGAAGCAGGCCATGTGCACTGCTCCCATTCTACAGAGTCCTGATTACTCCAAGAAGTTCATTGTTCAAACTGATGCATCTGAATTGGGGGTAGGGGCTGTACTGTCACAATTGAATGAAGAAGGTCAGGATCAGCCAGTAGCTTTCATTAGCAGAAGGCTGACCCCTAGAGAGAAACGTTGGTCAGCCATTGAGAGGGAGGCCTTTGCTGTGGTCTGGGCTCTGAAGAAGTTGAGGCCATACTTGTTTGGTACTCACTTCCTTGTTCAAACAGACCATAAGCCCCTCTTATGGCTAAAACAAATGAAGGGTGAAAACCCCAAACTGCTTAGGTGGTCCATTTCCCTACAGGGGATGGACTTCACAGTGGAACATAGACCTGGGAGTAACCATGCCAATGCAGATGGACTCTCTAGGTACTTCCACTTAGAACATGAAGACTTAACTGGGCAAGGTTAGTTTAATGTCCCTACGTTTGGGGGGGTTGTGTAGGAGAGTAGGATCTGCTTCACATGGGTACCCCCACTTTTTGCTGATGCTTCACTGTTTTTCGACCTTAGTCTGGCTGGGGCCCTGCTAATCAGAACCCCAGCCTAGCTGCTTCCTCTCTAAAATGGTTTCCATGTGCCTTAGGCACATCTCTGATTGGAATCTGGAGTGCCCTTATAAGTCCCTAGTATATGGTATACTATGTACCAAGGGCATAGGTACCTCAGAGGCCTACCAGGGGCTGCAGCATGTATTGTGCCACCCCTGGAAGGCCATCCAAACTGACACCACAGGTCTGCTACTGCAGCCTGGGTAAGGTGGTGCATGCACTCCTTACTGTGATATAGGTTACCTATATCACTATATACATACACACATATAAACCTATAAGTCACTCCTATGGCAGGCCTTATCAATCCTGAAGGCAGAGTGCGTGGTTCCTATGTGAGAGGGTGCCCCTGCATGAGCAGGGCCCCTCTGCAGCGTTCGGAGACCCTTCTCTGATGCTGTTTGTAGTGCAGCCTGACCATATACTCTTAAGCGCATTATAACCTCGCGTTAAATGCTAACTTTGGAATGGCTGCACCGAAACATGTCGTGTTTGGTGTCAAACATCTTGGAATACTACCCCCCGCCAATTCTGGCGGCGGGGTAGCATTCCACCCTTCTAGAGGGAGAGACATGTTAACCCTGGCCTGGCCGGTAACTTCTTTCTAAAGCCCTGGCATCACAAAATGGATGCTGCTGCCACAGACACAAGTCTGGCCTCCTGCTGCTGGACGAAACTCCGGCAGGGGAGGCCTGGACACTAGGTTTCCTGTCCCAGGGAGGTGTGACCACCTCCCCAGACAGGATAGTGTGTATTGGGGCTGGGCGGGAGCACTTTCGGGTGCTTTGAAGTCCTGCACTGGGGGCACACTTGGTGTCCCTGTGCATACCCCAGTTCAAACCGGATCAGGGGCTTGCAGCCCCTGCTTTGGCGCGAACTGGACAAAGGGAAAGGGGTGTAGCCACCCCTCTGCCCTGACCCACCCATAGGTGGGGCCACAGAGTAGTCCAACCCCTAAACTTGGTATAAGTATAGGAACCCAGTCCTTAGGACTTTAGATTATCCCTGGACGAAACTCTGACACTGAATCCTGGACCTTCGACGCTCTACTCAAGACTAGAGGACAGAAGAATCTCCCTTGGGGTCAAGGAGTGACTCCCCTGCTTGGCAGGCACCAAAGAAGCAATTGTCCGGTCTGCATCGCCTAAGCTCCCGTCGGACGCCGAAGTCTTTGCATCACCAGAGGTGGATTTCCAGACTTCCCTGAGGCTGCCCTGAGTCCCCAGCAAAGCTGAGGCCCGTAGCTGTCGTGGGTAACGTGGAACCGTGACCCCTGGACACCGCACGCATTTGCTAGTGCATCCTCTTCTGGGTCTCCCACGAAGTCGTGCTTTGGGCTCCGAGTAGCCCTAGCCTCCAGCACCAACTGCACCGAAGATCACTGGCCTCCACTCCACGAGTGTCCTGTGAGCCAGCTCCACGTGCACCGTCTCGAGGCTCCTTCGCGGTCGCTAGCCCGTTGGCTAGTAGCCCTTCACGAAGGCCAATCCTTTTCTTCTTGGGCTCCCTGGTTGCTCCAGGCTTGCCCTCACTTACCCTTGCTGGGTGAGTTCCTCAGACCTTGCTGGTCTGCATCATCGTCATTCTTCATCTACATCGAGACTTGCCGTTGCCAAGGCTTGTTGGGTCCAATCCGGTCGCCAACACCTCAGCACTCGACAAACATTGTGTACCAGCCCGAATCCTGCTCCTGGTCGCCGACAACGCCTCCTGGACCTCGTGGCTGAAGAGTCAAGACGACCGTCAACCTACCTGAAGCACTCGACATCGGTGGGCATCTGCTCATCGCCTTCCTGGTCACTGGCTAGTGACCCAGACTCTGTCCCCTCTGCTTTCAGGTTCTTCAGATCTCCGATCCACTCTTGGATCCACCCGGACACTTTCCACTTGGTCGCCAGCAGCACTTTGCAGCAGATCGCCATTCAAATCGACGACGAAACCCGACCCCGAAAGGCACCTATGCACCCGGCTTCCTGGGTGAGGTAACAAGAGTACTCCGGTGCTCCCGTGGGTAGAGACTCTAGAACGACCTAGTTCTCAAAGGGTTTGCTCCAAGTCCTCCTTTAAGTGTCCCTTTTCTTTAATTTCCCAATCGCGACTTTCTCCATAGAAGTTAACGGCGTCTCGCGGCTGTGTATTTACACTGCACGCGTCCCCCGTGGGTCCCCTGTGTCACTACCTTGGGTGGTTCCTTGTGGTCCAAGCACTTCTAGAGGCTCTAGGCCTAGTGTCTAGCTCAGTCGTGGTTCTTATACCACTTTATTGGTATATGGTTTGGTACGCCCCTAGGGCCCAAACGTGTATTTGTGCTATTACTGTGTTTAAATAACTTATAACTTATGTATTTCGAACTCTAGCCTCATAAAGAGACTAGAGGGGTGTGTTTAGCAATAAATACATATATTTTGAATATATACCTGGTGTGGTGCTCTTTCATTTGATCACTCAAGAGATTATAGACTGGTAAAACAAGCTGCTTTACATTCCTTCAAGACTTAGCCTGAAGGCTGCTCTCCATAGCTACCACTAGGATAGCTTTCAATAAGGTTGTCTTTAACCTATCTCCAATAAGGGGTTGTTTGGACTGGTGCAAGGTGCCCACTATAATTAGTGGACAGCATATGCCAGGCCAACTTCTCACACATGTGCCCTTATGTTTTCGATTAGGCTCTGTTTTGAAATAATGCTGAATTGTATACAGAGTATAATGGCACACTTCGAAATGCCAATTCTTTAAAATATACATAAAGTGAGCTTTGGCTGCAACCAGAGGGAAAACACTTTCTCACTTCATGCTAATTGCTAATTCTTGAAGAATCTTATCAAATCTCAAAGGTACACTAAGTCATCACACTGTTTGTCATGATCAATTCTTCATCACCTAAATACATGTATACAGAAAGCAATCATTTTGTTAGTTTTTCCCATCATTCTCAAAGTGTGTAAAGGCAGACTTGACAACGCATGCGTGCGGCATTTATGAATGTCTGTGTTTAGCTCCATTATCACACTACAGCTAGACCTATTGACTTTGTCAATGGTTCTTTCATCCTTTATAATCTACAGGTAATATTTTTGCCTTTGGGTATGCTATGCTCATTCCCACTCTTGAACGACATTTTCTCTCCCTTGATTAAATCCACAAACCAATATCATGGTGGAAAGGTTTCAGAGAAATTTGTGAATTCTCAGACTGTGGGTGTTCATAAACTTCCAAGAATGAAAACTGTTTGGAATGCAATCTCTCATCTTGATTAGTATTTACTCCCACATAATATTATGCTTTTACACATAATTCTGTATTGAGTAGGGGTTGTTGAAATATTCCTTTCTGCCAGTGGAATTGGCAGAAATTTGGCGACCCCACTTTACTCTTGTAATGCAGATTACTGGGCAAATTCCGCTAATCACCATGTGGCAGATTTTCTTCTCATGCGCATACTAAAATGGTAAGTTGGCCAGCATGAGCGATATTTGGCATCCCCTAGCACGATTTTCAGTTGCTAGAACAACATCCGCTGAGATTTTTCCAATGCGGGTGGTCACGGGCCATCACAACCATTCGCGGTAAGAAGGCAGCAGCTCGAGTAAAAAATGTACTCGAGCTTCTGCAAAATCAACTCGAGTAGGTGCGCCCTCGCACAGATTTTTCAGAGCTGAGCGTGCTCCTGGCACAAAATCACAGCACGAGCTGCACGACAGGCCTATTTCCGCCCCTTGATGTAACTCCACGGAATTCCACAAATTCCACGAGTTCTGCCCACCCCTAATATTGGGGTGATAACATTTACAGCTGGAAGGTCATTTTTTGTGAATTAACTGCAGCTGTAAAACATTCCATTTGCTCTTGTAATTCTGATTTACCCTTGTTTACACTTAAATATCATCTCTGGGGAGCTTTTAATTGTTGAATAAGACATACTGTAGTGGAATGGGAAGCTCAAGGGATTGTAGTGATGTGAAGGTCATGCTAGGAGCTCTATTGAAGCAGCTTAAACTTTTTTTACTACTAATCCCTTTACACGTGTAATGCAATTTACAGTACATGGTGAAATACTATAAAGACATTGGTTTTAACAAACTTATTAAGGATTCACGTCTAAGTGAATTATAGTAATAAAATTATGTTGAAATGGGTATGCTTGCAGTGTACTAATGGATGATAACAACATGTGGGTTAGCAGGATGATGTAGATATCACAGAGGAACTGTTAAAGGAAACGTTTGTCGTTTTTTTCTGGCTAGCTGTACATGTGAGAGGGACATAGGCAGTGTTTCGCAGGATGTACTGTGATTGTTAAAATGTGGGTGATGTAGGGGCAGCTTGGGGTGTATTTAGGGATTAGACAGCATGTTTGAGCAGTAGAAAAGAGAGCTAGCTAGACTTAGACGTGTGAAAAGTTGCAACGTTGTTTTCACGACATCTCCAAGGTTTTCATTTTAAGTTTTAAAGGTTTTTATTTGATGAATGAAAAAGAAATATAACATAATACAGATAATACAAGATTAATATCATAAAACTAGAAAAAGAGAGGAATACATCTTATTAGAAAAAAGAAGAGAAAAGGGGGAAGAAAGAAAAAGAGGGGGGAAAGAAAGAGCGAGAAAAGGGAAATATATAATAAAACTGTATAAGCAAACAATATTACAGTAAAAATGTTCCTAATACATTATACAAGCATATAACAATAAAGTGGAAAGAATTAAACAACAAAAGGTTACAAAAGTCAAGGCGGTTTAAGTACTTCTTCAACGGAGGGTTCATGTAAGGACATCTTTTTAGCAGATACATTTAAAAAGTTTGTGACAGGCAACCAAAGTAAGGGGCCGATTCCGATCTCGGTCGGAGGCGCACCCAATACCATTCGGTCGGGAAAAAAGCCATGCGAAAGCCTGTTTCCCGACCGAACCGTACGCGTGGTCCGGCCGAGCGAGTACGATGCGACCTCGCCGACCGACTCGTCCGGGCGACCCGACCGCTCCGACCGACTCGTACCCGGATCGTACCGCTCCGACCGACTCGCTCGGACCCGGTCCGCACCGCGCAATGGAGACGTTTCCCGGCCGGGTAAGTACGATGCGCACCTCGACCGCTCCGACCGACTTCGCGCCGTCCGACTTCGAACTCGCTGTCGGAGCCGTACTTTGGGGACCGTGTCGGACCCCTGTACGCTGCACCCGTGCGAGGCGCACACAGGGGGGACCCATGGGTCCCCCTACCTGTGCGTGTACGCCGCGGGCGCGCTCGGCGGCGCACTCGCTGTAGGGGGCGCCTTGTCCGCCCTTCGCACCCATTGAGGCAATGGGAGCCCGCGTACGCGTTGTGACGACCGGCTCCCATTGAGTTCAATGGGAGTCCGACCGACTCGTGTCCGATAACATACGGACGCATCGTACTCGTTCGGTCGGACTGCACGGGTCCGATTCGGTCGGAAATCTCTCCGGGTCCGGCTCGGTCGGAGAAATTTCCGGCCCGAATCGGAATCGGCCCCTAAGTCTCTTTCAATTGCAAGTGAGATGGGATATACATAGGCTCTATCCAACCTATGATTATAGCAGACTCCGTACCACCATGCCTGAAAAGAAACTGGAGAGGTATCTTTCCATGATTTTGTGATTTGCTGAAAAGCAACAGCAAGGAGTAAATCAATAATATGTATCTCGGTGGCTTGCGACGACCAAACTGCAGAAATGCTCCCCAGAAAAATATGAGTGAAGGAAATGGAATATGAGTGTGGAAAATATTGTTAATGTGTTGCCAGACTCGAGTCCAAAATTATGAATGAGTGAACAATCAAATAACATATGTTTGAGGTCTGCGGATGAGTTAGTACAAGACCAACAAGTAGAGGGAATGCTAGGGTCAATCTTGTGCAGTTTAGCAGGGGTGATGAGAAGTCTATTATAAACAAAAAATAAGGTCTGCGTTGTGTTAGCTGCTCTAGAGGACTTCCGTATTTTAGCCCAGATTTTGTTCCAGTGTGAAATGGAGAAAAATTCACCTAAATCAGATTCCCAACTATACTCAACTTCTAACTGAGGGGCATATTAGCAAGACCCACGTTAAAATTATCGCCGTTTTAGCGGCAGGAAACTGCCGCTAAAACGGCGATAATGGGCTTGCTAATATGCGTTATAGAATTCCAATAGAAGCCCAGGTTAGATGTCCTGCACATCTAACCTGGGCTTCTATTGGAATTCCATAACGCATATTAGCAAGCCCATTATCGCCGTTTTAGCGGCAATTTCCTGCCGCTAAAACGGCGATAATTTTAACGTGGGTCTTGCTAATATGCCCCTTAGTTCGCAGAAGAGGAATGTTAGTTAAAACTTTATAGATTTGAGAGGCAGAGGGCGTATTGCATAAAATTGAAGTTATGTTAGAAGATGGAGGGACAAGTGGAAGGTTAGAGGATAAATCATTATAAGAAGATTGAGCTGTTGCAATCAAAGCTATGTATCTGGGTTGATATGATGAGGGAAGAGAAAAACGAGATTGCATTATTGGGAATGGGATACAGACGCCATCTTAAAAAAGCTGAAGAGTCCATTTAAGGCCATGAGCAAACCAATCCTTCCAAAAGATAAATTTATTATTAAATTTGATATGTTTATTATACCAAAGTGATGAGTTTAAAAATTGTGAACGGTCATCTTGTGAAGAGGAAAAGAGTGGTTGGAAAATTTTTCGAGCATTTTTAAGAATGGGAAAATATAAAGTGGAGGGAGTGTGGGTAAATGAGATAAATTCTTCAAAAGAAAACGGATGAAAAAGAGATTTTTCAACTTCTACCCATAAGGGGTAAAGTATAATGTCAGATTGATTGTCAGATAAAAGAAAAGCAGATTGTTTAAGAAAGAATGCAGAATGATAGGAATGAAAATCTGGGAAATTAACTCCTCCCATATATTTAGGTTTTTTAAGTTTACAAAGAGACATTCTAGCTGTTTTGTTATTCCATAGGAATTTGGATAGAATAGCATACAGTTTTTTATAATAAGATTTAGGAATATTGATTGGGATATTAGATATAAAAAAAACAATATGATAGGGACTAACATCATTTTTATGATATCTAGCCGACCCCACCATGATAAGTACAGGGGGTGCCATCGCGAAGTGGACCCAGATACTACTGATAGTAACTCTTTCAAGTTTAGAGCGACAGTATCTTTAATAGAAGTGGTGAACCATAAACCAAGATATTTAATCTTATTTGAATTCCAATGAAAAATTGAGGCAGAAAAATCAGCATGAAAGCATAAACTATTTAAAGGAAGGATTTCGCATTTATCAGCATTTAATTTATAACAGGAGACAAGGGCAAAATCATCTACTTCTGTGAGAAAAAATGGTAAGGACGTTTGAGGATTAGAAATAAATAATAAAATGTCATCTGCATACACTGAAAGTTTTAAAGATTTGTCACCATATGGGAATCCTGTAATAATTTTATTTAATCTAATTTTAATTAAGAAAGGTTCCAGGGCAAGAATAAATAATAATGGAGAAAGGGGACAACCTTGACGGACTCCTCTGTGCAACGGAAAAGAAGGGGATACAAGACCATTGGCTAAAATAAAAAATTTGGGAGAGGAATATAATAAAGAAACATAATTAATGAACTTTGGGCCAAAACCAAACCAAGTAAGCGTTGAAAAAATAAAAGGCCAACTGACTCTATCAAATGCCTTTTCGGCATCCAATGAAATTGCTGCTAATGAATTCTTGTATGTTTTGGATTTGCCTAAAACATTAACTAACAATCGAGTGTTATCAGATAAATGTCTTCCTTTAATGAAACCACATTGTTCTTTTCCAATCAAATGAGGTAAAAGGGAATCTAAGCGAAGGGCAAGTATTTTTGCAAAAAATCTTATAATCTAAATTGATTAAAGAGATGGGTCTATAATTTTTGCATAAAGTATGGTCTTTGTTTTCTTTCGGGAGGAGACATATTCAGGCCTCTTGAAAGGATCCCTCCGATTTCTGGGTAGAGATAAAGTGTTGGAATAATTGATATAATTTAGGAAGGAGGATCTGAGAGAAATGGGAATAGAATTCAATTGTAAACCCATCAGGTCCCGGGGCTTTACCTTTTTTGATAGAATGAATGGCGGTCAAAATGTCCTTATATTGAATATCGTCTTCTAGGGAATAAAAATCAACTTCAGGAGAAGAAGGAGGGGTGAAAAAAGACAAGTAATGAAGGATATCTTCTTGGTGAGAGGGAGATTCAGGAGTATAAATGGATTTATAAAATTTGGTAAATTCTAAAAGAATATCTTCGTTTTTATGAACTCTAGTGTTAGCCGAAGTTAGAATTGATTCAATCTTAGTTCCCTCTTTTTTAATCTTAAGATAGTTAGCGAGAATTTTCCCAGCTTTATTTTGGGCACCATAATATTTAGCACTGGATTTAAGCAAAATCAGATTAGCAGATTCGGTTGAAAGTGTATTAAACGTAAATTTGGCTTTAAGAAGCGCGTCTAAATCAGACTGGGATTTAGTAGAGTGAAAGGAATGTTCTAACTGTTTAATCTGCGAAATGAGTGTTTGTAATTTTTTGGAAGAGGATTTTCGTTTCTGAGCAACAAAGGAAATAATGAAGTCTCTATAAGCAGCTTTGAAGGTATCCCAAAGTAGTGTTGGGGAGGTATGTGGGGACTCATTTTCTAGAAAAAATGTATTTGAAAAATATTGAAAGGCCTGGGTAAAAGTGGGGTCTAATAGAAGAGAATTATTAGATCTCCATCGTTTAGATCCCACTATAGGAGGAAGTGAGTCTAAAGTAAGAGATACAGGAGCATGATCTGAAAGCAAAATGGAACCTATTTCGGAATGTGAAATATGTTGTGTAAGGGCCTTAGAAGTAAACAGGTAATCTATGCGGGATTGAGAGGAATGAACAGGAGAGAAAAAGGTATATTCTTGAAGGGTAGGGTGGCATAGTCTCCAGACATCAACAAGGGAGCGTTGGGCGATAGTAGATGTGAATTGAGAATGGATAGTAGAGGGGATAAATCTAGATTGCGATCGTCTATCAATAAAGGGGTCAACAATCATATTACAATCGCCACCAACAATCAAATAATCATCACTGTAAGTCATTAGTTTGGATAAAATCTGGGGCCAAAAAAGTTTATCAGGGTTAGTGTGTGCATATAAATTAAAAATAGTCAAAGGAATTTTGTTAATTAACAAAGAAACCGAGAACCATCTACCTTCAGTATCCGCTTCTTGATCAACAACATGAATATCTAAACGTTTATGACAGAGAATAGCTACCCCATTACGTTTCCCCGAACCAGGAGAAGCAAAAACATGGCCCACCCACTGTCGTTGAAGTTTAGATATCTCTTTTTGAATTATATGAATCTCTTGCAATAAAACAATGTCACCTTTCAAGCCAGCAATATGTGATAAAACCCTTTGACGCTTTATAGGTGAACCCAAACCTTTAACATTCCAAGATAAAATATTTAACAACATCTTAATTCTTCTAACAATAATTCAAAAATTACAATAGTGCTAAATAGAAAAGGTAACCAGGAAAGTATTAACAAGAAAAGAATAGCGTAGGTGAGTATGAAACAAAGAGGAACATAATTCCAAAAGATCATGCAATAACTAATGAGAGAAGGAAGATAAAGAGGCTGGAAAGAGAAAAAGAAAGAAGATTATGGAAAAGAAGAAAAATGTAGAATATATAGAAATAGATAGAGAAAAGGATCAGGGAATAAAAATATAGTCAAATAGAGAGACCAAAAGAGGAGAAAGAAGAGAGAAAATAGAGAAAAACAAAAGACATACCACGAACATACACTGAAAACGGGGGTGGTGGAGCCACATAAGGAAGACGGCAGAGCCAATCGGAAAACTCCAGGATGAGGATGGGTAAAGGAGGAGGACATCCAGACTGAGTAACGGTCACAAATCAGGGGACCACGAAAACCTTACCTAGTGGTAAAAAGAAAGAAAATACATACTATATGATCTAGAAAATATGACAGTTAAGGAGAAAAAATAGATAACAACAATATTAACACAACAGTCAAATCAACGAAGAACGAGCGATCTCCATATCTTCTTCTCTACAGGAATCCAAAAAGCGCTGTAATAGAACAGGATCTTCATAGTTAGTAGTTTTATTTTTGTAAGTCACTTTAAAGAGACATGGATGAAACAACCATATCTGGCATTCAAACTTCGAAGTGCAGGTCTCATATCAAGAAATTGCTTCAGATGGTCTGCTGTCGCTTTTGCATAATCTTGAGCAAAAAACAGGTTAGATCCTTGCCAAGACATTTTTCCCTTAAGTTTGGCCGCTTGTAAGACCTTAAGTAAGTCAGTATATTCTAGAAAATATAGAATAACCCCTCGTGGCTTATTTGTTGAAGAAGAAGCTTGTGGGACACGACCCAGACGGTGTGCTCTTTGGATGTTCAGTGGTGGAGATTCTGGCATATTAAGAAGCTTTGGCAGAAAAGATTGGAAGAAAATAAGGGGGTCAGAGCCCTCAAGTCCCTCCACAAGGCCATAAATGCGTAGGTTGTTGCGTCTATTTTTAATTTCCAAATTTTCCACTTTTTGTTTTAGACGGGAAATTTCCTGATGCATAGAAGGTATTTGGTTGACAACAACTTGAACAGAATCAATTCGATTTTCCAAATTAGTGACTTTTTGATTGGTATGGGACCAATTGTCTTCGAGACTTTGGAGGCGAACATTTGTTTCTGTCATGTAAGGTTTGAGAGCACGAATTTCGTCGAGAAGTAACTCCATAGATATAGATGCTGGAGTACTGGTAGGAGAAGGCGGATCTTTTTTGACACGCTTACCTGTTGCTGAAGACGATACAGAGGGTAATTTAGAAACTGGTTTAGGTGTAATTCGATTTGAAGCGGATGCTGCACCATTTGTGGTGGAGGAAGTGGAACTTGAATCCATCTCATCCATGTTGTCTTGTAGAATACTGAAAGGATTATAATCCACCAAGGTAGCAGGATCAGGAGGAGGAGCTCTGCCACGTGTAACTCGTGTTTTTGCCATAAACCATACACCAATAAAGTTAATACCCTCGTGTATATAGTAAGAGAAGTGCCAAAGATTTGATGAAGAAGGACAGAGAATAAGAAGAAATTCACCTCAAATCCGCCAGTAGAGGTTATGACATTTTGCATTGTGAAAAAGGTAAACAAGAAAAGGTCATGTAGGTGTTGAATTATAACTTTGGAGTCATCTGGGACTTAAAAGAGGCTGGTTGGTAAGTAATATTGGCCAAAAGGAGATGACATTGTGGTGAAAGCGTTCCATCCACCAAAACAGGCCACCGGAAGTCTCAAGACGTCAATTTGGTGGTCTGGTCCCATATGTTACACAAGAGCTGAGCATAAGCAACATGCATACTACGGATATTCAGTCCAAGAATGAGGGAAGCATCCTCGTGGACAGAAACCAGCTTGGTACCTCAAGGTTGCCGTGCATGGATGTATAACTGGAGGTCAAAGACGCTCTCCATCAAGTAAGAAGAGATTCTGGCTCTCAGCATTGCCAGCAAAAATCACCGCTACACAACAAAAGCTCATAAAGCAAGCTATAATTGCTCCAGGGTTCCAGGTAGCGGCAATGTGTCCAAAAACAGCAAAAACAATAGAAGGGGGTGAGAGCATTCAAAGAATTAGCCAGAGCGCTTGTTTTATTGAAGTTCGTATGAGCGTAGCTGCAGATTGAAAAACCGAGCGGTAAAAACGCTCAAAATGCCGGCCGCAAGCTGACTGAAATGAAAAGCGGCAAAAAAGAAACCAAAGCGCTCACCCCAACCAAACGGGAACATCACAAAAGACGGAGGAAGTCTTCATCTTCATTCGCTGCTAGTTGGGCCGCGAAACGTCGAGTGGTGCCGTTCCGAAATTCCTCCTTCCCCGCACCGCCGCGGAGCCTCACGGAAAGGCGGCCATCTTCCTTGGTGCCGAAGCCACGCCCCCAAGGTTTTTCATTTTAGAACATCAGCATGAATATCCTAACTCTCGTGACAGTTTATGTCGAAGACATTCAATGCCAAAAAAAAAATGTTCTGTAGAGATGTGCTTCACAGGGAACAGTCACTTTTGTTTTTCTCCAAAGTGCTATTGTGCAGACAAAAAAAAAAAAAAGCGTACGTAGACAAATTCTGCATACATTTTCCAGCACTGAATCACGTTCCAAATGTGAAAGTATAGTGAATCAAGGTCCATAGGTCCCATTCCATGAGAACAATCTTCCTTTATGAAAAAACATCATTGCAGACAGAAACATGAAGGAAAACTGTGAAACTTCATAACCTTCGCAAAGAGCAAAAAATGTGTTTTGCAAACAAGAAAAACATCTTGACACTCTACTAGTTTGAATGCAAGTGGTTAGTACTCGTTCAGCATTTTCAGCCTTTGGAGACGACCGAGAGCAGCTTCCTAGAATAGGGCATTTTAGGTCTGAATGGGCAGCTTCAAATTTCTGCATGAATGCATGTCTTCATTTTTTTTTTAAAAGTACCATATGAAGGACATCGAGAGAGTGGGCATTGAGTCATCCCTCTTCAGCTATTGGTTTCCTGTGTTTTTCAGGGTTTTCTTTGATGGGCTGTCTATCAAGGCCATGGCTTTTTGTGGAAGGATTTATTGTTCAAATAGAGTTCCAATTATGTTTTGGAGATGACGGATCAACAGTCCTTCTGTTAGACTGCAGATGCCATGTGTGTCGTGAGTTCTTCACTTTGATAACACGGCCTTCTAATTGCGGACTTATAGCTTTTTGTTTAGGAAGTGCTGTTGTTTGGATGTCTTAGCCTGCCTTAATGTAACAGTGTTGCTCACTAATTACTTTTGCACATTTGCTTTACTTTGAATGATAAAACATTGCTGGATATACTGTTTTTGAGCGAGACTTTTGAGCACATAATCATTTCTAAAGATTCCTTGGCAATACTTACACTTTATCAAAATGATCTACTATTCATTTATTTCTGTTTATGACTTTGAAGTTCACCACATACATGAACTCTATATTCTGTCTTTTTATATAACACTCTTCATTGAGGCTACGATTTAATCCTTTTTAGTTTAAATATTTTTATTGAGTGAGAGACAAAGAAAACAATTTTTCTCCCCCCACATTTTACCCCCAACCCTATCCCCGCCCCTCCCTAGCCCACACATACATCACCGACAATTTTTTTTCCTTAGGCGGTGCATGTAATAATCAACAGTAAAAAGAAAGGCACTATAGATTCTTAATAAATAACTTACATAACCTTAGTAATGACAGGTTTAAAGTGCAAATAGTGCAAAATGTGCATCAATGCGAAGCTAATGGAACTAGCATATTTTTTAGTTCTAGATTTGATAGTCCCATCACATAGCAGCATAATAGATCCACAAGGTGCATATGCATTTCTCTCATTTCACCTCTTATTCCGGTTCATTTAAAAAAAAAAAAAAATAGCAATAAGTTCAAAGTGCAAAAGTGCAATATATATTACAGATAGAGCTGGGGCTAATAACCACATAGGCTTAATTCTCGTTTCAACCTCCAATTAAAACAAAAAAAAACTTTTGTGATAATAGACTTAAAGTGAAATAGTGCGTGATGTGCAACAGGGCAAGACTGAAGGTGCTCACAACAACATGTTCTTCATTCTAATTTGATCATTCCCTCAGTTAGCAGCATAATATTTCCACAATGTACATATAAATTCCTCTCATTTCACCTCTTATTCCAGTTCATCTTTTAACAATAAGTTCAAAGTACAAAGGTGCAATGTATTATACAAGTCCCATACCGCTGGGACTAATAACCACACAGACTTAATTCTAGTTTCAAGCTCTAGTTACCTAACAGCATGATAAAAGCACACAGCACAAAATATTGGTGAAATTTAACGGTCCGATTGTTCAACATAATTGGCAAGATACTTTCAAATTCTTACCCCCTTCTTCCTCTCCTTGTATCCCGTTCATATATATATATATATATATATAGCTTTCTCCAGATTATATGTAATCAACAAACAAGCCAGCCATTGTTGAACCGAGGGAGGTACCGGGTCCAGCCAGGCTGATGCAAATGCATAATCTGTACACAGCCATTGCTATGCTTGATAGAGCGCCTCCGTCCTCTTCTTTCAAACTAGTTATGCCCAGTAATATTAATGGAGGGTTCACATCAACATGCAGTTGTAGTTTCTTTTTTTTAAATTCATTCATCTCTTTGATTAATGACTCAAGCTCTGTACATGTAGCGAACATATGAACTAAGGGGCATATGTACAAGGAGTTAACGCCACATTAGCGGCACTTTTCTGCCGCTAATGCTGCGATATTTTCAGCGCCCTATTAACAAGCTGTCGCTAACAGCCAATAGCGACATATTTCTGGCAACACCGGCCGTTTCCAGCATCGCCACCTATGTTAGTAATAACTATCGCTAATGATATGCAAGGTAGGCGCTCCCGTGCCAAAACGCACGCTAACCCCACTTCGTCATATTTACAATGATCGCCCGGACCCGCAATACGTTAAAAAAACAGCCGCTAAAGCCCGTTAGCGGCTGGGACTTAAGACCAGAAAATAGCTGGTCTTAAAAATAGAGATAACACTTGGGTCCTCATGTCAGCAGGTTTTGGTGCTGGACAGCGCTGCAAGCAATGTTGCTGCGCTGCCCTACGACAAAACTACAGGGCAGGAATGCGCACCATCAATAAGATAGTGCGCATTCCTGGGCCTCAGTCATGAAAAGTGTTGCAGCGCTGCGACAAGACAGTGTCGCAACACTTTTCACTACACCCTTCTTGCGACTCCATGGATGCGCTGTTTTCACTGGACAGCGCTCCATGATGCAAGTAACGACAGATACGTTTGGAATCCTGACGCATCTGTCTGTGCTAATGTCATGCATTGCTGCTGTTGTGTCACAAGCATGACGCAACTCCAGGAATGCATGGGGCCAGCCTATCCCTTTGGCACTGCGTCACCCTTACGCCTGCCATCAGGCAGGCGTAAGGTACTGACGCAGTGCCGTACTACAATAGTCGCAGTGAAATCTGAGGGATTTCACTGTGCCACTCCTTTGAGGCCTTGTCGCGTGGGAACGCACACCCTGCGTACATCATACCTGGCACAGGGCTGCACAAGGTCACGCATATGCCTACATGTGTCACTTTGCAAATACGGCGCTACGTGTTGCTAGTTTTGCCTGGTCCATTCTTGAGGGGTGCCAGGGTGTCGGCGCAGTTGGAGATCCATCGGTGGTGGTTGCGCACTGCGGTGTCATTGTCTGTAAGCGTTAGCGGAATGGTGGTGCTGAGGGAGTTGACGAGACGTTCTTTGGTGGCCTTGATCCAGCTGTGTGGGGGGGCGATGATGGCGGTGGTGTACGGTGGGCATGGTGAAGACGTGATGTATACGATGGTCGGTCCAGGAGAGTCCGGTGGTGTGGCGGTAGTTGAAGTTCCCGCTGGCGGAGGAGACGTGCTTGACCCTGTGTCCTGCTATGTGGCTTGCTGCGGTGACTAACTGCTTGAGTCTGATGTTGGTGAGCTTCCCCAGGAGGGGGTGGTGTTCTGGTCACTGGGGTTGTCCAGGTGGAACTTGAGTTCACCGAGTAGGATGTCGCCGGTGGATGGGGGAGCCTGGGGTGCAAGGAGGTCTACAATGGTATTGGAGAATGAGGGGCCATGGCCTGGGGGGCCTGCAGATGAGGGTGCCGCAGAGGATGGGCTTGGGGTTGGTCCGGATCTGGGAGTTGAGGTGCTCCATGGTCACCGTTTGGTCATTAGAGTGCGTGGTCAGTCGGAGTGTGCTTCTGTAAGTGATGGCAATGCCTCCTCCTGGAGGGTCAGGGTGGTCCTTGCGGGTGATTCAGTAGCCGTCAGTGATGGCGATGTCCGGTCCGGAGCAGAAGTTGGTCCTGGCAGGCAATGTGGCATCCAGCGTTGATGGCGAGGAGGGTGCTGGCATTGTAGCGGTGGAGTGTCCGAGAGGAAGGGTCCGTGGTGCTGAGCGCGGTCCAGGGGCAGACGGACGCAGACGGGCTTGCCTATGGCTTGCCATTGGCATGGGAGACGTCCATTACAACGCAGGCATTACATCGTATGCCTTTACAACGCTACTCCAACAACACAGGTGCCTTTACATCGCATTCCATTACAACGCATTGTGAGGTCAGTAATGGGGTATTTTTAAGTTTTAGGGTGGGTATGGGTTTCGTGTGTTGGAGATGAAATTTGGGTTGTGCTTTGAGGTCAATTCTTGAAATTCTGGTGTGTTTTGGGGTCAATTATGAAAATTCTGGTGTGTTTTGGGGTCAATTATGAAAATTCAGGTGTGTTTTGTGGTCAATTATGAAATTTGGGGTGTGCATTTGGGTCAAATATGAAATTTGGGGTGTGCATTTGTGTCAAATATGATTTTTAGGGTGTGTTTTGGGGGCTCACAGATGAATTTTAGGGTCCACGGTTTGCTTTGGGGAGCCATGGTTAGTTTTAGGGTTGCACTCACTGAAGTGGGAATAGTAATTTTTACATCTCCGCTTTGCAACACCTTCCCTACTGGTGCAATATGCCTAGTATTAGTATGCATTGTAATGGAATGCGATGTAATGGTATGCGTCGTAACTTCATATATACCTTTGGAAAAGCAGTGGTATGCCCGCTGCGCATGGCCGCACAGGGGCCGCCATTGAGAAGTGCTGTGGGGGGGACTGGACAGCTGGGAGGTGGGAAAGGCCGGAAAGAACACTGGATGGGGCGTGGACGCGAGGCTGTGTGTGTGAGCGGGTGTTGTAAATATTTAAATGAGGGAAATCTTACCTCGATGCCGGTTCCCGTGTCTTCTTTGCTCCTGCTCTCCTGAGTCTGCTTCCAGGAACAGTAAGTAGGCAGCCAGGCTCCCTCCCCTGAGCCAATCACAACGCTGCAATGCGGCATTGGGATTGGTCATTGGCGCAGGGACAAGGCATGCAGCCAGGGGCTGGAGGGGTGGGCATGTTCTCCATGCAGGCTGTAATGCAGCCTGCATTGCGAACAGGGAAGTGTGCATGACTGCTTTGGGCGGCCTGAGTGGGCCGACCAAACAGTCATTGCGCACTTGAGTGGGCATGCCAATCCGCCCCTGCCCTGCTCCGTGAGTGGAGCTGCTCTACCCACCCTCCCGCCCGCAAAGGAAACATAGCACGATTACATCAGGAAGTTATCGTCATGTGATGATTTTGCTCTTCTTGCACTGCTTGAAAGCAGTGGGGCGACGCTTTTTCGCCATAGCGGATGAGCCGCCACTGGGGGTGCGTCATCTACAGGGCTAGGCCTGGGCGACTCGACCCACGGGCCTCCTCCGCTATGCGTCCCACCTTCTCCTGACCTGGACATTGACACTGTGGTGCAATCCGCTGCACTCTCTCCAAATCTGTGAATCAGCCAGTAGGAGACTCAGCCAGGTGTGATTTCACAAGTCTGGGTACAGCAGTCACTGCCAAGTCCGCTGGTGAACCTCCCGATGCAGCTGATGCAGCAGGGCCCCCTTAGGCGTGAAGTTGCAGCGCTCCCGCCACACAAGTTTGGTGCAGCTCAGGGGCCTCACCCTCCACAGCGTCTGGCCAGCCCAACATCATCCGGCCTGTGATGCAGAGAGGCGGCACCCACCGTTGGTAATCCCCTCCGTGCACCCCGGTGTAGTGGTGGATCATAGTATACGATGCAGACCTCCCTACGTTGGTGCGCAGGAGCGTCTCTACCATTAACAGCTCCAAGGGGCGCAAGCCGGTCTTCTCACACAGGTCAGCAACATGTCTCCATGCGACCTGCCAGACTTCACCACCAGGTACGGTCAATCGTCGCTCCTCAATGTCTACCGCCACGGCTCATCGACTCCACAGCTCCTCCACATCCCACTCCAGGCTCCAGACACAGGTCCAGCGAGGCATCCAGGCTCCAGACGCAGGTCCAGTGAGGCATGCAGGCTCCAGACGCAGGTCCAGCGAGGCATCCAGGCTCCAGTCGCAGGTCCAGCGAGGTATCCAGGCTCCAGACGCAGGTCCAGCGAGGCATCCAGGCTCCAGACGCAGATCCAGCGAGGCATCGAGGCTCCAGACGCAGGTCCAGCGAGGCATTCAGGCTCTATCCTGGTCATCCTGGATGTTGGATGGCTTGCAGGGGTTGTTGATGTGTGCTGCACTTGGCCCTGGCTGCTACATTCTGCATTTTTGGGGTTTTTATGCCTATTTTCTATTGGAGGTTGCAGATAGGCTATTTTTTGCATTAGAGGCAAAAAAAACTCACGTTGGGCTGACTAACGTGAGTTTTTTTGCCTCTAATGGGCCTATCGGTAGTTTTCGCCCGCTAGCGCCGGAATTCCTATCGCCATCGCGCTAATGTTAGCGGCAGTTTTCACCGCCGATCCCTGATACTATCGCCATGTAGCGACGGCTTGTAAATACGCCGCTAACATGGCAATAGTTTTCAGCGGTAAGCGGCGATAAAAAAACTGCCGCTAACTAGCGTTAGCGATAGTTATCGCCAGTCCTTGTACATATGCCCCAAAGTCTGCTTTATATAGCGCACAACGTGGACAATGCACTCCTTTCCCCTCACTCCATTTAGCTATCCGATACAGTGTATAATACAGCTCAAAACAGGTCTTATAATGCTGTGCTTGGAGGCTAGCGGGTGTTACAATTGCTTGGGTGTTTAAAAAGGCACTTTGAAAGGCTGCATCAGTAATATCTAGTTTCTCTTGCCACTTAATGGAACATCTTTCCGAATAATCTTTCACATATTCTTTAAGAAATTTATACATGCTTCCAATCCTGGAAGGAATAGGCTGCATTATTTTGTCCACAAGTTCGTTCTTCCCAAATCTCTCCACCCCTCCTCTTTCTCTTTAAATAGTCTCTAATTTGAAGATATTTTAAAAAGTCTCTATGTGTAAGACCAAATTTCAACCTTTGTTCTATACCACTGGGAGAATAAAAACAGCCTATTTGCTGAATTCCAACCTTTATCCAGTTCTTAAAATAAAGATCATTAAAAATATCCAGTAGATTTCCATTACACTACACAGGGGTATAGTAATTCAGCCTCCCCAAACCTACTAGTCACCGTATAGGTGCCCATACCTTAAAAGCCATAAGCAATGTCTTAAAACTTACCCTTTTGTATTAGCCATAATCTAGCTGGTGCTGTAGGCACCCCCAGGCTTCAGAGCCAATCGCTAGTTCCCAAGGGGTGGGGTACGTTGTTCTCCCCTGATGGGTATCTCCCCTCAAAAGAACTGTCTATTGTATAAGTGAGGCAGCCCACCAGTATAGCTTAAGGTTGGGAAGGGCCAGTCCACCACTCTCCCTAGGTAATGATAACAATTTAAACGATCTTCTTGGCCTCAAATATGCCCAGATAAATTGTGCAAATATGCTCTCAAGTTTCTTAAACCAAAAATTTGAAAAGATGAGGTGCATTGCTCTAAAAAAAAAAAAATAGTATCTTAGGGAAGAATACCATTTTAATTAGATTGCTTCTGCTAATAAGTGTTAAATGTAGGTGGTCCATCTTTTTAGCGCTTTTTTGTCTCTTCTGCACACTGCCCCAGGTTCTCCTTTACCACCTCATTGAGATCAGAGGCAATCATAATCCCTAAATATACTTGACTACCCGATAATCATATAAGGATACAAATTAATTCGTAACTATCTGGATCTTATCCAGATTCAGTGCATATCCTGATAATACACCATATCTCCGTGCTTCTTCTTCTACCGCCCCAATAGCCTGTTCAGGATGAGAAGTAACTAAAACTATATAATCGGTGTAAGCCAATACCTTACTCTCATACTCAAACCGAACTACGGGGGGAATATTCAGGCCTGATTCCAGGTGTTTTTTTAAAAAAAAGGATCAATGTGTAATGCAAAAAGGAGTGGTGAGCAGGGACACCCCTGTCGTGTCCCTCTCGTAATTTTAAAGGGCTCCATCATTTCCCCATTTATAAGATCTCTAGCCTTAGGATCCTTATATAAAGCTCTAACTGCTCCAATAAACATAGTCCCTATCCGTTTCCTCTGCATTGTTGCCCAGAGAAACTGCCAGGAGACCCTATCAAATGCTTTTTTGGCGTCAAGGAAAATTGCCGCCATAGGGTCTCCTTACACTTGACTAACATCAAACAAGGCAATGACCTTTCTGATGTGATCAATTGTACCCCTACCGGGGATAAAGCCATGCTGTCCGACAGAGACTATCCTATGAATAACCTGCGATAGACGCCTGGCTAAAACTTTGGAGTATATTTTTACATCCCCATTGATTAAGGTTATAGGGTGATCGGAACCCAGCTCACACACCGGTTTGTTTTTCTTTGGGAAAACTATGATCTTTGCAAGAGCCCAGTAGTTTGGCTGAACCACTCCTTCCAAGGTCTGTAAAAACAAAGTTGTCATAATTTCTTTAAATTCCTCCCCAAAGACCTTGTAGAATTCGGTGGGGCTTAGATCGGGACCAGCCGCTTTTCCTCTGGGTAGGTTTGACATTGCTTCTATAATTTCATCCCAGTTCAATGTGTAGTCTACTACCTCCCTTTCTTCCTGTGACAGTGCCTCTGTCATAGATGGATCCAAGAAGTTAAGTATTAAATCCTTGCGTTGACTCCCTTGTCCCCCCAAGTCTTCAGTGTAAAGAGCCTGGTAAAACTTATAAAAATCCGCTCGAATTTAATTTGTTTCAAATACCAGCCCCAGTATGGGATCTCTCACTGACTTAATTTCGCTGTGTGTAAATTCTTGCCTCGTTCTTACTGCTAGTAGGTGGCCAACTCTTTCACTATTCTCATACATTTCCTCACGATAAGCTGTTGTTTTTTCTAATGCTTTCTTCAGTAACCTTAACCCAATTGCTGCCTTGGCGAGGGCCACTTCTGCCTGGGCTTCCTCCACCCCATTATTCTGTTGTAGAGCAATAATCAAACTTTCTTCTGCCTGGGCCAAATTTTGTTGGTTAAGCCACAGATGATCCTTTTCCTTTTTCTGATTAAAAATTGAATTGTTTCTCCCCGGATACCTGCCTTTAGAGTGTCCCAAACTATACCCAGTAAAGCAGTACCCAAATTCCTCCACAAAAAATCTGGGATCCACTCCTTCATGTGTCCCACGTAGGCCTCATCTAATTAACCCTGGGTGGTGAACTACGCTACGCTCGCGGAGCTTGCGTAGTTTCGGTAACTTCGCGATTTGCGTAGAACGCAAAGTTACAGTGCACTACGCAATTTGCGGCGTAGCGTAGCTGTTTTTCTTCTTTGCGCGCTCAATATACGTTCTCGCGCGAGCAGTAACGACCTACCGTGATTCTGCGTTCGCCGACGGGACTTCCTATCCGTTCGTGGGTGCCACAAGATTTGGAATCCGGCCGCACGATCCCGCGAGAGTGTGCGAACGCGAACACGTCATTCGGACGCGCGATCTGACTTCCAGCGGCAGTGTTGGTAAGATCGCGATCCCGAACACGAAGAAACTACAATCTGGCGAAGAATATCTCTCGAGCATCATAAAACCTTCTCGAAAATGATGGTTTTGCTCCAAAAACTCCTCAGATTGTGATTTGGCTGTAGTTTTTTGTGCAAGGAGTCCTTTTTCTTTTTTACTTTTTTTTCCAAGAGGAAGGAAGTGCCCCTGATTCTCAAACTTCCTGTTCCTGTCCAGCAGGCTCCTCCCAGTGCTTTGTCCATGTGCTGTTCACTTTCATTTGGATTTGGAGCTGGAAGGATCACTTTTTGTGTCTGTCTGCTGCATCATATCATTGGATTGGATTTAAGGACTCTTGGATTTGAGATTTTACAAGTAAGTTGGAGAATTGGTGTACTTGTTTGTTTGATTGGGGCTTGTTTGTACCTACATTTTTTGGGGGATTTCCATCGTTTTTAAAATTTATTGTTGTGGCCTGTAGTTTCGGCAGGGGCCTAGTTGTTTTTCTTTGATTGGAATTTCAGCCAGTAGGCCCAGACTAGAGCCAGAGGAACCCATGGGTGCATGTTTCTGTGGTGTCTGTTGAATTTAAACATCATGTAGGGCATGCATGGATGGCATTGGATTGAATTGGTAAATGTGGTTTTTGGGGTAATATATACCTTTGTTGGATGTGTGTGTGTGCTTGTTGTGTAACTTTCCAACCTTTCGTAGCCCTGTGGATTTTAGTTTTTGCATTTTTGTATTAAAGCTGTGTTGTTGAGCACTGCAGGCCTCCTTTGTCTGGTCATATTATTATAGGCATGCTTGAGTTCATTGTTTTCCATGGCCTGTTGTGACTGTAAGTGACCACGTGGCTTGGGGCCATTTTGTGGTGGTAGTTTAGTAGTGTGCTGCTTTTTCCATATAGGCCTGCATGTCTTTTTGTTTGTTCCCCTTGGCTTATGCTTGTTGTGAACTTGTGGGTTGCCTGGCCATGTGGTGGCGGCCATTTTGTGGGACCAGCCACTGTGCTTTTGCCATAGGCCTCCAAGCTTGCGGCCTAGTCTGCCAGTAGGCCCAGAGGTAGTCATCCTCATGGGTGCATAAAAACTGTTTCTGTGTTGTCTGTTGAATTGTAACATAATTTAGGCCATGGATGGCATTGGATTGATTTGCAAAATGTGGGTTTTGGGGTGGTATTTCAGTTTTTGGGTGTTTGTTAAATAAATAGGCCTTTTCAGCCAGTAGGTAACCCTGGGCGTTCAGCTCGCGGACTTTGGGCAACTCCGCACTGCGCGACAACGCGGACTTACACTTTTATCTTCTTCGCGCGCTCAATATACGCCGCGCGCGATAACGACTTTTTGTGACGATCGTGATGCCAAACACGCAGAATTTACAATCTGGCGAAGAATATCTCTCGAGCAGCATAAAACCTTCTCGAAAATGATGATTTAGTTCATTTTGCACAAAAAACTCCTCAGGTTGTCATTTAGATGTAGTTTGGTGAGCAAGGAGTCACTTTTTTTTTTGTTTTACAATTTTTTTCAACAGGAAGGAAGTTGCCCAGAGTCTCCAACTGCCTGGTCCTGTCCTTTGTCTTCACTTTCTTGTTATTTTGGGTGGCCTGGCCATGTGGGTGGCGGCCATTTTGTAAAGCCAGGCATTGTGCTTTTGCCATAGGCCTGCATTGTCTGTCTTGTGTTCCTTTTCTTGTTGTGTGGGTGGCCTGGCCATGTGGTGGCGGCCATTTTGTGGGACCAGCCACTGTGCTTTTGCCATAGGCCTCCAAGCTTGCGACCTAGTCTGCCAGTAGGCCCGGAGGTAGTCATCCTCATGGGTGCATAAAAACTGTTTCTGTGTTGTCTGTTGAATTGTAACATAATTTAGGCCATGGATGGCATTGGATTGATTTGCAAAATGTGGGTTTTGGGGTGGTATTTCAGTTTTTGGGTGTTTGTTAAATAAATAGGCCTTTTCAGCCAGTAGGTAACCCTGGGCATTCAGCTCGCGGACTTTTTGGCAACTCCGCACTGCGCGACAACGCGGACTTACACTTTTTATCTTCTTCGCGTGCTCAATATACGTTTTCACGCGCGATAACGACTTTTTGTGATGATCGCGATGCCGAACACGCAGAATTTACAATCTGGCGAAGAATATCTCTCGAGCAGCATAAAACCTTCTCGAAAATGATGATTTAGTTCATTTTGCACAAAAAACTCCTCAGGTTGTCATTTAGATGTAGTTTGGTGAGCAAGGAGTCACTTTTTTTTTGTTTTACAATTTTTTTCAACAGGAAGGAAGTTGTTGGGTGGCCTGGCCATGTGGTGGCGGCCATTTTGTGGGACCAGCCACTGTGCTTTTGCCATAGGCCTCCAAGCTTGCGGCCTAGTCTGCCAGTAGGCCCAGAGGTAGTCATCATAGGTGCATAAAAACTGTTTCTGTGTTGTCTGTGGAATTTTGACATCATTTAGGCCATGGATGGCATTGAATTGAATTGAAAAATGTGGGGTTTTTTGGAGGGTCTATTTCACTTTTTGGGTGTGTTAAATAAATGCCTTTTTTGCGTGTGTAATTATAATTATGTGTTGTTGTAGTGGTTGTCTAACTTTCAAAAGTGTTTTTAGCCATGTGGATTTTAGTTTTTGCATTAAAGCTGTGTGTGTTTTATAAGGCATCCTTTGTCTGCCCATATATAGGCCTGCTTGAGTTCATTGTTTGCCGTGCCTTGTGCCTGTGAGTCACCATGTTGCTGGGGGCCATTTTGTGGTGGTAGTTAGTAGTGTGCTGTTTTTCCCACATAGGCCTGCGTGTCTTTCCATTGTTCCTCTTGTCTTACTGCTTCCAAATCCATCCCCATTGCCAGCTGCAGCTCCCTGATGCTGCATACATCCCACGTGATGCACAAATTTAGGCCAAACATGCTCCACTACATTTTAGTTTTTGTTCTTTACTATTCTTATTCTTCCAGAGTGTACACACTAGCACTACACAGTAGCCAGGAAAGCCCTGGCCTTGTTGTCAAAGTCTCATAAATGGCTACACTGTGTGTTGTTGTTCACCGAGTTTCTAAAATTTAATAATTGAGTCCACCACACACTAAGTTCTATATTATACTTGTTTGATTTGTGCTATGTTTGACTGATATTCTGGCTTTTTTGCTTTTAGGTGCACAAAGACTGAGGAGGAGGTGTGTCATCATTGCCCGTTGCACTGCCAGACAGACATCCTGCTGCTGTACACACAACACAACGTGACGTGTGACCTGACCAGACATCTCTGCAACTGAGTGCTGCTGACATCTGAAGAAGATGGGCCCAAAGAAAGCAGGTACCAGGTCCTCCAGTACCAAGAAAGTTGCTATTGAGAAGAAGGAATAGAAGAAGGAAGTGACACTTAAGTCTGGTGTCCCGCCCAATACCTTTTTGGGAGAAAAAAATTACGCCTGCAGCAGCGGTGTCCGGGGGCAAGCTGGGGGCAGCACCTCCGCATCAGTGGGCCCAACCCACCAACCCAGGCCCAAGCACATGAGTGTGGAAGAGGTAGCCAGCCTAATGGTGGAAAGCAGTGATGCTGAGCCTGAGATAAACTTATCGCTATCTCAAAGTAGTACCCAATCAACGCAGGAGGAAACACAGCAGATAGGTGGTCAACAACAGCAGCCGCAACCACCGCCCGCAATAGTAGTTGTTGTTCCTCCTGAAGTAGGGGCAGTTCAGGAAATTGAGCCTCATGCAGAGGTAGAAGAAGAAGCCACTCATTCAGAAGATCCATTGTCTTCCAAATCTCCAGCAAGGAAAAGGAGGGGTAGCCCATCAAGTTCTTCGCCAAGCCCCCTTCTGATGATCTAGATGCCACTTGGAAGCCACAAACTGAGTCTGAGAGGGAGCCACGTTCCAAGACCAAGCTAGGGAAAAGGAAGGTTCCAGAAAGCCTTACACTTATGGAGGTCGATGTAGAACAGCAGGATGATGATGATGAGCCAGTCATCACGAACATCACTACCGGTCCCGAGGAGATGGAGACCAACATTATTACCCTATCCAAAATCGCTGCGAGGGATGTAGCACGCATACCTCCAGAGGTAACACCAACACGACCTACAGCTTCCATATTTGCATTAGCAAAGGCCCGGCAGCGACCTACATCCAGCACAACCACCACCTCAGTAGGAGTAGGTAGTGGTACAGCAACACAGAGTCACATTCAACACAAACCCTCCAGTTCATCCGGCATTGGAAGTGGCACCTCCAGGAGGAGGCCAAAGTTAAACTCCCCAGTTTGGGACTTCTTTACGGTTAGCGAAAAAGTAGGAGAACATTGCTATATGCTCCATTTGTAATACCTCTGTTAGTCGTGGTAAGCTTGGTACAAACTATGGTACCGGAGGCCAAATGACCCATCTGAAAAAACACCACTTGATCAGCTGGGAGGACCACCTTCGCGGCATAAAAACTGCAACCATTGGTGTTGGTGGGGATAAAGGAGTAGAAGATCCGATCACGGTGGAAGAGGAAGGACAGGGAGACATTCTCTCTGGTAGTGGTACACAAGGTGTCCCTGACCTCAGCAGTGCAGTGTTAACGTCGCCCACATCTTCAGCAACATCTCAGTGGCACAAGAGTAAGAGTCATCCTGAGACACCAAGGAGTACCAGGTCCGCAACCCAAAAAAGTGCGTTGTTGAGCTTAAGAGAAAGGAAAACCATGCAGCCTACCATTATCAGCATGTTTGGGGGGGAGGGGCAGTACGAACGCAATCACCCAATAGCACGTTTGTACAATGCGAAGCTGGCTAAAATGTTAGCACTGGACCTTCTCCCTTTTTCTTTTGTTGAAGGGGTGGGTTTTCTGGAATTTGTGTCAACCATCTGCCCAAAATGGCATGTTCCCAGCCGCTACTATTTTGCCAGAGTTGCTGTTCCAGCACTACATCACGACGTGCTGGAATTGCTTGGAAAAGCCTTGAAGCAGAGTGCTGTTCACAGTATCCACCTGACAACAGACATGTGGACCAGTTGCCAAGCCACAGATTACATGTGCATCACTGCACACTGGATCTCTTTGCGGGGTTAGAGAACAGATATCTGCTGGTGTTGACGCTGCTGAGATTTTTCATGCCACTCGCAAACAAGCAACTGTAGCCATGTTTGCCATGGAGAAATCTCATACTGCTGCAAACATTTTGGAAGAGTTTAACACCAAGGTCTTTGAGTGGCTGCGCTCAAGAGGGCTTACTATTGGTTTTGTTGCCACGGACAACGGCAGTAATGTAGTTAAGGCCATGGGCAATGGTGGCTATTTCAGGGTCCCGTGTTTGGCACACTGCATTAACATTATTGTTCAAGACTTTTGAAAAATGAATCCAAAGTCAGCAACTTACTGGCCACCTGCAGAAGAATATGCACACATTTCAGCCATTCTTTTAAAGCCCGGAAGCAGCTGAGGGTCATTCAACGTGAGCATAAAATGCCAGTCAAAGCGCTCATCCAGGAGGTGCCAACACGTTGGAACTCAACTTATTACATGCTTGATCGTCTGTTTGAACTGTACATACCACTCAATGCTTATGTCATACAAAGATTAGGGGAACCTACTGTGAGAGGCATGACCATTGAGATGGGTCAATGGGACCTCATTAAATGCCTGACTGAGATGCTACTTCCTTTTGAGATCTTCACACGTGAAGTCAGCAGGGAGGACTGTACTATGGGCCAAGCTATCCCATTGTTGCACATGCTAGAGCACCAGCTGCAGGAGGTGTCTGAAACGTACGCAGGTGTGGATGACAAACAAGACGCATATCATTTGGCGGAGACCTTAGCCGCTCGCTTATCTGAAAATACAAGGATTCAAAATAACATTTTGTCACAACCACATTACATTAGTGCCACAATTTTGGATCCACGGTACAAAGTATTTCTGAACAGCAAGGCAGTAATTCCTTTTTCGGAAGTGGATGTTGCCAACTACAAAACTTTGATAGCTAAGGAAGCCACTATTTTCGAAAACGAACGGCTGTTAATTACAGGCCCCCCACCCCAGGCCATAACAAGTACTACAGGGCATCCAGAGTCAAGTTCTACTCGGAGCCTGAGGGCAGTGCGTTTGCCTCCCAGCAGTCACCTACACCAACAATAACATCAACAACAGCAAGAACAGGATCATCCACAGTACAATCTGCAACTGATTGGTTTCTACGGCAGGGGTATGGTAAGTCCAGTGCTGATGCAAAGGCAAAAGAGGCCGAGCATATCGGAGCACCCCTGAACATTGAGCGGACGGTCCAGGCCTATCTGGATGACCCAACAGAGGTCTTCATGGATCGAAACCCATTGATGTATTGGTATGGGAAAAGAAGCCAATGGACAGTGCTCAGCAGGCTGGCGATAAAGTATCTGGCTTCCCCTGTCGCAAGTGTCTCTTCTGAGCATGTTTTCAGTGCTGCTGGTGCCATTGTAACTTCGAAAAGGACCAGTCTCTCGCCCAAAAGCGTGGAGAGGTTAACCATGATCAAAATGAATCAGCACTTTATACCACCGGATTACAAAATATGTGAATCACAGCAGGAAGAGGAGAGCGACTTGGATGACGTAAATAGTGCGTTACAGGACCTACTTCTGTCCGAACCACCAGAGTTTGAGGACGAGCTCCTCTTCCCTGACAACTAGGCTTTCAAATTATTACTTTCTTCCTTCCTTTATGTGTCTGTGTATTTGTCTTTCTGGTTCAAATCAAATCACAACAAATCCATCACCACCGTCTTCTCTTTTTATTTCCCTATTGGAGTTGCACGTCTGTGCATTTAACTGTCCACTCTTCAGAGTCCTGCTTCATCTTCCTGTCTCGCCCTAGTACATTTCCATCAAGCCAGACACTGGAGTACAAGAAATGTTGCCTTTAACAGTCCCTCCATAAGAAGAGAAACGTGACTATAGCTATCCTTCGTTTTGTTTCTGAGCCGAAACTCATCAGTGTCCGAAGGCTACCGCCTCTGCAGGCATCCACAACTCTTCACTGTCAGAACTTGGGCAGGCATCCAAAGCTCCTCACTGTCAGGACAGAAGGTACTTGGCAGAGAAAGACAAGACTCTTCGAAGAAACTTGCTGACATTTGTGCAAACTCAAATGACCAGCAATGAGCGCTACCCAGGCCGCGGCCCATCATCACAGTGCTGACCATGTGAAGCAACTTAAACTGTGACAAAGTGCCACAGATGAATAAGACGAAAACCGAAACAGCGACTAACACTCAAAATGAATGTGGACTGGAGTAATGATGAGGCCACTGCCCCGTAAAAAAAAAAACACACACCTGTCAGAACTAGGCATCTGATGATCTGACAGCCAAAGAGAAGAGCAAGACAGGTAATGATGGAATGCATTGGATGCTTGCAGACTCTGAGCGATTGCTGTTGTTTGTTGTTGATGTTGTGCATGAAGTCGAACTCTACTCTACTAGTTAATCTACAAAGTGACTCAAGTGACAGTCAATGTTTCCCTTCTTGTTGTTTAATAACCAAATTATACTCCTACTACTGCAGGTGCAGGCCAATATCTGTTGCAATTTTTTAATATGGAATATGGACTTAATCGGAGTCACTACAGACTGAGTTGGAGTTGGACAACACGTACCACACCATGATGATGACCATACTATCTTTGCACGCAGTCAGTCAGTTGGATCAGAGCTGATTGAAGGAATAACTGCGTTTCACGAAGTGGCATAAGGTAAACATAAACACAACAATTCAACAAGAAAGTAAACACAGCAGACCTACATGTCCATGTAGTGGTGGAGTCGAGTGTAGTCATGACTGACAGCGGCGCATTGATTTTGTCACTTAATTTTGAAAATGCTAAGTTGCTGTATATATGCCTTTTGTCTGGCTCTGTCAAAAATTAAGGTAAATGGAGGTTGGGTCACGGCCGGGCTGGTGCTGTGGTGGGCCTGTTCTGTCCTGTTGTTGTTGTAGCTTAATGCTGTAAACAGAATATACACGATATATCCAAGCCGCCTCAGTCTGAAAGTGTTCTCTCTCTCTTCTTGGACTCCACCGTAATTGATGCTTTTTTTTATTCATTGATTTTTCAATACCCCTTTGTTTTTCCATCTAGACGTTACAGGCCGGCCTTTACCCTGTGCTATACTGGGAGACACAACTCACATTTACCTTACCAATCCGCATCAGGAAGGCCACCAAGATTGATGTGCGGAGCGTCCATGGAAGATAGGACCAAGAGGAAGGACGAGATTCAACTCCACAATTTGACCAGGATAATACAGTAACTTTAGTATCATTCATCATTCATCTTTTAATTAATTGGAATCCTTTTTTCTCTTCAATCATTACGACTGTGTGTTGTGTGTTGTTGTTTGTTTGCTAATTGATCCCTACAACTATTTTTTAATTTTCTTTGCTATCTTTAAAAGTAAGCCCAGTACAACATGGAATTTGGGTCTCTGAAGGCATATTACAAGCAAGGCAAATTGCGTAGAATATACTGCTGCCCTGTACTGTCTAATTGTCTAGTAGGAGTTAGTAAGTACTAGTCATTAACCATCAAGTTATCTTCATCATCATGCATGCATTTCCTTTTTCTCCCTTTATAGATTTTTTGGATAAGATCATGGTCGTCTGCCAAGATTGCGCTTTGCTTTTGTTGTCCATGCGTACTGTTTTTCTTTTCTCCAACCTTTCCCCAAACCCCCTTCCCATCCATTCATCAAACCCTAACCCTCTTCCCCGGGCTGTGATTTATATTGAGGTGTGATGTGACTACATAAAATGTACACCAATTGATCACACGCTTGCTGGGGCAGATGTGGTGAAAGCAACACTAATTAAATTTCAAGGCAGGGCGAGGAGCTTCTTCTGCTTGCCCACCCATACTCAGTCTATGTGCAAGCTGTCACCAGCTAATAGTACATCATAATTAATTGCCAGCATTGATTGGATTCATCATCAAACTCCTACCACACAGCAGTAAAGGTTACGAATTACGATTGTGTTAAGTTAAGTGACTCACTCGACACAACTACAGTTTGTAACTTCTTGTACTAGGCTAGTCCCCGCCACCATTATGTTTTATTTGACTTTAGCAGTTGCAAATGCAATATTGTTTGTTTGGCAGTCTTCTTCTGTACTGTATTTTACTTCGTTCTACTACTCCTCCCACAGTCGCTTTCAGGCAAGTGACTGTCTCTTTTTTATTTTTTAGCAAATGCTGCTGCCAGTGTCTACTCTACTACTACCACCACAACCATGGCATCTTCTCCATTCTCTTGGAAAACCATGCAGCCATCGCTGTGCCGCACGTAATCATCATCAATCACAGGTAAGATAAGTTTGGTGGGAGGTATAATGGACTAGGAGGAGAGACTGACAGTACTAGTAGGACAAATAACTCAGTGAGGGGTACCGCATCTATCTGTTTGTGTTACATTACATCATCGGCAGATTATTTAAATCAAACACTGGCTGCGGCCCTGCAGCAGCAAGGAAACCATGTGACGTTAATCCGTAAAACAGTAACCCCCACAAAACATTAACATTGTATGTTTAAGTATAAATATAATTTATTACCCTAACAAAAATAAACTATCCCACACCTGACCCACCCTCTCCCTAACCCCAACCAATGTCCAAAACGAAAAAAAGTCCAAAGAATGTCCAGAAACCCCAACGCCCAATTCCCACCCACCAACAAAAGGAATAAAAAAGGGGCAACGCAACAGGGTCCTATAGTTATATTCGGCAGGCTTTTAGGTGTTTGTCCACCAGAATTTTGACACACTCCTCTAGTTGCTCCTCTAGCCGTGCCACCCGGAGGAGAATCTTGTGGCGAAATGCCCTGCAGTGGCATCCAGGGTGGGGGACAGCAGTGCTGGCTGCAAGAGAATTGCGGCGGCAGGCGGCTGCCAGACCGCGGCGCCATACCACTGGAGGTCTGGCCTGGCTGGGGCCCGGGGCATCGGACAAGGCTGCAGCTGCTGCCGCCTCCTTCTCCTCCGCCTGAGCCACCAACCGCCGGTACTCCTCACAGATGGCCTCCAGTTTCCGGCGCCGGGCCCTGGCTGCCAACTCCTTCCGGGATGGTTTTTCTTGGGAAGGAGTACTATCTATATCAAGAAAGAAAAAGAATATTGTTGTAACCAGTACTCTTAGCAAAACAGTAACACAAAATTAATTCAACACATAATGGCACAGTAGCACTAGCAAGAAGCACAGTACATAACATTTCTGGTAATAATCTATCTATCCTCCCACTTCCTCGGCCTGTAACATTTGTGGGAGTTTCAGGCATTATACTAGCACTATGGACTCCAGTACACAGTACACCAGTCTTCTTCTTATCTCTAGTTTAGCGAAATGACATAACCTGGTTGTAGCCGGCATGCCAGCTCGGTCATCTATGCTTGCCCCCAAGACAAACTTACGAGTCATGACGCAGACTCACGTTAGTTTGATTTACTACTGTCTGCAGGTGGGGAAACTCGTATTTTTCTATTACGGGTGGCACTGGCCATACTCTCTCTGTTACAAGAAGGGCAATTGGTCAATTTCACTTTGACAGTGCCCTGGCTACTACAAAAAGGCAGATTATATATCTGATCCAATGATCATTGCTTTTATATGGGACGACGACATAAGGTCAGTAGCGGTCGGTGGTGGGACTCGGGGAGTGCTGCCGGGCGGTGACGTGGGGAGGGGCAGGGTGGGGGGTAGTAAACTATGGATTACGGCCAATTACAGGTAAGTAAACATATAAATAAATAAAACTAATTTTGTTGCGCCCACTGCATCGCTTTGGCGGTGCAGTGCGCACAATGAAATTCGCTTTATTTATTTTTATTTTTACAGTAAAGTTACCTGTATTTGGCCGCGTAATACATTGTTTACTACTACCCCCACCCTGCCCCTCCCCACATCTGCTTTGCTACTCTGGCACGGTTTCTTTTACATTCCCTTAAAACTAAAACTGTGCATCCCGTGACAGTCTCCACCTATGCTATCTATGATGAATACATACAGGCATCCATCCATTCTAAGTAAATGTCAATCATTCTTCTTAATCTCTCCACAAACCTTACTTTGTTTCACCAACAACAACCCATGCGTCCACTCACTCCGTTGCTTGCCTTGGCTTAGAGTTTCACCCAAACACCGCTGATGATTCTTGCTATCCACAGTATCCACCCATACTGTGTCGCCCACCCAGGCAGGCATCCATTCTTCTTTCACCTTCTACCCATCCTTCAACAACACATGCATCTGATTCCTATCAGCCACCTAGCCATGCTTCCAATGTATCCTTCTCTGCCAGTCATCATATTAAATCTCGCCCGTCCTTCCTCCTTCAACCCTTCTTTCCCTTTTTGTTCAACACATCCATCAAGGTCATCTGATCTGACTTTTAGTCTCCTCCATAAAACTTTCACAGCTGAGTTAGAGTCAGATAGAAGAGGCCATTGGTTAATCAAGTCACGCTGGTAATGCTATTGCTACTGCATTGCTAATGCTAAGTAAAGGGTGTCTTCTCTTCTTCAACCGTTGTATAATGTTCACTACAACTTCATACCTAATAAGTCTCAACAACAGTACAGTGAGTGAAGTCAACACCCTTCCAGCTAGTGCAATGTCAATAAGTAATGAATATAACTTACCACCGCCCGCCACTGCTGCTGGCTCACCCCCTGTAGCTCCTGCAGGTGCCTCATCTCCTGCCCCCGCCGGAATGGTCGAATCGCCGCTGGCCCCGCCGGCACTGGTGGTCGCTACTACGCCTAGATAAAAACATGACACATTTTTAGATGCCTGTACACCTCCCCCTATTTATTCTTTTTCACTAGCAAGATTGAAAAAAAAAGTTAATACATACATATTATACATCACATTCACTAGTCCAAATCGGGTACTAGAGTCAGTAGACACTAGTAGTGTTATGTGGTCCCTAGGGTCATTATTTATTATACTATACTCTACTCTTTGCAAAGTTAGCCTGAGCCATGCAACCATTTTTCGCTTCATGTCTTTTGCGCATGTTACCTCGCAGCTTGTTGTGCAGTAACAGTAAGACGCCTTTTTGAGCCCACATGAGCACATACAGCTACTGTCTGAGCGTTGCGTACAAGAGGTCGAAAAACATGCCACTTTGTTATGGAGTTTGGTTAGTCCGTATTGCTTAGCCATAAGTAACATGTTACACTTTTTTGGCAGGGCTGAGAAATGCTTGCATTATACTATCTAACGCGCACCATTTTTCTCAGGCAGAAGATTCCCTTCTACGAACCAGAGATTTGCAGAGCTTATGAATGATGCATGTAACTAGTAATTCTATGTTCTACGGTGAGGAGTCTCCCAGAATTCGCACAGATCTTTTGTCTTCTATCATCATGCACTTGTTGTAACAATGTTTATTGTTTTAATCTTATGCATTTTGCTGTTGGAGCTGGCTGGAGTACACTGAATTTTATAGAACAACATACAGAGCTTGTTAGTTGAAAATAAACCTTTTGAACTTACACATAGACTCTGTGGTATTTGGTGTGGTGGTGGTGGTGGACTTACACGAGTGAGTGAGCGAAAGGGTGTTATGTTCTGGGTTGTGTAATCATTGGGTATCTTCGGGTGGGGGTTCGGGGACCTAATGAGACACTATAGCTAGTCGTTCAGGGGATTGTGGGTTCACTTCTGACTGAGGTGTGAGGAACGTCCAAGTTCCAAACTCCCATCACCAACATCCTATTTCCTTGTGCATAGTTCTGCATGGGGCTGTGCAGAATCCCCACATCAGTAGTAGTATGTACTATATCCTATCAAAAATAGTCAAATATCTCGTTGGGCATTTTGTTTGTGGTAATTGTCAAAGCCTCAAGATTAAGAAGGCTAGAAGAGGACAACCGAAAGGACTGGACTCAGTGGCTAGAGCTATTGGTCAATCTGAGTTTTATTCAAAACCGTACAATAAAGAGTGGCAATGCAAACTGGGCAAGCTTAGCGACAGACTAATAGTAGTAGTACAGACATTCATAGCAGAGGCAGTTAGAACTTAGAGGCAGGGATAACCAGAATTTAGAAACAGATAGTCAAGTCAAGATCAAAGAATCTTTTGTAAAAAATAGAATTAGGGAGTGGAACCAGAATTAATAGTTCTGAAAAAATAAGGTGCAGTAAAAGTTAGGGCAATATAATTGTTAATATTAACCACTGGAGGACTTCCTGGGAACAGCAGCAGGGCCCTCAGTAGAGGAGCGGTCCTCTGGTGGTTGTCCCGCCGACTCGGACCCCGTCTTCTTGCCCCTGGGTGCTGCAGATCAGTGATCATATAATAAAGAAAGACACAAACATTAATGATTGCTGTGAAACAAATAAATTATCTAAAAAAACGCTCAAAAAACGTTTTAGGAAACAAAAATTGCAATAAAATTGACCTATCTAATCCGATCAACTACTGGCTTGCGGGATTCACGGACAGTCTACTTATTTGGGAACACTAATTCAGTGTTCCATTCTGATTGATTCAAATAAAATCCAGAACACTAACTAAGCCTAAGTACCACCTGACCTAGCCCACCTATTCCAGGCGGGCCAATTGTTCATTAAGTCTGCATTTCCATATTTTTTAGCCCTCAAAAATGCATAGATGAGAAGGTGGACACATGCATAAATTGGTGCATAATGCATACACCAAATTGTTGGTTGGTTGCGTCTGATGTTCTGCAGCTGACTGACACTGCTAAGCTTACCACTCACTAAACAAACTACAAAAGGTTCTACTAAGGACTGGGTTAAGCAGCACTCAGTGACAGAGGATGCGCCACGCAGACCGCTCAAAAATTATCAACTAATAGTAACTAAACCTAGTATCAATCCATACACCACTATTTGACAGGAGGACAAAGGAAGGACTAGAGTCTCTCTAGCAATAGCATTACCTAACTGAAGTTCTCTAAAGTAAACTCTTACATAATAATAAGGACAAGCGAGCGCAAAGTTGCAAACAAGTAAGAGTAGCGCCCAGCACCTGTGTCCTACAATCACAGAAGATTTTGAAACGTAATTTACCTGCAATGTAAGCAGCAGTATTCTTGTTATTTGTAAAGAATGTATACACAAATCACAATACTTATACTACTATATATATTAGCTACTCACCAAGCCCCACGACCTCGACACATAGCAGGTTCAACAGGTCCTGCTACCGGTCGAGGATGTCTGACCACCGGTGTGCCAGCTGGTTATGGATGCGCCGGACCCCTGAGCAGCGAAACACTGCCCGGCGCACCTTCGCCCACCGGCGGTGACGCTCCTGGGTCGGGTACCCGGAGCCTGGCCTGCCGCCTGCTGCCAAGGTCAAGGGGAGGTGGCGCTGAACAAAAAAAACAAGGGCGGCCACCTCCGCCTCACTAAAAAGCTGGCGGGCTTGCACACCTGCAGGGCGCAGTCTGCTACAAGGCAGGCGGCTCTTGGGCGCACGCGACTTGCCCTTCGAGCCGTTGCTGCTGCTGCTACCCTTCGCCATGGTTCTGGGGTGGGAGGAGGCAAAAAAGAAAAGTTAGAAGGGAAAAATAAAGTTAGGGGAAGAAGTAGGAGCTTAAAGAAGAAAGTTATATAAAACAGTCGAAAAGTTAAAAAAAAAACAGTAAAAAGTAGAAAAAAATGCAAAATATAGACAGGCAGAGAGAGAGATAGATAAGAAATAAAGAAAAATTGAAAAACAGTGTAAAAAACTAAGGATTGCAAAGATTGAGGGAGGATAGAAAAGCAGGCCCAGAACCATAGCATAGAGTGAAAAACAAGATGGCCGCGCCCATCGCGACCGCGTGGGTAAGTTCGCGTGATATTTCTCCCCGAGCACGCAAAAAACATCGCAAACACGTACAACGCGTTCCCGAACATGGAATGCGCATCGCGAGCACGCTATACGCGACCCGGAACAGGAAATAAGGGAACACGAACGGGCGGGACAAGTGAAAAACAAAATGGCCGCGCTCATAGGCGACCGCATGGGTAAGTTCGCGCCCCCGAGCACGCAAACAGCGTCCCGAACACGCACAACGCGTTCCCGAAGAAGAAAAACCCATCGCGAATGGGCGCGACAAGCAGCTACGCACGCTCGCGTAGCGCTCCGACGTCTTCGCGTATCTTCGCGTAGCGCGACTACGCGAACTACGCCCAGGGTTACATCTAATATTAGCGCCCTCTCAAAAGTCCAGGTGGAAATTTTTTGGAGAGTCCCTCCACCATCCAATTCTAATACTAATGGGCTATGATCTGAAAGGAATCTTGGTAATCGCTCAATTGTACTTTTATGCAGAATCATAGATGAAACAAAAAAATAATCCAACCTTACATGTTTCTGGTGCGGTGTTCTAACGGTCTCTTTATGGACCATGTATCGCACAGTCCATGTATCTGACATAGATTGCATAGTGCTTGGAACACTTTGGGCTTCCTCCCCTCATATTTTTGATCCCGCCCCTATCACATGCAAGATTTATATTAAAATCTCCACATAAGATGATAGGAAGTGGCCAATGCGCTAATTCATTAAATACCCATTCTAATAAGGAAGGATCATCTATATTGCTATCCTATATGGAGCATAAGTTAAAATTGGACAACCCTGGGGCTCTGCAACTGGCTATAACCCATCACCCTGATACATCCACTCGAACTTGTGTAAAATGTATTGACTTATTACGAACTAATATTGCATCCCCCCCTTGTACGAGTTCCCTGATTCATTACACCCACTAAGCTATAGCCAAGATATTTTAAAAGACCTTTCTGTGCATCCTCTAAATGAGCTTCTTGCATGCAGACGATGTCTGCCTGTATTGAATGCAACCCTTGTGACACCATCTGCCTCTTTTTTAAATCATTTAAGCCACAAATGTTCACCGTAGCTATCCGTAATCTTCCCATTCTGTTGATTTCTTTAGCCTACAGCATATTTTATACCTCAGCTCTATGCATAAATGTCCCAAAACAAACACAAATAAATTAAACCCCACACAAACCATTGCCTTCCTTTGTCCTACCACACCACCCTCTGTGTGAGCCACCATAGCCTTGCTCCCCTCCCTCCCCACCCCCCCAAACACACAGGCAATCAGGCATAGCATGACGGATGTACGTCTGACACCATGCCCCACCATCTCTCTCTTCATAATATTAATTCATATCATCGTTACAGTCATAGTATATGACATAGAAGTCGTCTATTCATTTGGGAGGGCCTTTCCCTTCTTCTTTTTTCCTGATTTCTTCCAAGTATTCCTGTGCTTGCACCTCAGATGTAAAGCTGCGTATAGTTCCTTTAAAGTTAATTTTAAGTCTAGCCGGATTCTGGAGAAAGACCTCAGCCCCTATTTTTTTAAAGCGAGGGAACACTTGCCGTAGGCGCCAGCGTCTTTCCACTGTTGTGTGAGCAAAATCCGGTCTAACGAAGAATGAAACACCCTTACAGGAATCGAAGCATTGGGACGGGCTTGATCAAACACTAATTGCCTCAGTAAAAAGTTTCTGAAAAAGACCAGCATAGCTCTAGGTTTTTCTCTCGTATCTTGGGGATGTTTTTTCAGGAATAACGGAAAACGATGAGCACTCTGTATTTCAGAATCCCAATCCCAGTTCACTTGGTAAGGGAATGTGCTTTTCAGGAGGTTCACCATGTAGGTTCTAGGATTGCTGCCTTCCAGTCCTTCTGGAATCACTAAAAAAACGCAGGTTGTTTCTTCTCTGCCGATTTTCTTGGTATTCAAGTTTAATCATAACATCTGACATAGCCACACCTTGGCCGGTACTTTGCAGCTTCAGAGATTCCACCTCGACTTTTAGTACCTCCGTCCGCGTTTCAACAGAGACTAAGCGTTCAACAATTTCTCCACATGTTTTATTCAATTTGCGGATCCCTGTTTGAACTTTTTTTGGGGCAACTCTTGCTCTGTGTCCGTCGCTTCTATTTTCTTCTTGCATTTGTTTAATAGACATGAAGATAGTCGTCAGAGAAGGTTCCTCATTCAGTAAAGCCTCATCAGGGCCTTCTTCCTCTCCCTCCTTTTGAGGCAATATCTGAGTGTCAGAATAACCCATTTTAGCTGTTTACTAGTGCTTCTTTTCAAGCTTTCTTCCCTTTTTTTCTATTTATTAGTGGATTTTTTTCTTTGGGTTTGTTGGGCATCCGCAATTAAAGTACTGCTGCTGGAGTCAGAGAGAGCCTCACCACTTGAAGGAGTATCCTCTTGCCCAGTGACATCTGAATCATCTGTCCATGAGAAAAACATCTCACCTGGGAGCTCGGGTGAGAAATCCCCTCCACGATGGCGTGTGAAGCTAGAGGGCCCAGTGCATAGGGGTATTGCAAGCTTCCTTTCCCCCAGATCTCTTTTCACCTGGCTGGTCTCCTTGGTGTCTGCTCCTTGTACCATAGGCATTGGTTGGCTCTTAACTTCACTCATCGCTGATTTCTCTATGGGTAAGTCCAGCGCAATAGCTAGGGGCGCTGAGTCATCGGTTTCCCCAACCATCAATCTCTCTTCTTCCTCCTCTTTCCCAGCTATACCTTCATCCCCAGACACCTTTATCGGAGTTTTATCTCCCCCCTCCTCTAATGATATATTGCTTTTCTGTGAATCTCTTGACAAACTTGCAAACATAGAAGCAACAGTGGGTTGTGCAAGCCCCCATTCTACCTGTAGCATAGATTTTGCTGCAGCAGCTTTTCTGCCTCCGGTTTCTCGTTTCACTTTACCAGGCCCGCCACGCTGCCTTAAGTCGGGTACCACTCCGCTTGTCTCCAACGGGTGGTTGCCCACCTTGGATACCCCGATATTGCTGGGTATTTCTGCAGTCCGCAGCTTCACTGCTTTCCTGCCTCTGAGCGCCATCCGATAAGTCAGTGGTTTTCCTTGGAGCCGCCGTAACCGCAGATCCCAGCCAGGCAGGAAAAAACAAAAAAATGAAGCACCCGTGATCCACAGCAAGACTTCGAGTGCTTCCCACAGCAGGACACACTCTGAGCAGTTCACTGAGCTTGCTCCCAGACTGAGCAATCGACCACCGCACCGTAGAGCCATCGAGAGAGATGGTGGGAGTAGCGGCAGTTAGTCACCCGCCATCTTTGCCAAGTCCCTACAGAGGCTACAATTTAATCCTACTTCTGCCGCCCGTTCAGCAAAGGGACCGTACCCCGAGCTTCCATATTGTTCTAACATATGCTTTTGCTTTATCACGCAGCTTCCTTTAGGGACAGTTGAGGTAGATACACACAAAGTCACCTAAGTATTAACAATCTCTTAGATCATGTTTGGGGGGCCACAGGGCATGCAGAAGATTCTGGGTCACAACCATGGTGTCTGGGGTTGTTTGCCTCAGGTATTCAGATGTCTGTACACCTACAGTGCTGCAAACTAGGCTAAGTACACCTCTTCCACACATTACCCTGAAGGTGGCGAGTGCAAAGAGTCAAAGGCTTCTCAAAGAGTTAGTGTGGGTGGCACAGACTCAGAACTGAAAGAGTACATTACCAGGAAATAACCCATTGACCAGTCCAGTGCATATCTTAGTAAAAAGAAAGTACTTTAATGTCAGAGCAAAATGAAATATGACACATAATAATGGTTGTTCAGATACAGGGTTCCACAATCCCACCGATGGATGTTAATCAATGTCCACATCATCTACAGTGACCTATCCCAACTCTTAGAGTGCCCCAATGTCTTCGGTGACTTAGCAGAGATAAACCATCATAGGCAATGATTAGGCACAGGTGCGAGTTCACTACGAATCACCAGGTCAGATAAGCTGTAGGTTTCTTCATTCGGCTCTTGAGCAAAAGAGTTCATGCTGTCAAATATTAACTTCCTAACAGTAGACTAGTCTTTGTGTGATGAAGACACAGTCTCAGTCTTTCTATCTCAGGCCCTGTATTACCTCTTTTAGTGGCAATGCAGCTTGTTGCAGTGCACGATTGTGCAAATGTCAAGGTGTTTTCGTCAGCTGTGCAGGAATGTAGATGGCGGTCTTGTTCTTCACTCAGACTGCCGGAAATGAACAGTGTTGCAGGCTTGATTGGAGGATGCTCACCTTTATCAGTTGTGATCTCTGGACTGAGGGACAGGTTTTCAGCTACAACAGAAATGTTGATCATTACAGTGGTGCATCACATGTGCCTCTGGGTAGCTGAGTAAAGACGCTTAACATCACGCTGTTGTTTGGTCTTGTAGTTACTTCACAGAGTTCACCACATAAACCAGAAAGAAACCTGGGGGGGTTGCTCAGAAATAGGGTCGGTGCCATTTGAACTCTTAAGGTCAGTCAGCTCTTCTTCGTTACTCCACAGCTAGATTCCTCCTCCTGGACAGTCTCTCCTCCTGCAGGGACAGTCACTCTCATTCCCTCTCAGAGAAGACAGACAGGCAGGCTACTAGGCTCTAGGCAGCCCCCCATCTTCTCCAGCAACATGTGCAGCGTTAATGGTGAGGTACTTTCGCCAGTGGGAGATTGGCTTTCATACATACAAGAGTCCCAGTCTAACAGCAGGTTTGTGAGTACTCTGCAAAGTCCTTCGTTTATTGGTAAAAACAAAACTTGGAACGCTAACAAAGTGGGCTGTTGTTGCACTGTCTAAGGTTTCTGCAACCGGTTTGAGGTGGCTTACTTACATAATTAGGACCATATTTATCAAAATGTAATGCAGTGCAGTGCAGCAAGTCACAATGCTGCGCTGCGTTACAGGGAAAAGGCAGGAATGTGCCACATTTATCACAATACGGTGCATTCCTGCTTTTTCCTGGAACTGTAACACAATGTGTTGTCTAACATGAATGCAGGCACCCTTGCATCATGGTGCAAGGGTGCCTGCATTGCAAGCAGGATTGTTTTTGTGTAGGAAGTGGCATCTTTCGGCAAAAAAAACTTTCCCCTGAGAAGTTTTCCTCTTTCTATGTGTGCTGCACAAAGCAGCACACAAAGAAAGGTGAAAAAATGAGGAGAAATGAAGATATTTCTCCTCATTGCACCTCCCCTGGGAAGGCGTAGTATTTGGACACGTTCCCAAGTCTACTAGTAATAGTAAATCTGGGATTGCGTCACAATCCTTGGGTTTTGCATGGTGACACCCATGTGCCACCCATGGAATGCCTCAGTAGGGCAGAGTAACGCAACAAAGCGATTTGCACTGCGTTGCATTACTCTGGCTTTATCAATCCACTCAGGGCCACGCAAGGGGGCCTTGCATGGCTTGATAAATCCATTTTAGGGATTGCATCACTTTTGCATCACGTGGCATGGTGTAAAAGCGATGCAATCCCTTGGTACGGCCCTTCATTTTCTGGCAGCAGTCAGGGCCGGACTGGCCCTAGAGGGCACCGGGCGTTTCCCCGGTGGGCCGCCAGGTTGGGAGCCAGTTGTGGGCCGATGGGGGGGCGTTTTTGTTACCGGGGGCCGGCAATATCACCCCCCTGTAACACAATCATCCGAAACCGGCCCTTGCAAACAGCTCAGCCGCACCCCCCCACCCCTCCAGGGGGGCCGGTCCAGCAGTTTGCCAGGGCCAATTTCGGTTCCCAGTCCGGCCCTGGCAGCAGTGCTGACACAGCCTTTTTGTACGTTCAAAACCTCATAAATCAGCTGCCGAACATTAACACGTGCGGTAGAAAACTCCTTTATTGTCCAGTGCAAAATAAGGAGGTAAAACATGACTGCCCAAAAAATGGGCGATCATATGCAATCGCAAAGCTAACTCACGTGCTACCAACATTCTTTTCCTGACGGTGTGACCACGGTTTTTCTTTGCCGGCATTCAGTCGTACCACATCCTTGTTGCAATATAATCACATCACTGGTGTGGTGTAGAGCCAGCCCCAAAAAGTGTTCAACTGAAGAAAATGTGCCAAAATCGGCTTCTGCACATTTTTCCCATTTGCTCATTGCACCAAATAAACAGGTGAGAGTTCATCAAACTGATTCCACATAAATCCTCAAAAAAGACAAAACGGCATGCGTTTCGGCGGAAAAATAGTCTGCGCTGAAAATTTCGTTTCCACATTACTCGCTTGAACAAGCTTATGCACAACGACAACAAAACGATGCTTTGCAGAACACAGTGGCACGTTGTTATAGTCCTTCGGTTGTTTTCGCCATATTAAACGTGCGAATCCAGTCGTCGCAATTGACATTTTGGTAACAGGAATAGATTTATTTTCGCATGCGTCCCTAATTAACATGGTCTGGCCTGGCCACCTTCGGTTATTTCAGCGATTTGCCTTGCTTCCGCAAAGTAGTTCCGCCTGGCATTGCATTCCATTTTTATCTCTCAATGTGGGCAGAAAGTACATTTTCCATCAAGATCACTGATGCCGAACTCAACCCATTCTCCTTTACTCAACCAATTGAGGAGCGCACGGAACACTTATCCCTTCCCCGCAGGACCGGGTGCCAACGCGCGTGTAATCTGGTAATGTACTGCTCCGCGTTAGAAACCAATTCCGTGTCCAATCAGCGGTGATATGATCGCTGCAAAAGCAGAAAGCGGAACAAACTAGAATATTACCTTGATATAAACAACTCTGTCGGCTTTCCCGAATTTATAATGACTGCCCTTTTCAAGTTGTAAGCACACGGGGGAAATCAAGCGTCATGCAGTTTGTAAGAATTGTGTTGTGCGGTTTCCCGATTATCCGTAGTTCGGGTAATTTTGGAATAACTGTCCTTAGGATAGTTTCCACAGGTGGCAAACTCATAATTGGAAAAAGTTATCTCCTCTTTCCTGGAAAACAAAGTTACTTCGGACCGCAGTAAATCCACAATTATCATGACGAGCACGTAACACAAAATCTTTGCTGAATTAAGGCATTATATATTTTCACTCTTGAACTATTATTATCCACAGTTCGCGATACAAGTGGCAAAAGATTTAGCAGACATTCATGCAATGCAACACAGCAAGACACCTTGGGCCTAATATATGAGGCGCCCTGTGTGGCCGGGAATGTCACTTTTATTGTGACCTTCCCTGGCGCAGGAGCCTTCTCCATATTAAAAAGGCAGGACTAAGCCACTTAATGCTGCCTCGTAAATATCGTTCTCTTTAACGCAGCTTTTGCGTTAAAGGGGCGTGCAATGGGTGTTGCTGGGGGCGTGCCCTGCAACATCCATGGCTTTTTGACAATGCCTCAGATTTACGAGAAATCGTAAATCTGAGCCAGCACCAAAAACTTACGCCTCCCCAGGAAATATCTTTATTTCTCCCCGTTTTTCCTTTTTCTATGTGTGCTGCATCTGCAGCACACATAAAAAGATTAAAAAGCTGCTTGTGATTGTTTTTGTGCAGGAAGGTTTCCCTTCCTTTACAAAAATAATCATCCCCGTAACGCTGGCACTCTTGCACCATGGTGCAAAGGTGCATGCGCTGGCGCACGGCAGCCCATTGTGCGCCGGTGCAGGGGAAAAGGACAGGAATGCGCCATATCTGATCGATACAGAGCATTCCAGCCCTTTTCTTTTGCTGTACGGCAATGCAGCAGGAAGGCTTGCGGCACTGTCCTATGGCAAAACCTCATAAATGAGGCCTCTTGTTGCGCTGTGTGAAAGGACAGGAATGCGCTATATTTAACAATATTCAATACATTCCTGTCCTTTCCTAGCGCTGGTCCACAATTTGCTGCCTTGCACTAATACAGGTGCCCTTGCCTCATGGTGCCAGGGTGCCTGAATTGTAGGCAGGGTTGTTTTGGTGCAGGAAGGAATATCTTCCTGCACATAAACAATCCTCAGAGGCATTTTCTTATTTCTATGTGTGCTGCATAATGCAGAAAACTTAGAAAGAGTAAAAAACGAGGCGAAATAAAGATATTTCTCCTCATTACGCCTCACCTGGGGAGACATAGCATTTTGACACATTCCCAGGTTCTACCACCAATGCCAAATCTGGGAATGTGCCAAAATCCAAGGGTGGATGTATGGAATTCACCCATGCTCCCCCCATGGAACGCCTCCCTGGGGCGGTGCAACAGAAGGCAGTTATTTATGCTGACTTCCATTACTCCAGATTTATCAAGCCATGCAGGGCCACGCAAGGTGGCCCTGTGTGGCTTGATAAATCTCACTTAAGTTTTGCGTCGTCCTTGCGTCCCTTGCATGGCACAAGGGTGACACTAAACCTTGAGAAATCTGACCCCTGTTTGGAATCCCATTGGTTCATGTATACTGTTAGATATAAACAGGTTTGATGACAGATAATGATTCACAATCCGGTACTTTTTGTTTAATTAGTGTCTTATGAAATTTGCTATTTGCTGTTTTTCAATGAAAATTGAAACTGAATTGATTATTGAAAACAATTTATTTGGGACAATTGTGACCTATGATCATAAAAGATGTGGTTTGGGCAGTTTATTTAATCCAAAACGAGTGAAGAGCAGATTTACTAACACAAAAAAGTGATGCACAAAGGCGCAAAGTGTTGTTTTGTGATTCACTTTCCAGTACAATCCCGATTTGTGTTGGAAAGTAGCCCTTAAGTAAAGCAAAGTAATGAATTAATTGATTAATTTAAAAAAGAATACATTAATGAATCGTTATTGTATAAATATATAATAAAATATTAATCAGAATAAAATTATTAAATACAAAATCATAAACATATATGCAAGTATTCCATAAGAGCAACATTTCAATCACAGTTCCTTAAGATGGCAATAAGCAGAATCTAAAAATTTAATTAGTTTCCCGATAAATTGACAATCTGTTGTAGAGAAACAGTACACAACAGTTTCTTTGATAGAATGCTTTTTACAGCTATTTCTTTCATAGATCTAGTAAATTTGGACATAAGCAAATTAGGAGTTCAATCGAATCCTCTCTGTAGTTGCACAAGCGTAAGGCCTTTGAGGGTAAACAGTCAGTGTTCCAAGACCCCTCGATTTGATCTATTGATATCAGAAGGAAGCGAAATCTCATATATTTTTGTTTGCATGCTGGGTTTAAATTTGAGGATAAATATTCTTGTTTTAATCTAGAATACGATTCCATCTTTCAATGAGCATTTCGCTATTTCTGCAATGTCAGTAAATTTGCAGCTCTTGCGTTCCTCCAAAGAGACTGTGGGGCATATTAGCAAGACCCACGTTAAAATTATCGCCGTTTTAGCGGCAGGAAACTGCTGCTAAAACGCCGATAATGGGCTTGCTAATATGCGTTATGGAATTCCAATAGAAGCCCAGGTTAGATGTCCTGCACATCTAACCTGGGCTTCTATTGGATTCTATAACGCATATTAGCAAGCCCATTATCGCCGTTTTAGCGGCAGTTTCCTGCCGCTAAAACTGTGATAATTTTAACGTGGGTCTTGCTAATATGCCCCTGTCTGATTAACATCTTCAGCTCCACTCGGGACAAATTTATGAGATCTGCAGATAGTGGTAAATTGTTTTCCGCTACTTTTTGGTTAACAGCTGTCAGGTTCAGCCCCAGACCAAAATCTTGATAGTTTGTTACCTCATTGAAAATCAGAGATCTCAGTAAATCTTTGTTTGCCCTTGCACAGTCACAGAAGTAGTGCAACATTGTTGCTAAGCGACGAACAGTTAATCAAACCAGATATAACTCCTACTTCAGTTTGCATTAGGGAATTAGTGAACGGAGGTTCCATAAAGATCTGAGCTCTTTCATATAGATTTTTAAAAAGAAAATCTTTTTATTGAATAAGCAAAACCAAAAGCGACAAAAACGAAAAAACAAGAAAATGCAGTGCAGTCTCAATAAATTCCCACATTTCCGGTGCCTGAGTACAGTATTTGCCCTTGTATTACAAAGAACCAATGACTAAATCTTGCGTCTAATTAAATCCTTTGTGATCCGAACATTATACTCCTATGTGATCCGCCGACAGTGGGGAAGCATCATTGAAAGGTGTGCATATCATTCCTCTACTTTTGTTCCACGCACCCCAGATCCTAGTCCATTTTTGTGGACAACCTCTGCTTTCATATATTACCCTCTCTGCTTGCATGCACCAGTCCATATCGGACTCCCAGTCCCCAATTTTGGGCTTAGCTACTCCCTTCCATGTTCTCGCTATGTTACGTTTCGCAACCATGCAACCCAAGGAGACCCACACCCTCTCGGCTCTCGATAAGTCAGTAGCCTCCCAGATAGTAAGAAGGCACAGGCGGGGCGAGGCCTCCAAGGTTTTATGACAGGTGGAAGACAGTGCCGATGTGACCCCCCACCCCAATATGTCTGAAGAATCGGGCATTCCCACCACTGATGCAGGTAGGTGCCGGTTTGACCTCATCCCCTAGGGCAAGCAGCAGAGCCCAAAATGCCCATTTTAACAAGCAACGAACTGGTGTAGTATGCCCTGTGCAGGAGTTTGAGTTGAATAAATTTGAAACGGGATCGGATCGCCACCTCCCGGGGGGACGCCAAAGCCTCTTGCCAATCTTCGTCACTAACGTCTCCGATATCCTCCACCCATTTTGCACGAATTTTCCCCAACGTATCTGGTGTATTGTTTAGAATTTTCCTGTACATCAGTGAAATAGCCTTTTCTTGGAGGTAATCGTCAAGGAGTCTCTTCTCTAGGGGCGATGAGACTGGCAATTCAGTACACTTGGGTATCGTCCTTTGTAGTGCATTACGGGCTTGGAGGTATCTAAAAGTTTCCCCGCTATGTAAATCGTAATCTCGCTGGAGATCGCTGAACGGGACCACCCCGCCCCCGGTCCACATGTCGCCCACCCTCGTGAGACCGATCAAGTCCCACTTATCAAATCCCGGGTGTGTCGATAACACTCCCAACTGGTGTGTGTCCAACAATGGGGTGACTTGTGTGATTCTAGCTTTCCACCCCAAAGCGGCTGTCGCTGCGTGCCATATATCAATTGTGGTGGAAGTTGGAGTGTATTTAGGTGCATATTTCCTCCCTCCATAAATTGCTCTGGGGTAATTGCCAGGGGACAAATTGAGGGGCATATTATCAAGGGCAGTATCGCCACTTTAGCTGCACTTTTTGCCGCTAAAGCGGCGATATTGTTATCGCCCTATTAGCAAGCTGTCGCTAACAGCTGTTAGCGACAGCTTTATGGCGAAAGAGGCCGTTTTCTTACCGCTTTGCATGTCAGCGATAAATATCGCTAATGACATGCAAAGTAGGCGTTCCCAACTAAAAGCGACTGAAAACAGTCGCAAACACAACTTCCCCCTATTACCAATGCCCCCGAAGCGATAAAATAATTCGCGCTAACCGTGAATATCGCTGGAATCTAACACCTCTTTAAAACTTGACTTAACCTTACAATCCACCTCCCATTGACTAGAATGGTTAAGTCCTCACCTGCCTATTAGCAAGCTTTTCATTAGCGCGTGGAATTTATCGCTGGATTTCGCGCGCTATTGCTGGGTTTCGCCGCTATCGCTGGATTTTCTATCGCCTTGGAGATAAGCGTTGATAATGATGCATTATCTCTGCGATGTAATCCAGCGATAGCCGGCGATAAAAAAAACAGCGCTAAGTGCGCTTTGCGATAATTATCGCACATCCTTGGTAATATGCCCCTGAGTCTCTCCATCCTGTAGGCGGGATCTGTTACAGATCGGTGTACCCAGTGATTAGTGACCACCAGCTGGGAGGCCCAATAATAGCTTTTGATTGCAGGCAGGGCTATTCCGCCATCGTACCAACTTTTCATAAGTTTAGCCAATGCTATCCGAGGAGTCCCATTGTTCCAGTGTAAAGTGCGTACCTCCGATTCAATGGAATTGAAGTAGCGCGCTGGGACCAAATAGGGTGTGTTCTGCAGTGCATAGATAAATCGGGGAAGTGCCATCTGTGAGAAGTTGGCCTGGTATATGCTGTCCACTAATTATAGTGGGCACCTTGCACCAGTCCAAACAACCCCTTATTGGAGATAGGTTAAAGACAACCTTTATTGAAAGCTATCCTAGTGGTAGCTATGGAGAGCAGACTTCAGGCTAAGTCTTGAAGGAATGTAAAGCAGCTTGTTTTACCAGTCTATAATCTCTTGAGTGACCAAATGAAAGAGGACCACACCAGGTATATATTCAAAATATATGTATTTATTGCTAAACACACCCCTCTAGTCTCTTTATGAGGCTAGAGTTCAAGTACATAAGTTATAAGTTAGTTATCAACAGTAACAGCACAAATACACGTTTGAGCCCTAGGGCCGTACCAAACCATATACCAATAAAGTGGTATAAGAACCACGACTGAGCTAGACACAAGGCCTAGAGCCTGTAGAAGTGCTTGGCCCTCAAGGAACCACCCAAGGTAGTGACATAGGGGACCCACGAGGGGACGCATGCAGTGTGAGAACACAGCCGCGAGCCGCCGTTGACTTCTATGGGGAATGTCGCGGTTGGAGTTTTAAAGAAAAGGGACACTTAGAGGAGGACTTGGAGCAAACCCCGTTAGAACTGGGTCGTTCTAGAGTCTATACCCACGGGAGCACCGGAGTACTCGAGTTACCTCACCCAGGGAAGCCGGGTGCATAGGTGTCTTTCGGGGTCGGGTTTCGTCGTCGTTTTCAATGGCGATCTGCTGCAAAGTGCTGCTGGCGGCCAAGTCGAAAGTGGTCGGGTGGATCCAAAGGTGGATCAAAGATCTGAAGAACCTGAAAGCAGAGGGGACAGAGTCTGGGTCACTAGCCAGTGACCAGGAAGGCGATGAGCGGATGCCCACCGATGTTGGGTGCTTCAGGTAGGTTGACGGTCGTCTTGACTCTTCAGCCACGAGGTCCAGGAGGCGTCGACGACAACCAGGAGCTGGATTCGAGCTGTCCCATGACGTTTGTCGATTGCAGGGGTGTCGGCGACCGGATTGGACCCAACAAGCCTTGGCAACGGCAAGTCTTGTGGAATAGAAGAAGGACAGTGGTGCAGACCAGCAAGGTCTGAGAGACTCACCCAGCGAGGGTAAGTCAGGGCACGCCTGGAGCAATCAGGGAAGCTCAAGCAGAAGAAGATTGGCCTTCGGGAGGGCCTACTAGCCAATGGACTAGCGACCGCGAAGGAGCCTCAAGTGGACGCACTTAGAGCTGGCTCACGGGACACTCGTGGAGTGGAGGCCAGTGATCTTCGGTGCAGTCAGTGCTGGAGGAGGGGGCTACTCGGAGCCCAAAGCACAACTTCGTGGACGACCAGAAAGAGGATGCACTTGCAAATGCGCTTAGTGTCCAGGGGTCATGGTTCCACATTACCCACGATAGCTATGGGCCTCAGCTTTGCTGGGGACTCAGGGCAGCCTCGGGGAAGTCTGGAAATCTACCTCTGGTGATGCAAAGACTTCGGCGTCCGGCGGGAGCTTTAGCGATGCAGACCGGACAATTGCTTTGTTGTTGCCTGCCAAGCAGGGGAGTCACTCCTTGACCCCAAGGGAGATTCTTCAGTCCTCTAATCTTAAAGTAGAGCGTCGAAGGTCCAGGATTCTGTATCAGAGTTTCGTCCAGGTAAATCTAAAGTCCTAAGGACTGGGGTCCCATACTTATACTAAGTTAGGGGGTTGGACATACTCTGGGGACCCACCTATGGGAGGGTCAGGGAAGAGGGGTGGTTACACCCATTCCCTTTGCCCAGTTTCGTGCCAGAGCAGGGGCTGGAAGCCCCTGAACCAGTTTGAACTGGGGTATGCACAGGGACACCAAGTGTGCCCCCAGTGCAGGACTTCAAAGCACCAGAGAGTGCTCCCGCCCAGCCCCAATACACATTATCCTGTCTGGGGAGGTGGTACACCTCCCTGGGACAGGAAACCTATTGTCCAGGCCTCCCCTGCCGGAGTTTCAGTCAGCAGCAGGAGGCCAGACCCGTGTCTGTGGCAGCGGCATCCATTTTGTGATGCCAGGGCTTTGAAAGAAGTTACCGGGCAGGCCGGTGTGTACATGTCTCTCCCTCTAGAAGGGTGGAATGCTACCCCCGCTGCCAGAACTGGTGGGGTGGTAGTATTCCAAGATGTTTGAGACCAAACACGACATGTTTCCGTGCAGCCATCCCAAAGTTAGCATTTAACGCGAGGTTATAATGCGCTTAAGAGTATATGGTCAGGCTGCACTACAAACAGCATCAGAGAAGGGTCTCCGAACGCTGCAGAGGGGCTCTGCTCATGCAGGGGCACCCTCTCACATAGGAACCAAGCACTCTGCCTTCAGGATTGACAAGGCCTGCCATAGGAGTGACTTATAGGTTTATATGTGTGTATGTATGTAGTGATATAGGTAACCTAAATCACTGTAAGGGGTGCATGCACCACCTTACCCAGGCTGCAGTAGCAGACCTGTGGTGTCATTTTGGATGGCCTTCCAGGGGTGGCACAATACATGCTGCAGCCCTTGGTAGGCCTCTGAGGTACCTATGCCCTGGGTACATAGTATACCATATACTAGGGACTTATAAGGGCACTCCAGATTCCAATCAGAGATGTGCTTAAGGCACATGGAAACTATTTTAGAGAGGAAGCAGCTAGGCTGGGGTTCTGATTAGCAGGGCCCCAGCCAGACTAAAGTCGAAAAACAGTGAAGCATCAGCAAAAAGTGGGGGTACCCATGTGAAGCAGATCCTACTCGCCTACACCATCATCTTGTAGAGGGCGGCCCTGCCCAGAAGGGTAATGGGCAGGGTCTTCCAATGTTGTACGTCAGCATGGAAGCGACGCAGAGGAGGAGCCAAATTGTGCTCATAGAATACTGTTGGGTTGGTCATGACATAAATTCCCAGATACAAAAAACCCTCTGTGATGATCTTGGCCCTGCAGCCTCTAGGCAGGGTTGGGCGTTCCCCGCTTAGAACGTATACCAACGACTTATCCCAATTGATGGTATAGCCAGAGTACTTTTGAAAGAGAGCGAATATATGTAGGACACGGTGAATGGAAAAGTAGGGTCTGGCCAGGTAAAGCATAATATCGTCTGCATAAAGGGAGATTTCATATAGATTTTATCCAGATCGCTAGGTGATTTATCCAGCAGAACTGATGCTCCCTACAGTAAGGTAGGTACTATGTTTTGTTTCTAACACCCTTAAAGACTGACAGACCGCATGTCCTCTGTGAGCTCTCATACATTTTTTGACTGAAAGTGACACTGTCCTGGCCTTTGTTTTTAAGTTGGAAAGCTGGCCTATCCAGCTTAGTCTGTTATCAACCATTAGGCCTAAGTAGTGGTTATACTTATTCCAAGGTGTTGTCCTTGATTGTTAGTTTTACATGATTCCAGGCTTTCCCAAAGATTATAATATTGGTTTACTGGGAATAACTTTCAGGTAATTTACAATGTCCTGATGGGGTCAGTGAAAATAAAATAATGTCATCGACGTATGCCAAATAATAATTGGCTTTCCTCCTAACTTGGGAGCCCATACCTCTGGAGTGTTTAAAAGATTTGATAAATCCGCAACGTACAGTAAAAAGAGTAGTGGCACTAAGAGGATCCCCTGTTTCAATCCATTGGCTGTAGTTCTCTTCAGAGAAAATGCATTTTTGTCAACCTAAACTGTAGCCAAGTTTTATCATAGAGAGATATTAGAAAATGTAAGATTGTGGGACCGATCCCATATTTATGTAATTCCTCCCAGAGTTTTTGTCGATTAACTTTATCAAATGCCAATTAATAATCGATATAACAAGAATATATATTGAGGTTTCTTTTTAGGGTTTCATCGACCAATAGTTTTAGTGCAACTATATTGTCAGCAGTTGAGTATCCTTGACTGAATCCGGATTGCTCTGTGGGAATTAAGTTCAAATCAGACACCCATCGTAATAAGCTATCACATATAAATCTTGCAAAAAGCTTACCTTCAGCATCCAGCAAAGCAGTAAGACGATAGTTACTTGGGTTTTGCTTTGAATCTTTTTCATGCAGTGGATGCACAATGGCCCCTTGCCATGAGGGAGGGAAATTTCCCGATTCCAAGATCTTCATAAACAAAACATAAAGTAACTCGCTCCAGAGTAAAAGGTCCACTTTAATCACATCAATAGGTATCCAATTCGGACCTGCAGCTCTTGAAGTGTGAGATTTACTCATTAACACTTTTATTTACCCTTTGGTGATCCAAAGGTCAGTGTTATGATAACTTGGTGGCTCAGAGAAACTGGCACTACAACACCCATACAGATTTCCTAAGGGCTTTTTACATTCCGCATAAGGTATATAGAAATCGGTTGCCGGTTTTATAGACTTGGTGCCCCAGCCAACCAAAGTCCAAAATAATCTAAAGTTTTGGTTTTTGCTAGAATGGTGCAATTTTGTCCATGCCAGACCCTGAGATTTCTTACGGAGTTATTGAATATCATGCCAAAACGTTCTCTTTTCACTTTTTATTACAAGGTTTCTCAGTCTAGATCTTGGATTCCTTAATATTTCTCTGAATAATTTCCAATGATTTCTTTTTGCTAAAGTTGTCAAATAGTCCTTATTTTTGGAAATAATCCATACGCCCCTGATTATATTAGAAGAAATTAAATAAAATATTTCCCCAGTCATTAATCCAATTAATAGATGGTTTTGAAAAAGAAATATTTATAAAGCTTTGTATACTTAATAATATTAATCTGTGAAGAAAATGAGAATTCCACTTAACCCCTTAACTGCTGAGCCTCCCCCGCACCCTCCCCTTCCCCCAGTGCTGAGCCTTTTTTTGGCTATTTGTGGTAGTTTGCACTTAGGACTCCATTACATTTTTTCCACATACCTTACTTGTGTGGGGGGGCCATGTGCCTGCAACAGAAAAGGGCCACAAACGTGTAGAGATTAAGGGGGTATTACAGCGTGTTGATAAGTGCAATTTTGTTTTGTACATTTTTACACTGACTCTGCTTTGGGCACCCACACTAGTGGGTATCATTTTTATTGTGAGACCAAGGGGAACGCTGGGTGGTAGGAAATGTGTGCTGGCACAGTGATCCCAGGTAGAAATGTGGGGAAAATTAGATTTTTTTAACTAAGTGTAAGGTTTTCAGGGGATTCTGGGTAAGAAGATGTTGGGGGCTCAGCACAAGCCATGCCTCCCTAGACTCCTCCGGGTGTCTAGTTTTCAGAAATGTCTGGTTTTGGTAGGTTTTCCTAGATTGCCGCCGAGCCTGGGACCAAAAACACAGGTAACCCCGTTGCAAAAACAGGTTGTTTTGCGATAGATCATTTTTACATCTCCACAATATGGTTTGGGCCCTTTCCTGTCACAGGGAAGGGCCCAAAACATATTGTGTTTCACACAAGTGAGGAACCATGTTTACTGGTAGACCTTGGGGGAACGCCGAGTGGATGGAAGTTTGGGCTCCCCGCAGATTCCGAAATTTTCCATCACAGAAATGTGAGGAAAATTTGATGTTTTAGCTAAATTTGAGGTTTGTAGGGGATTCCAGGTAAACAAAAGCCTGGTGAGAGCCAAGCAAGACATTCATCCCTGTATTCCCCTGGTTGTCTACGTTTCAAAAATCTGCAGGTGTGTATAGGTGAGGGCTAAGTTAGGGCACAAAATCCACAGCTACTCAAAATGACAAAAAAACAAAAGAAAAAAAACAAAGAGTTCATACTAAAGGCCGCCTTACCTCCACAAATATAAATCTGGTACTAATTTGTTAAAGTTAATCCACCACTTACACTGGTTGGTTTTAGCACCTCCAGAAATGCTGGCTTCAAAGCACAAATACTTTGAAAATAAAGCAAACATGCACAGAATTTTCTGAAGTTTCCTAAAGAGAACGTCATAAACTATGAAGAACGGTAGTTTTTGAAACACAGCGTAGTCCGTGACAAAGTAGCATATGTCCCATCCACCGTTATGTGCAGTTCTGTGACTGTAATGTACTTACCATACAGCAAACTGAACATCTACTAAGTTCTGACGGAAGATAAACATGGCAAACAGGTCAAGCATTGACCCATAGTGCTATAGTAATTCAATGAGAGTGCAGCTCCAATGGGCTTGAATCCATAGGTGAAGATGAAGTCATGACGTGTATTTCTACTACCTTTACTATCTGCTTTCTACCTGTGCAATATACCTGGGAAAGCACACCTACCGCAAGCTTTTCTTACCCATTCATGTCTCTGTCCTCAACAGAGTCCTGACTAATCCTGTATATTTGCCAAGTGAACCTATGCTAATGCTTTCCTTCCCTAGCTACTTGAAACTCGAGAAAACGTTTCTGTCATGTGCCATCAATGCACTTACTTTGCTACATCCAACTCCTTCCAGTTTGTGGATGTAGGTTGGGGTGTCCGATGATGCCCTGCGAGGTCTGTTCCTCGAACTGAGCGAGCATATCTACCATTAGAACTAAGGCAAACATCGTGGGGAATATTGCCTAAGTTTCCTAAAGTAATAATTCAAACAAATGTCCTGTGGGATTCATTCACCAACACTTTTACTTTTGCTTTGACAGTGTGAAAACTTAAATACTAACTTGTATCATACCCAATGTTATTGAAAAAGGGTACAGGACACAATATCTTGTATGATGATTGTTTTCACATCTTATACTAAAGATGTGAAAACAATCATCATACAAGATATTGTGTCCTATACCCCTTCTCAATAGCATGGTTATGATACAAGTTACTAATTAAGTTTGCACACTTTCAAAGCAAGTAGAAATGTTTGTGAATAAGTCTCACAGGAGATTTGTTTGACTTATTGCACTTACTCTGGTTCTTGATGTCAATCAGGGCGGTCTTTATGTAGTATACATAAGTTCCCTGACAAGCACTTCAAAATCCAGTCAAGCCTTTAACATTTTACCAAATAGGGTAACCCATGACAATGTGGCTTATGTTCCTTCCACCAGTAAGTGCAGCGTGAGGATGATAATGCACTTGTCAATCAACGAACAGAACATTTACTATGTTTTGAGGGCAGATATAGGTGTCGAGCAGGCCATAAGGAAGTTCATGATTTTTTGAAGTAGATGAGCTAAAATTCTGCGGCTGCTTGCCTAGCAAATTAGTGGCTCATAGACAGCAGGTGTCCATTCACAGTCATTGAAAGATATATCTAAAGGCAGCTCCACCTCAGTCAATTTTCCAGTGCTTTGCTTTAGTATGATACAACACAAAGCAAGAACGAAAACACAGGGCTGGCTGAGATGGGCACTAGGGACAGTAAACACAACTCTCCTGCCTCTCATCTCTGTATTGAGCACACTTTACAATGACAACATGGTAGCTCCTTTTTGGGTGTTGCAGGAATGCGATCAGCAAAGTGTCGCTCCTGTAGCCTTGCCACGTCCTCCAGAACAGATGAAGTGGAGGCACCTGCTTCTGTAGCAGTGAGACTTTCAATCACAGATAACTGAAAGTCAAGAAAAAACATGAGTCTTCCTCTGTTTGTCTGACGATAAACAACATATGCATTGTACATTGCCATATGGATCAGGTGGGTAAACAGTTTCTTATACCAAGTGCAAGTTTTATGACTCTCAGTGTATGGCTGAAGACCCTGGTCATTCTTGTCAACTCCGCTCAGGTACTTGTTGCAATCAAGTATACAGGTGAACTTCGGAACTTCGGCCATCTGACCCCAAACAGTGACGGGGAAGTGCTCTCATCATGAGTTCTAGTGAGCACGTACACATCATCTCTAGCTGAGAACTTTACTGCAAGCAGTTCACTGGAACACAAAACAGAGCTCTGGGATTTTTGGAGATTCTTGCAAAAAAGCTCTTGTTGGAATCCTTTGCAGCGACAAAGAACTATACTGCAGGCCACAGTGCCAGCTTTGTAGAGCTCACTGAACAGCTCTACTCTCATACACAAATTGTCCACATAAAGGTTATAACCTTTGTGAAGGAGTGGCTGGACAAGCTCCCATGCAATCTTTCCTGTGACAGCTAGTGTGGGAGGTCACCTATAAGGTTTAGAGTGGAGTCCTTCCCTGTATACACTCTCAAGCTGCACAGATAGCCAGTCGAGCTCTCACACAGCATGTACAGCTTGATGCCATCATTATACTTGTTTGCTCGCCTGAACAGCAGCTGCACTTTGTACAGGATCAAGGACTCATCGATAGCTATATTCTTTCCAGGAGTATAAATCTCTGGAAACCTTGCAGACAAATGTTCCAAGACAGCCCAAATTTTGAACAACCTGTCATGATCTGGATGGTCCTGGGGCAATGCAGCAGAATTGTCATTGAAATGCAGCATGTACCAGTGATGGCCAGCATGGCTCGTGGGTGGTGAGGCTGGGGGGTAGGGTGGGGGAGTGGGGGGTGTCGTGGGGGGAGTTGCGCAGGGTAAGTTGAGTGCACAATATTAAAAAACGTAGCTTGCTGCCGGTCCCGCATCTACGCTCCTGCTCCTGCTCACCTCGTCTTCAAACAGGAAGCACAACCAGGCCCCACTGACCAATCACAATGCTGCAATGCAGTGTTGTGATTGGTAAGCACCCAGGTTCCCCTGACCAATCACAAAAATGCAATGCAGTGTTGTGATTGGTCTGAGCGCTGTGACTTGGCCTTAGTGCCTAATTTTGAGTTTGGTGGATGGATTACTCCTTCACTAACATGACAGATATCCTGTCTGCTGTATTATAAGTGCATTATATCCAATGGCACTTAATACAGCTGATGGGATATCTGTCACTCTTGTGATGGAGTAGCCCATCGGCCCAGCTCAGAATCAGGGCCTTAGTCTCTTGAAGGGAAGTCAAAAATTGTAAGTGGGGCAAGGTAACTGACTGTGGCTGAAGAGGGCTCAATGACGTCAGATAGTCACTGGATGCGGTCCAGGTGAAACTGATGTGTTTTGGCTGGAAAGCTCCAAATGGGAGAAATTTGAATTTCGTGTCCAAGGGAGGTTTCTCGCTGGTCAAATTCATTTGGTGCCTCCGCCCAATGAAGATTTCTACCTTTGCACTTAGTTGCTTTTTTGGAGCTGGGGCAAAGCTGCAGGCCATAGTCGAAAAGGGCTCCACAAGGCCAGATACCTTCTCCACGATGTCCAGCAGTGATTTCTTTTGCTGCTGTGGAAAAGATCTGTGCGGGAGCAACCTGAACCAGCCAGTAGCAATGCACAGTAATCAGATTGACTTGGTAGGTTGGTCCCGCTCCTCCGGAGGTCTTTGGAGCCAAAAGGTTTCTAGGTCCCAGGTTTTAGGATATAATAGGAGGAGTACACCTTGAAACCAGCCATGAGCCCAAGACTTTGGGGACAGCACTTGGGGTTCAAGACTCAAGTGAGCAGAGGCCATCAGCAGGTTCAACGGTAGGTGTCGGAGTAACTCACGTATTTCTGTGAAGTGTAATTTTGGGGAATTACTCAAAACATTCAGCAAAATTATGTGGAATCATGCAAGAAGAGTAATTCTGCATTTACCACTATTTTGTTAGCGCAAAACGCCTCCATTGGGCACACAAAGAGGCATTTTGTGTCAGAAATAGCACTAAATGCAACAAAACATGAATAGCAAGCATGATCAGATGCTCATTCATGCTAAATGTATTCTCACTGTAGAATTTCTTTAGCACAAATTACTCTTAATTACGTTAGCTGCCATTATTATTGGTAATTCTGTGTCAAAGAGTAAAACAGAATTACCAAATTTACTCTGACTATTCCGTCCTGGCCTAGTCAAGGGCAAATACAGTAGTTGGAACTGTGGAATACAATGGGCAGTTGCAGGAAAGGCATCTTGTAGCTTGTTGTGCTCCTGTAGTTTGTACAGGGGGTCAGCCATATGACCCTTGGAGTCCACCTTTTTGTCCTGGGTACAAGATGGAGAGCAGATCCAGTCTTCTAGGCCCTTCACAGATTACATACAACAGGTCCAGTCTACTTCTGTTCTCTCACAGGTCCAGAAAGTGTTTTGAGGAGGTCATTGTGAGTGCCACAGTTATGTCTTGAACCAGCTGTGTGTATCCAAAGTCAAATATGTATATAATTTAATTTTTAAAGCAGCTTTCAAAGCAGGGATGCCTTTAAAATGACAGCAGGCAGCACAGAAGAGCAGACGTAAGTGCATTAAATCTGCTGGCCTCTAAACCTACATGACCTATCATATACTAAAGGCTTATAGCCAATTACAATTATACCTAATTACCATATACCTTTTACACAGAGCACTGGTCCTGGGTCTGGTTACCAGAGCCCATGCCACAATCAGTTACTACTAGTATCAGTCGGTGATCAGGGCAAGAAGGATGACTTTCTCATATTCTTTATATATTTCCTCAAATCCATACTCTCGTCTAGAATGTAAGTGCAACATTGTTGAACTTTTAGCATCCAGCAGTCTCTGCCTTCTTTTGCTAGAAGGACATCAAATGCAAGTCAATTCTGCTAAGCCATGGGTCTTATGGCAACCATTTCAGTATCTATAACTAGAAATCCTTCAGCTGTACTAGTGAATAACTTATCAACTACAGTAGAAAGCTTTCAAATCTTATGTGATTTGAGTATCACTCCTACAGATGGTATCAGAGCACCAAAAATGTATCCTGCAATTTCACGAGCACCTCTTTTTGTTCTCACATATTGTTCCCTTGTTGGATCATCAAGTTGTCTTGATGATAAATCTTTGGAAATACTATCCCCATAGGACATGTTCCATACCATCTCTTGGGTAACCTGTAAAATGCATTTTTCCCACAAAAGTAATAAACTCCAGGAAAAACAGGATCTGCTCCATCTAAGTATAATCCCCAATTTCCTCTAACTTCAAGAGTAAGATAACATTCACTATTAGCTACGAAAACTTGTGCCGTTCATATGCACAATTTCCCTTTATGTTTCCAATCTAAAGCCAATGGTGCCATATTTCCCACTAACCTATTCTCACTTTCTTTTTTTTGTCCTCATATGCTTTGATTCCTACTGAAGCCTCTGGAATTCGTTTTCTTTTATATGTATGGAGAGCCGACCCTGGATAGAGAAAGCAGAGGAACAGTATCCGGACCAAACTGGGAGAGAAGATAAACATGACTACCTCGTCAGTCACCCTCAGGCTTCAATCATCGGAAAGTAGTATTGGTAACGTTAACCTGTGCCGGTTCTGTGACAACACCTCTCCTTTCATTTGTTCCCAACCATCTCTTCAGAGGGGACCATAACTTGTCCATCTTACTTGCTGCCTTGCAGTTCTTCTTTATTTCATAAACATAAAGAACTGATTCAAGCCATTCTGCTTTGGATGGACCAGTTGGGAGGACCCAATATTTGCATATTAATCTTCTACCCAGTAGTATTAAGAAGAACAGTAACTTATTGTCCAAATTCAGCTTAGCTCCCGTCCCAGGCATCAATTCAAAAATAATAAGCTCGGGGCTTACCTCTAGTGGCATGTGCAACAACTCTGATACAAATTTACAGACCGAGACCGCCCTACTCGCCGCCACTGACGACATCCGCATGCTACTCGACCAGGGACACACTGCGGCCCTCATCCTTCTAGACCTCTCCGCAGCCTTCAACACGGTTTCACATTGCACGCTCGCAGCCAGACTTCACGACGCGGGGATACAAGGAGCCGCCCTCGACTGGATCCAATCATTCCTCGCCAGCAGAACCCAGAGGATCAGACTCCCTCCCTTCCTCTCCCAACCCACTGATATCAACTGCGGAGTACCCCAAGGATCATCGCTCAGCCCCACGCTCTTCAACATCTACATGGCCCCCCTCGCAGCCATCGTCAGACAGCATGGGCTCAGCATTGTATCCTATGCCGACGACACCCAGCTCATCCTTTCACTCACGAAGAATCCTGAAGACAACAGACTCTGCTTCCTGGAAGGAATGAAGAACGTGGCAGCCTGGATGAAGGACAGCTGCTTGAAGCTCAACGCAGAGAAGACCGAGGTCCTCATCCTCGGACCCTGCACCTCCGCCTGGGACAACACCTGGTGGCCCTCCGCCCTCGGGAACCCACCCACCCCTACAGACCACACAAGAAACCTCGGCATCATCCTCGACTCCTCCCTCTCCATGAACCGCCAGATCAACGCCGTCGCGTCCACTAGTTTCAACTGCCTGCGCATCCTCCGTAAGACCTTCAAATGGATCCCCCCCGACTGCAGAAGGACTGTCACTCACACGCTCATAACCAGAAGACTGGACTACGGCAACGCCCTATACACCTGAATCAACAGAACTCTTCTACACAAACTCCAAACCATCCAGAACGCCGCCATCATACTCGTCCTCAGGACACCGCATCACGAACACATGACCCAACACCTATGAGACCTCCACTGGCTCCCCATCGAGAAGAGGGTCACCTTCAAACTCCTCACCCACGCCTACAAATCCCTCAACAACATCGGACCCAAATACCTCAACGAGAGAGTATCGTTCCACGTACCCAAGAGGAACCTCCGCTCCGCCGACCTCGCCCTGGCAGAGGTCCCCCACATCCGCAGGAACAGAACAGGCGGGAGAGCCTTCTCCTACATCGCAGCCAAAACATGGAACGAGCTCCCTGTGAACATCAGACGCTCCCCGACCCTGCACACATTCAGGAAGGACCTAAAGACCTGGCTCTTCGACTGATCCGGAGCCGCTCCCCCCCCTTGCGCCTTGAGACCCTCACAGGTGAGTAGCGTGCTCTACAAACCCCTGATTGATTGATTGATCTTTCCAAATGTGGAGAATGGAAGTGCAGCTGAGAAACATATGTATGTCATCAGCATCCTTGAGCCTACACTTCTTACAGCTGGCTTCCATCGACCCCTTCAATTTCAATAGATTCCTAGGAGTCCAAAAGACTCTATAGAGACAAAACAAATGATTTCGTCTAAGGTACACTTGTTTAATCACCTTATATAGAGTTTCAAAGGATACTTGCCATAAGTGTGCCACATTTATCGCGTTTGCCAACTGGGTTTTTCTACCCCAGAAACTTATTGGTGTGTTGTTACCTTCATCTTGGGTGTACATAATCATCTTATACCAAGTAGCAACCACCTTCTTCTGTTGATGGCTCGTGATTAGATGTTGTTCCAATTCATTGGATCCACCTTGACCTTCTTTCAAAGTTTGGGCCCAACTCTGTATTTGTATGAACTTAAACCTGGACACTGAGGAATCTGTCAACTGTTGGAACTGGATCCACAAACACAGCTGCCCTTCTTGAAAAATCTGACCCCAGTCCGTAATTCCGACATCTCTAAGACTCGATAACTCAATGACAAACTATCCTTAAGGAACTCTGGTGACCCTAGAGAGTCCCACAGTGGGGCATATTTGCTGTAATAGGGGAGCTTTGTTGCGTTCCTAATTTGTGCCCATAATTGAGCCGCTGCCGACAACACCTGTAGTCTGATTTTCCTAAAAAACATCTGGTGACCAAATTTGAACATTAGGCCTGCCGGCATGTTCCCTCCTCCTCAAGTAAGGCCTCCCATAATTTTGAACCCCCATCCCCCACTTTATCTGACGAAATAAATCTAACATTTTTTAATTGAAAAACCCAAGCCTATAGTTGAAAGACTGGAAGAGCGATGCCCCCAATATCGTATTTTTTTCAGAGATTTCTTCTTGAGATTCTTCTCCCATTTACAGCCCAAATGAAGGAGTCTACCTTACTGTGTAACTGTTTGAACCATTCGTTTTTAAAATGTACAGTAATCATATTAAAATTAAAAAGAAAAGTAAATTTGGGAAGTATCGACATTTTAACCAAGTTGGCTCTCCCGAAGATTGTTAAAGGAAGATGAGACCATGCGGTTATCAACCCATTAGTCTCAACCATAGCTCTCTTGAAGTTTGCTTCCACCAGTTTGTCTAATGAGTGGGTTACTTTTATTCCCTAATATTTAATTTCTTCTTTTATCATTGTATGGTTCTCTTCGGCATTCCAAACCATTACTTCAGTCTGATTCGGGTTTGCCTTGTAACCTGCGACCTTCCCAAATTCTATTATTAACCACTCAAGGGTTGCTGTGCTGACACTAGATTTTGTGTGTAAACCATGATGTCATCTGCATAGAGGGATAGTTTTTTCCGCCAGGCTTCACACACAAAGGGAATAATTTGTTGCTCCGTCCTGATTTTCTCCGCAAAAGGCTCAATATATAAATTGAACGACAACAAAGAAAGGGGACAGCCCTGTCTTGTGCCCCAGGTAATCTTAAAGCTGGAAGTCAGATTACCATTCACCAAGATCCTTGCAGCCGGGGCTCTATATATCTCCTGTATAGCTCCACAAAATCTATTCCCCAAATTATAACGACTATGCATACAGTAGAGAAATTGCCAATCCACCCTATCGAAGGCTTTGGTTGCAATTAAGGTAATAAAAGCTAATGGGATCTTATGTTTTACCGCCAGATCTATTGAACCAACAAGTTCATGGCTCAATTGGTGCATTTGTTTGCCTTTAACAAAACTCTGCTGGTCTTCTGATATCAAATTCCCGCTCACTTTGCCCAACCTTGCAGCGAGGATGCTTGCATAAAGTTTATAATCATAATTTAGAAGAGAAATAGGTCTATATATGTCACAGGCTTTCGGATCTTTTCCTGGTTTTAAAATCAAGGAAACAACGGCCTCTTCCCAAGATTTTGGTAGAGCGGCTTTTTCCTCCCAATTCTCCATAAAGAGCTCTATTAATACTGGACACAATAGATCTTTTAGTTTTATATAGAACTCATAGGGGAGATGATCAGGGCCCGCAGCTTTGCTTCCTTTTCCTTTTTTCATAACTGCGTGAAGCTCATCCTACTTCATGTCGTCCTCTATGAACTCTCTTTCCTCAATGGAGAGTTTCTCCACTTTCTGCTCCCCAAGCCAACTGTTAAGTTGGATTTCTGACACATCCATATCTGCAAAAGCTTGCTCAATTGCCTGCCACGTGTTTCTCTGTTCTTTATCCCACTTATGTTGTTCTTTACGACTTTTACTTTGGCCTTCCAGGCCAAATGTTTCCCAGTACATTCACTGTACTCAAAATGTACTAGTTTACTAGTATGGCAGAAAAGGAGCATTTATATTTTGAGATCTCATTCTGCCTATTTCGAGCTAAGATCTCATCCCTTGACGCCTCTCTATCTTCCAACTCAAGTGTCATAATCCTCGCTTTCAGCTCATTAATCTTACTCCTATATACACTCCTCTTTGCGCTGAGATGCTAATCAAAACTGCTCTAATAAAAGCCTTATATGCATCCCACACAACGTTTTTCGGTGCCGTATCTTTATTGAAACTAAAAACTCTTTTGTCCTTTCCATCAATGTGTCAATTACAGCCTGGTAATTTAATAACGATCTATCCAAAGTTCATCTTCTTTCCTGTCTTGCATTCTCCACCGTCAATTCTAACACTACAGCTGCATGGTAGGACAAATGAGCGGGAAGATGCCTAACATTCGTGACCTCTGTGTCTAGGGAATTATCTATTAAAAAGAAGTCGATCCTGGAGCGATGCTTATATTTTAACCCCTTCGATGCTCATGACGAGCTCAGCTCGTCATGCTGCGCGGTCGGGCTGTGCGCATGACGAGCTGAGCTCGTCACGACCACTCCCGCGATCGGAATGTCCAGAACCTGGGCGGAATTCCGATCGAGGCAAAGCGGTTAAGTTATAAAAGGTAAACTGCTTCTCGGTGTCATGCCTAGCTCGCCACACATCATAGAGTCCAAATTATTTCATAAGGGAATTAATATATGCTTGCATTTTAGAATTGAATCTTGCTCGACTGTTACTGGACCTGTCCAGTTGGTAATCCAGAACAACATTAAAATCTCAAGCCCAGATAATTGGATATTGAAATTGCAGCAGCTCTGAAGCCAGCATTTGTAGAGGCTCTATATCATCCACATTAGTCCCATAGTACCCTACCAGAGTATAGTGTTTACCCAGTATTTTCACTATAGCAATGACCCATCTCCCCTTCTTGTCTACTTTCCAATGGAGAATCGTAATATCCATATGTTTCTTTATCAGTACAAGGATTCCTTTTGTGTGGGAATTTTGATCACTAGTTCTTTCTCGCCCAAATCCTTTTCCTGTCCGTGATTAAGGGTATCCCCAAAGGCTTCAGTGCTTCTTAGAGAGTATCAGTTAGGCTTATTAGCCTTTTGATTTTTCCCCCTCATTAGCCAGAAAAGATTCTCATTCCTACCTGGGGAAGATTCAGTCTGGAGGAGGCTGTCCCGGACTTGACTGTGTGAACCCAACCGCTCACTGCTCTCCTCTGTGAATTCTGCCACCTTGCTCCTGGCCCCGCCTCTCTGATCCTGTCCTGGCGTGTTCCTTGTAGAGTCTCTTCTTCCCAGAAGTGGGAAAAACCACACTCCAGCACTCCCATTGCCTCCAGCGATCCTCAGCATGACTTCCTGAGCCCTCACCGCCTCATGAGTCGCCCTTCTCCAGAACGAGCAGTCGTCTGAGACACTCTGCCACGTAATGGGTCCCATCGACTAAAGGCTCTGCCCACCCTCAACATTGCTCCGCCGAGCCGTCGACCTGGCTATCTCCCTCCTGTAAGTGCCGCTGTCAGGGTTAACTTATTGCTGCATAAAAATGTCTTGAAGCTGTGAAGCGAGTGCTAGCGTTGCTGCATGTATCAATATTTACAACCGCTCGCTCATTTCGCCTCCTCCCATTCCTCCTGTTCCTCCCATTCCTCCCAGCTCACTCTCTGACTGACGCGCGGGCAGCCGCTAGCTGTTCGCCATGTTCTCCCGCAACCTATGCTCACTTTCATCTTTAGCCCATTGTGGCACTTTTGAATGATTTGCTGCTTTAGCTAATAGGTCTCTTCATCTGTCTTCTACTGCCTCTATGAATTTCTTTTCTTCACCCATTAAGGAACACGTTAGGGTGTCTGTGTGCATAAGCTGTGTCTAATGTCATGGTGGGTTTAAAGAAATGTCCCACTATCTCAGAATTTTTAGCATCAAGCTGTCAATTCAAGTGCTTTAGCACAGGAACTTCTGAAAAAACCAAGTCATGATTCGAGTAATAGTATTGGAAATTACCCTTTCCGTAGAATAGGCTAAGCAAGATGCTACAGGTAACTCCATATATCAAGGGGAGATGATGACATGTAATCCCCTTAACAACTGATGCAGACAATTGTATGCAAATGTAGCAATCTCTAGCATCCATTGTGTCAATGAATAATCTCCTCGATAAACATCTACATGTAAGTCTTTCTCCTCCATTGTAGGTAAACTGTTGTCAGTAGGTTGTCGTGTTTAAGCTCCTCTACGTGTGAAGAATGGGGTAAACTCAAAATTTGTAAAGCAATTTTGTAGTAATGTCACGACAACAAATATTCCTACACATAGGAAGGACCTCAGAAAGCAGCTCAAGACCTGGCTCTTCGACCGAGACTCACACAGCCCATCAGCGCCTGGAGACCACCCCCCCAGGTGACAAGCCGCACTATACAAGACCTTCTGATTGATTGATAAGTGTCTATGTCTACTAGTGTTTGGGTTAGGCTCTATGAGTTCCCTGATGACAGACCTTTAAACTAGATGATTGCAGTACAATCCTTTCAGTTAGTTTCCACTTGTAAACCAGCAAAGCAAAGTTCAAATGTCTCTTACATTCCAATATGTACAATGATCTTCATGAGACTTCCTTAGCCCAACTCTGTATTCTTCTAAGGGACAACCTTACGCTCCTTCAGCAAACTCGGGCCTTGGTACTTTTCTATGTAGTTTGGGCAAGTCTATTAGGTTCTCTCTCTAATAAATGCTCATTTCAAACTCACTAACGATCACTTTTAGACTAAATTGACTCAGTCTGTTTAGTGTCAATTCAATTGCGAAACTCAGTTCAGCCACAAAGTTCAATTCAAAGAGGCTCAATTGGATGTGAATTGTTATCGCAAAAAGTGCAAAATGTTCTTTCCCATTCATTGACAGCTAGGTGTGTTCATTCAGGTGAAGAATACCTCCAACAAGGTACTCTAGCTCTGTTTGAGCTCCTTTCTGCTGGACCTTCTACATCACTGTACTGTAGCCATATCCTTCAGTATCTTTTGGGATAGTGTGTGGCACATGCACTTTAGACAAACAGCGTCTCCCTCTCTCCTGTCTTCTTGGCTACCAGTCTCCAGGTACAACTCAAATTACTACTGCACTAAGCCCTTCGCCAGGGTCTGAATCTGGCATGCTCAACACCACAGGATGGAACCCTTCTGTACCAACTTCAACTGTTGACTCTCTCAGATCCTCCTCAGACCAAACAATTGCTGTCCCAGCTCCTTGCTGATCCCCAACAGCTTGACAAACCTGCTCCCATTGTCTCACTGTAACCACTGGCACATTAGGAACAGGTGTTATTGTATCATCAAGGGGACAAGGAATTCTGCGAGTATGAGCAGCATGTACCCAGTTGGGTAGACCTCAGGACTTCACAGCTCTTGTAGTGACCAGAATCACATGGTACGGGCCATGCCACCGAAGCTCAAAGCATGACTTGCGCATGTGCTTCTTCACCATAACCCAGTCGCAAGGGACTGAGGTCATGGCAATGCACCTGTTGAGGTGGGGCTGTAGCCTATCCAACCTGGTAGGACACAAAACGCACCACATCTACCAGTCTTTTGCAGTAATCAAGAATCATGTCATCTGTAATGTGCACAAGCACATTCGCAGGCACAGCTGGCAGTCTCATGGTCCTTCCCATGGTGTTCTCATGGGGTGAGAGTCCTGTCCTTCTATCTGGAGTACTGCGTAGACTCATCAACACAAGAAACAAAGCATCTAGCCATTTCAAAAATGTTGAAGAACACACTTTAGCCAATCTGAATTTTAAAGTGCCATTGACATGCTCTACATTTCCAGAAGCTTCTGGCCGGTAACTGCAGTGTAATCTCTGTTCAACTTGCAGTGCTGCACGTAGCATCTTCAGAACCTCATTATTAAAATAAGTTCCTCGGTCTGACTTCACAGAAGTCAGGAAACCAAACCTCAGTATTAACTCCCTCAACAACAATTTAGCCGCTGTGAGACTATCATTTCTCCTGGTCGGGTAAGCTTCAACCCAAAAAGAAAAGATACACACAATCACTAGGACGTATCTCAACCCATTGCACAAAAGCATCTCAATAAAATCCACTTGCATCCTGTTGAAAGGACCTCCTATCTCCCTATGTGACTCAGTGTTATTGCTGTTCTTCTGCCTACATTCTGCTGTTGGCACACAACACATCTGTGACACAATCCTTCAGCCATCAATCTAAATCTTGGGTTAAACCATGTTTGCCTGAACAAGCGCACCATGGCTTCTCTTCCTGCATGTGCAGTTTCATGATAATGTCTCGCCATTGGAGGTAACAAGCTATGTGGCAAAAAAGGTCTTCCATCTCCTGAAACCCTAATGTCATCCTCATTTCTTTTAACATAACCTGCTCTAATCTAGTCTTGTTGTTTTGCTTCTGACACTTCTTCCTGTAATCTCTTAACCTCCTCCCAAGTATCAACTGCAGTTAACAAGAGATTGCAATTTGTGGCATCTGATTTTTCATTGTGGTACTCCCCATTGAAGGTGCAAGTATTCAGAGTGCAGTATCTCGCTGTTTCCTCAGCATACCTATTGCCAACTCTCACATAGTCAGTGCTGTTTCGATGTGCGGCACATTTCATGACTGCAATCTGGGCAGGTAATTGTAAAGCCTTTAGAAGGTTATGGACACTGTCACTTTTAGGTAGGGGGGACCCTGAAGAGGTCATAAATCCATGTTGTTACTATAACTGTCCAAAGTTGTGAACGAAACCAAAGCCATACTGACTAGCAGTGAAAATTGTCACTCTCGGCTGGTCTGAAACACAGCATGCTCTAGTAAGAGCAATCAATTTGGCCACTTGTGCTGAAAATAATTCTTGAAGCCAGGATGCTTCAACCACACCTTAGACAGTACATTCTGCATAGGCAGCTCAAAGGTTTCCATCATGGTCTTGTAAGCAAGAGCCATCAACAAACATCACATAATCTGATTCAGGTAGTGGCACATCTTGTATGCCAGGTCTCAGCTTGGTGCATAGTTCAGTAACCTCAAGTGAATCATGCTCCACCTCACCTTCAACAGATTCATTTACAGGGATGGGCAAAAGGGTAGCAGGATTTAGTACAGTACATCTCATCAATGTGACATTATCGGCGCCAAGAATTACCTGCTCATACTTGATAAGATGACTATTGGTCAAATACTGAGTTCTGGCATGCGATAACATGATCTCTACAGAATGGGGGACAAAAACTTTAATTGGATGACCCATGACAATACTTTCGCATTGCTCTATGCTGACACCTGCTGAGACCACAGCTTTGAGACAGCCAGACAAAGCAGCAGCTACAGGATAAATTGTGGCTGAAAAGTATGCAATGGGTCTGTGACTATTCCTGTTCATCTGGGTTAGCACTGAGATAGCGTAGCCCTCTCTCTACCTGCAAAACAAAGCAAAACATTTATTAGAATCAGGCATTCCCAATGCCGGGGCATTGCAGAGACATTCTCTCAGCTCTGAGAAGGCACGTATGCAGCTGTCTTCCCATGGTACCGGATCTGACACATCTTTGTGTGTCAGCCCCTGTAAAGGCTTGGCCATTAGGGAAAAGTTGGGAATCAACTGTCGACAGTGACCCACCATTCCACAGAACATTCTATTTTCTTTCTGGGTTATTGGAGGATTTATTTTCAGAATCACCAAGATTCTCTCTTGTGACACATTCCTTGCTCCTTTCTCAATGTGATATCCTAGATACAGGACTTCTTTCTTACAGTACTGCAATTTGGTCAGGACACTTTATGTCCATCCTTGGCTAAGTGGTTCAACAGAGTAATTGTGTCTCTTTTGAAAGCCTCCTGCGTATTTGATTAAATCAACAGGTCGTCAATGTACTTGACTAGAACTGAGTGATAGGGCTTCACCAGAGACTCCAGATTCTTTTTAAGTATCTGATTTAAAATTGACGGACTCTCCACTTGCCCTTGTGGGACACAGCACCATGACAAAACATGGCTGCTAAAATGGAAAGTGAAAAGGAACTGGCTGTCCTCATGCAATAGTACAGAAAACAAGGTTTGGCACAAATCAATTTCAGAGAACCGCTCTGCCGCACATGGATCTGAAACAAAATCACAGCTGGATTTGGTACCACAGGACAACAAGGAACAACCATACAGTTGACCTTTCTTAAGCCTTGTACGATGCAATACGTTCCATTGGGTTTCTGCATACCCCTGATGGGCAAGTTACATGGCCTGCCATAACCTCCTTCAAAATGTCTTGCTCAATCATTGAGTCAATCACAGGAGTAATCCCAGCAATGCTTTCAGGGTTCAGATTGTATTGTGGGATTCTCAGGTACTCAGCAGCAGGATTCACTGTAATGCAAACTGTATCAACACCTTTGATGAGACATATGTCTTTCCCTGAAAAGTCCCAGGCTTCAGGCAACACTGTGTCTCTCAGCTCTGGGGGCAGATCGTCTTTTGTCAATAAAGGGTACAGTCCAATTTCTGATGTCTGTCTGACAAGTTTAAAGGAAATGCCCTCATCATGAGTCTGAAACTCGATTTCATTTGCAGTACAGTAAATGGAACAATTCAGTTTGCACAAGAGATTTTATACAAGCAAATTGACAGAACTCAAATCACACACCACAAATCAGTGATTCTCTGGAAACTGGATTAGTCATTTATTTATTTGAAACTCCTTCAACTTGGATTCTTTGTCCCAAGAGGGGGAGGCTGGGAGCCTCTGCTGTTCTCACAGTGGAGCGGGTAGCATCAGTGTCAATGGAGAATGAGACGGAATTCCCATTCAGCTAACCATACACGAATGGACCATGATGGTCTACCTTTAATGTTGCGCCTAGTACGCAATCCTCCTCCCCCTCTCAGGCCCTGTCATTGCGACAGGTCTGAGCTGTAGTCATCATCTGTTTGTATCAAAGAGTACTGTTGAGAAAGGATTGGTGTTTACATTCGGCATTTGAATCAGATTGTATCTATGTGCATTTATGTTTTGTTTTGTGGCTTTGGGGCTTGTGGAACCTGCATCACCTGAGTTTGGGGTACATTGAGATTGTGAACTCTGTATCTGTACTTTCTGTGTCTGAACCATATTATTTACTTCTAATCGCAAAAGGCCACCATTCTGAACCTGATTCCTATTAACCATATTACTAGAATTAAATCAACATTAGCCCTTCCAATGCCTTAGCCTACCTCAAATGCGGCAGCGATTTGTCTTCTTCAAAGTCTGTACATCAACACCTGTACTCGAATCAGTCTGGACATCAAATCCATTACCACTTTGCATCATCGGGACTCCCTGATAATACACACCCTGCATGGGATCAACATTCCCAACAAACTGTTGATTCTGACCTCACTGTTCAACTTTCATTTGTGCTACCATTAACTTTTCCTTCAATTTCTTGTGTTTCATTTCCAATCTGTCTGCAGTATTTGGTGTATCTCAGTAACTCATCGATGGGCTTACACTGCCATCAAATAAAATGGTGCTGAATCAGTTTTCAATCCATACACAAATCTGTAAACAAATATTTCATATTCTTGCCTCAATAGTCTCTGTCCCACTGAACTGTTTAAATGCCTGTAACAATCCTCAATAGTATGCCAGTACTGACTCCTTGGACTCTTGGGTCGTTCTGTCAATCTAGACCCAATCAATCTCTTTAGGAGATATTTTCGATTTCACAAATGTAATCACCTGATTATATTTCTTCATTACCAGTAGGGGCGGAGCATGTGATACCGGATGCCTTGCCTGCTCCACATTGGGCCAATCCACAGTAACTTTGCAATCAACCCACAAACCTCCTGGAACAACAATCTCAAATAAGGTATTTAAATCATCCCATAGAACTTTTGATATTTTTACAAATCGATCAACATGTCTGTACCATTCCACTGGGTTCTCTCCTAATTTCGGAAAATCATTTGTGAATGACACAAGATATGACCTGCTCCGAGGTATATGGACATATCCTCCACCAGGCACTTTTCTCATGGGTAGCATGTGTATATCCTCGTCTTCCTCCTCTGTTCCAGATGGAGGCAATGGTAGCCTGACTTTCTCCTTTTTTTTTACCATCTACCTTCCCATTTATCTAACTTACTCCACTTTAGAACATAGGTAGTTAAGTCCTTGATTGATGTTCCTTCCTGACAGTTTAATGCTTCCGAGATCTCTGTCACTAAAGCTTAACCGGTAACTTCTTTAGAAGGCTTTAGATTTCTGAAAATTAATTCCATATCTGTGAGCCAATTCAGATAATCTTTCAGGAGCCTGTCCTGAACGCCTTGTAATGTCTTTACACAGGAACAATAGTTCATTATCCGGGTAAGCATTTAATTGTGACGTGTCAAGATTTACAATTATCATTTCTTCTAATTCTTTTTTCAGTTTAGCCACATCCATGGCACTTTTTCTCTCCGGGACCTGAATACCCCCTTCACTAGTTCCAGGATATCCACTTCCAGTCGAGGTGTCTATGCCTCTAAGCCAATCATCAAATTCCTGGGCAGTAAGATCTGATTGTTCTGCTGGAGTAATAAGAATTATCTCTCCGCTATAGGTACCACTACTTGCATACAGTGGTGAATTCAAAAGGGACATGTCAGAAGTTGGCGTTCATGTAAGTATCTCTGTCCTAGGGGTACTATAATTCACATTTGGAAGCTTATTAGTTCTAGGCAGGAAAAAAGGTGATGATCTCTGAGGGAATCTTCTAGTTGGGTGAAACCCTGTCTGATTTAATGTAGGGTCTGCACTTGCAGCACATGGGGTATTCCCTTGTGTTGAAACCATAGGTGTCTGAGGAATTGGTCTCATTGTCGAGCCCACTGAATTGCTAGCTATAGCATTCATTCCAGTAGGGACAGTCAAAATATATGTATATTCAGAACATCCACCACCCACAGACACCATCACCTGCTCCCACGGAGAAACTGGACCAAAATCACTGACGACCAGCTCACCTCCTCACTCGGCAACTCCATCCCAACTACCGCGGAAGACGACGACCCCAACACCGCAGCCCAAACTCTGCACAGATGGATCACTGACAGCGCCAACACCATAGCCCCCCTCAAGAAGAACAACAACACACATGCCAAGAAAGCCAGATGGTTTACCACCGAACTTCGAGAGCCCAGGTGCACCTGCCGCCGCCTCGAGAAGGCCTGGAGGAACTCCAAATCCACAGAAGCCCACAACACCTTATAAGCCGCCACCAACGCCCACCACCAACTCATCAGAAACACGAGGAAAACAGCAATCGAAGACAGAATCTCCACACACGCATACAACAGCAAAGAACTCTTCAACATCATCAAGGAGTTCACCCAACCCACCAGCGAGTCGATTGACATTCCTCCCTCACAAGACCTTTGCAACAAACTCAGCACCTTTTTCCACCACAAAATCAAGAACATCTCAACAACTTTGACGAAGACAACCAACACACTGAACCCTCGCCAGCCACCCCCGACACCCTGAAGCCAACGATTGACAGCTGGACAGCCCTCACCACCAAAGACACACTGAAGACGAAGAAGTCAATCCACTTCGGGGCCCCCACGGACCCATGCCCCAACCACATCTTCAACAGAGCCGCCAACACCATCGCACCTTTGCTTCGCCACACCATCAACCGTTCCCTGGCGAACGCCTCCTTCCCCGATGACTGGAAACACGCCGAGATCAACCCCCTCCTGAAGAAGCCCTCCGCAGACCCCACCCACCTCAAAAACTACAGACCCATCTCCCTGCTCCCGTTCCCAGCGAAAGTCATCGAGAAAGCCATCAACAGCCAACTCGCCACCTTCTTCGAAGAGCACAACATCCTCGACCCGTCCCAATCCGGCTTCAGAAAATACCACAGCACAGAAACCACCCTCCTCGCCGCAACAGATGACATCCGCTCCCTACTGGACAAAGGAGAAACAGTAGCCCTCATCCTCCTCGACCTCTCAGCGGCCTTCGACACTGTATCCCACGGCACCCTAATACGCAGACTCCACGACGCAGGGATCCGGGACAAGGCCCTCGACTGGATCCACTCTTTCCTCTCCAGCAGAACACAGTGGGTCAGACTCCCCCTTTCCTCTCGAACCCCACACCAACCACCTGCGGAGTCCCCCAGGGGTCCTCCCTCAGCCCAACGCTCTTCAACGTCTACATGGCTCCGCTCGCCCCCATCGTCAGAACCTACAGACTGAACATTGTTTCATACGCAGACGACACCCAACTCATTCTCTCCCTATCCAACGAACCCAACGCAGTCAAACACAACTTCCAAGAAAGCATGGAAGCTGTCGCCAAATGGATGAAAAGCAGCTGCCTACAGCTCAACACTGACAAAACAGAAGTACTCATCATGGGCCCACACCCTGACGCCTGTAACAACACCTGGTGGCCCCCCGCCCTCAGAAGCCCACCCACCCCCACGGACCACGCACGCAACCTTGGAATCATCCTGGACTCCGAGCTCAAAATGGACCGCCAGATCAACTCCGTCACATCCTCCTGCTTCCACACCCTCCGCCTCCTACGTAAGACCTTCAAATGGATCCCCCTCGAGCACAGAAAAACCGTCACCCACGCCCTCGTCACCAGCAGACTCGACTACGGCAACACACTCTACGCCGGAATAAACAAAAACCTCACCCGCAAGCTACAAAACATCCAGAACGCCGCCGCAAGACTGGTCCTCAACCTGCCAAGACACTGCCACATCTCCCAGCACCTGTGCACACTCCACTGACTCCCCATCGAGACTAGAATCACCTTCAAGATCCTCACCCACGCACACAAAGCCCTCCACAACACCGGGCCAGCATACCTGAACAGCCGACTCAACTTCCACGCACCCCAAAGAACCCTACGATCAGCACAGCTCTCCTACACCATGGTTCCCCGTGCCAGAAAGACCAGATCAGGAGGCCGCTCCTTCTCCTTCCTCGCGGCCAGAGCCTGGAACGCCCTACCGCTCCACCTCAGACAGACAACATCACTCCCCATCTTCACGACAAACCTCAAAACTTGGCTCTTCGACAGACCCCTTCCTTGATGGACTGGATCCTGCTCCTCCCCAGCACCTTGAGACCCTTACGGGTGAGTAGTCGCGCTTTACAAAACATGATTGATTGATTGTAGTGTTTCCTGCTGATCCAGGCTTATACAAAGGAACTACTGGACCAATGGTGACAGGAATGGTCAATGCATCTGGAGCACTGAGAACACCATGATCACTGAAGACCTTGAGACAGAGGAGCAAGGGGTATAGCACATAAAGAGAGAGGACCCACGTTGAAGCACTTATGACTCACACCTGTTAATTGGGTATTACCACATGACTGTAGTGTATAGATTTTCTGCTTTCTGTGTAATAAAGTACTTATTTTGTTTTATAAAGAAAAGCACTGGGCTGGACATTGATGTTATTGCATTGCTAAGGCAGTGTTAAACACTGCGCAGTAGTACCACCACACTAAACTCTCACAGCAACCTGTGATTCCTCGCCATAGCTACCACTGAGGAACAAATGCTGAAAGAATTATCCTTGGCTCAGTTTTCAGAGTAAATAATTTAACAGGCCCTGGGACAGTAGAGGGAAACCCTCAGCACGATTGTGACTGAGGAGCTGCTGCCTGCACCATGGCCTCACAAACAAGGCCTGACACCACTGGCCCAGCTGGTCTTTGCATGACAAAATCTAGCCCAGCACAGAATTGGCATGGACATGCCATGCAATTGCATGTGTTGCTGATGATATCTCCCACTCTGGCTTTTATTGTAACATCTTTTGTGACAAATCAAATTTAATTCCAAGATGTTTTGAATTCTAACCACATCCCTAGTCTTTTGTTACTTTTCCAAGTTTCACTTTTTAGTAAAATGTAATCTTAGCTAATATCTTGTGAAGTTCAAGTTACACAACATAAAACAAAATACCACCTACATAAAGCACAAAACAACATCAAACACATTTTACGACTGCAGAATTCACGGCAGATGAATTCTTCTAGTGTCAAATAATAGATCTGTACACTGTTACAGGACTCCTTAAGGGTAACAATTTATCACCTGACAATGAATGTTTTTGAAAGACGTACTAGTATGTAATGCCACTGGGATTGTGACATACTTACCACAGAATCTTACTTAGTGTACCAAAAATGCAATAGGTCAGTATCTCACAGGTCTATAACATATGCTTCAGAGCTCCAATTTTCCTTTGACAATTCCAACAAAATCTGTCTCTTTTGGTGCCCACTCTATCTAGAGTCTAATATATGCTCAGTTAGGGAGGATTTCCTGAACCAAGTTTGTGCTCTGCGTTAAATGTATGGGAGACAGGTGAAGAGCAGCATATTTACAAAGATATGGCGCTCTTTATCTCTCACCCATAGCTGGCACACTTGTAGCTGTATAGTGGCAACACAGGCACCCTTCTATAGTGCAAGGGGGCCTGCGTTATAGGCAGGATTGGTTTTGTGCAGGGAGAAAGGCCTAAAAAACAGTTCTCAGAGGCATTTTCCTCTTTCTTTGTGTGATACAGAATGCATCAAGAATAGAAAGAGGAAGTAATGAGGAGAAATAAACATATTTCTCTTTGGTACACCTCTTTGTGGTAGGCGTACCAATTTCCTGCAATTCCAGCTTTACAAATCTTAGTAAATCTGGACTTGAGTGAAAACCATAGGTAGATGAGGAGGAACAGCCTTGCTCCACCCATGGAACGCTTACCACTCAGAAATGTAACGCAAAGCAGCGCAAGTCATTGTGTTGCATTACATTTCTTTACAAAGCCACACAAGGTCACGCAAATCAAGCCTTATGTGGCTTTGTAAATCCCAAATAAGCTTTTGCATTGCTCCGTGTCACCTTGTGCAATGCAAGTGTGATGCAAAGGCTTAGTAAATATGGGCCTATTTATTTTGGTGTATAAACAGAACATTAAGGTCCTTTGTTAAATATTTCAATTGTGACGTTAAATAGACCCAATCCTTTTCCCAATCTTCAGAATATAGTTCTGTTTCCTTTACATCTGCAAGCCCAGACATTGCTTAAGTTTACTTATTTTGTAGTATTATGTAGATTTATTTAAATATAATATTTTGATACACTTAAGCAACACCCACCATTTATTCATACTAATTATATTATGTTTCTTTTCTTCCTTTGGGATTATGTTGAGAACCCAAACTAAAGACTGAAATAACAAGTACCAGTCTTGAGTGGCCAGGATTTAAATATATATCATTGTTTATAATAGAAACATTTTAATAGAATGTATCTTTCCTAATGTTCTTTCCACTGCTCCTTATATATTTTTTATTTTTTAGAGGCAGTTTAAATATTTATGCGAACAATTATGTGAAAGTAACTAAGAATCTGAATTCCCAGATATAACATTTTTCTTTGTACAACTCTTAATTGTAATAAATCTGAAATTGTATCTAAACATCCTGCAGAGATTCCAATTATTTCACACTTACCTGCATTAATTATTTAGTGCAATAGAGACCCACACTTTGCTACACTGTCCATCAAAACTGGCATTGATGACACTGGATCTGAAATGAAAATTAAAGTATCTCTAGTACACATCAGTGTTTTGTACAACCGCATTTAACTGATTTAACACCTTGTTCATGTCTGAGGAAATTCCATTGGAACTCCAAAAAATTAAAAGAAATAACAATGAAAAGTGGACACTCGGCCTTTGTCCCTCATCCAACTTTCAACTAGGGCCTGCAAATTTATAATTAGTTCTTGGAGGTTGGTGAAAATTGGGGAATTTTGCACTTTGTGCAGACATGGTGAGTTTCTGATGTTATCTCATGCTGTACAATTAAAATGTCCTGGTCCATGCTGCTTGATATCCTGTCCTGCATGGTTGGGTCACCAGACTGCAGAGATTTGTTTTTCTTGCAGAACTCTTCAGCTCTGTTATTTGGCCCCAAGAGTCTTCTGACATTTGCTGGGGGCTTTCCAATCATGGCTGGCAGCTCATCCTTGCACAGCAACTTTTACACAGCAAGGCACAGATTTTGCATGGCCTTGCGTGGCTTTGTAAAAAAATGTAACACAATGAGTTGGTAGTTGTACAGTGGTGGAGCATGGATGTTCCCATGCATCTACCCATGGATTTGAAGCAATTCCAGATTTACATAGTTTTGTAAAACTGGGATGCACGTCAAATCAGTATGCCTCCCAGAGGATGGCGTAACGAGGAGAGCATCTCTTTTCTCCTTGTTATTCTTCCTTCTATGCATGATGCTAAATGTATCACACATAGAAAGAGTTCAATGCTACTTTGGATTGCTTGTGCAAGAACATATCTTTGGTGCAAGGGTGCCTGCGTTGCCCTGAGCAGCATGCAATGACCAATTCAAGGAGAGCAGAAATGCTCCATATCTTTGCAAATATGGATCATTTCAGCTCTCTTCATCTCAAACAACGCAATGCAGTAAGTTTTCTTGCTGCATTGTATTGTGTAAAATAATCATAAATATGCCTCCAAAGTTTTAGCTGCAGCACAAGTCTGACTGTGTTTGTTTGTTTTTGTTTTTTTTAAAAACGACTACAGCTTCATGTATAGCAAATCCGGCCATTTCTTATGAAAAACGAGGCAAAGTTGAGAGCTGCAAGGCTTCACGACTTTGCTCAAACCTACTTAAACATAGGTGACTGCTGGTCTTTTCTAGTGCCACTTGTATCAAGATCAGCATGTGCCATTTTTTATGAATTTTAAAACTTCCAAAAAGCACAGGGATTCAGTGTTGACATTAAGAAGGCCCATATTCTTCAACTAAATGCAATTTCTGCTTCTTTTAATTATTTCACTACTAGTGCAGGTTCTCTTTTAGAGATTGAATACAAATTCATTAATATTCTGGTTGAGAAGGTGAACAGCTTTTCCTATTTGGGAATTGTTTTTAACTCTCAGCATTCCTGGGATACTTTACTGACCCTAGGAGCACTGCAAACTTCAAGAGTAGTGGAGGCAGTTCTTAAATTTGCAGCCCAATTGGGTCAGAAGCCAGTGAAAGAGTTGTTGGCTCTCTATAGTGCAAAGTTTCATGCAATCACTACTTATGGGGCAGGGGTGTGGAGCCATTCTAACTGCCCCAAGCTCCAAAGAACAACTTTACCAGAAGACTTTTGATGGTACCAAAAATTGTGCCAACTCTCTTCTGTCATTTTTTAACTGGGCCTGGAGTTAGTGGAGGATCAAGTAGGTCTCGCTCCCATATTGCTATGAGCTAAGAGTTGGAATATACCTCAACTGGAATTTACTAGATCCATTATATTGGACTGTTTTAATCATGACAATGTTCCATGGTATAACTACCTCAAGCGCATGTTTCAGAGTTGGATCTGATTGATCTGTTCAATAATCCTACTGATACGCCCCATCAAGCTAAAGTTATTATTAAATCTGCTTTTTTAACTAGAGCAAAATTACTCCACTCGCAGGTGCTGAATCAGCAGAAATCAATGAGTGATTTAGATGTAACTAACATGACCATTCAACCCCGTTTTTACCTTATATGTTTGATGAATCCTCAATATAGATTTTATTTGACTAGATTTCATCTGTCCTTGGTTCATTTCCTGGTGGTTTCCCCTCAGCAATGTAGTTGGTCCAATGCCCTACATCCATGCCCACGTGGTAATTCCACAGTACAGAGCATTTTGCACTTGTTAGAAATGGGATCTCTGGTTGGCTAAGGCTTGCGCCAAAGCCAGACAGAGACCACCACTCTAGTCAGGGCGAGGGAGTTACACGCCAAAGATAACCCCTGTTCACCCCCTTGGTAGCTTGGCACGAGCAGTCAGGCTTATCCCGGAGGCAATGTGTAAAGCGTTTGCACAACACGCACACAGCAACAACATACCAGGCACACTACAAAAGGAACTCCACACAAGGTTATATCAAAAATAGCCTTTGTATTCTCATAACACATTAGAATAGTAATCACATAATATACATCGTGCCACCTGGCACTAGGTCATATTTACAAGGGATTATTTACACCTGGCAGGGCCCACTGGACCACTGTCAGAACCATCACAAAGCGAACTTAGTAAATGTAGAACTTATAATAAATGTAGCACAAATTGTAGATGTAGAATACAGCCAGTAATCACTGGTAACCCCTGTACTCAGCATCAGCCTGTAACATAAACCACATTATGCACAGTATCACCTTAGGCGCGAATTACATTCTGCGCCAACCTCATCAGTCTAACATCTTAGACCCTAACCTCCTAAGTATCACTGACATTAGGGGCATAAAACACAGTAGAGAATAATCTCACTAGCATAAACACAGTATGCAAATATCCTCATACGTAAAACCACATTTAGAGGCATAAAACAGGGTGCGTAAATTATATTATATAAATCACATTTCCTAGCACCACATACATCACATTAGCACATAGTCTCCTAATAAACACCATAGTAGAGGCACTAATCACATTAGGGCCTGGCGCCCTATTAACCTCACAGTCCCCCTGGCCAACTGGCCTTCTCAAAGGGGCTCAAATGCCCTGTGTCCAAAATGTCAGGGCGGCTGCCAATGCAGCAGAATCCATGTGCGCAATTGCGCAGACCTAAACGTTGCAGCTGGCACTAAATGCTGCGCAGCTGTGAAAGTACTGGGGCAGAGGAGTGCATCTCACTCCTATCTCACACCAAAATGCCCCCACAGAACTGTGGCCTAAGCGTAGCAGCTGGCACTAAGTGCTGCGCAGCTGTGAATCAAAGAAGGCCTGGCACCCCTGTGCCCTCTCCTGTCCCACTGGGACTCTATCAGAAAGGTGGCCAAATGGGCACGGGCCCCTCAGGGCCCTCAAGAGCACCCCAGGGCTCCAGGCACCGACAATGTGCCTCGGGGGAGCCCCCACTGGGACTATCAACTTCACTTGCCCCCACGTTGCACTCGGGCCCCCAGTGGGGCCCTCCCAACAACTGTGGCCACGTGGCAGCTGCCCGCGCTGGGGCGGTGCAGCTGGGAATAGCAAAGAGGCCCTGGCGTGCGGGGGCCCATCTCTGGGGCTCGGGAAAACAAAAGTGCCCCCTTGATGCAGCTGCCTGCACTTGCGGTGCAGCTGTAAGCTCATACAAAGACTGGCACTCGCTGTGCCTCAGCGGCCTCAACTCACCGGAGCCCTCTAAATCAAATTGCCCCCATCACAGAATAGGCGCCGGCACTAACTGGGCCGTCTGAGCCCAGCTCGAGGACTCTTGGAAAACGAAAGTGCCCCCCTTGAAGCAGCTGCCCGCATTTGCGGTGCAGCTGTAAAAAGAACCCAAGACTGGCACTTGCAGTGCCTCAGGGGCATCAACCCGGCCCCCACTCACCGGGCTGTTGATTTGGGGACTCCGGTCCCGGGCGGCATGCGTAGGAGAGCCCCCACTCCTCGGGGGCTCTCTCTCCTGCTCTGGACTCCGCTCTTCTGGTGTGGGCGGAAGGCAGGCCGGCACACACCCCAGGCCCGGCCCGACCAGGCTTTCCTTCACCCGGTCCCTCTCCAGGGACACGGGACTCCAGCGTGGAGCCGGTGAGGCTCCGACAGGCTTCCCTCGGCGGGCGGACTTCCTCCTTCCGGTCTTAGGCTCCGCCCCAAGCCAGGCAGACGTGCCTGACTTCCTCATTTGCGATCGGGGCGGTGATTCCCAATCAGTAGAACGCGGGGTGGGCACTTGCTAGGGCAGACAACGCGGGGTGGGCACCCACATGCAAAATAAACATAAAGCGGCCATGTGGGGTGGGCACCCACTATTTAAATATCAAAATAAGCGGGGTGGGCACCCGCCGCTTTAGGCATCCCGGGGGAATCCCTCACGCCGGGATTCCCTCCATCAGGACGAGCAGCTCAGCGCTGCAGAGCCCTCGTGCTCCTTCTCTCAGGGGATTTTAGGATATAGCGCTCCCCACTAGGACTAGGAGCCCTTAAGTCCTTGAAAAATAAAAAGAACAGCGCTCCCAGGATGCAAGGGTTCCCAAAAAGTCCTTAGAGGCCAAGGGGGCAATGCAGGGCCCAGGGAGGTAAGCCCATGGTAGCCCCTCCTGGGCCCCAGCAGCAGCACGCCCCAGCAGGAACAGCACACCAAGACTGAACTGAACATTTTCATGGGGTCACAGCCCCTATATTTATATTACAAAATCCCTTTGTCTGTAGTGCAGGGCATGGGGGAACCAGATGCAACTGGTTCAGGGGGGATTTGGAGCACTTTGTTTTCCAAGCTCCTCTTCCCCTTTGTCAGGTGGGGGCTAGGTGATCAGACACACCACAGGGGGCAGAGCCAGCATTGTACAGGGCAGGCACCTTCCTATTCAGAGTCAGGGGATTACTCCTCCCACTACCCTTAGGCCAGAGGTCCTATTCAGCCCAGCGCTGACTCACCCTGCCCCTCCTGGAGCCACACACACCTCCCAGCCTTGTCACTCACAAGCCAGACATGCAATTCACATCAGGCAGGCAGACACATAGCACACAGAAATGCCAACTTCTAAAAGTAGTATTTCTTAAAATAACCACAATAAATCTGCGCACACCATTGCGCAGCATTTATTCACACATTTTCATACATACCAGACGACCATACTGCTCCTCTCTTAACAGGAATTACCACTGACACACACTGATCAGGGAATCCCCCATGCATTCCTATGGGAGGGCAGGCCAAGCTCACCAATGTAACACAGAGAGCGCACGCACTTTCCACTGGACCACAGTGCGAAAGTGCCCAGAGGCCTAAAATCACCAACACCAGGTTCCAGACAAGGCAAAAAGTTCAGGGGTGAACCTGCCAAAAAGGGCCAAGTCCAACAGCACTTTATTCTCTTTTGTCCTTTGTACAAGTCTGTAAGAGTTAAACACCACCCCCTTCCAGCCAAAACGCAGGGCAGACCAATCACCACTGTGATGGGCTTCCCTGCTTGGGGGCGATAGAACACGGACGCGGGCCCACACTGCAGGGACACCCTCCGGTTCTACGCCACTCTGAACCCATGTGGTTCCCTCTGAAAAAAAACTCTCAGGACCAACTAGGCTACCCCACTGGTACTCCCTAGTTGTCCACGGCCAGGACCAGGCCCTAGGCCACCCAGACGTCCCTGGTCCTTGCCAATCCACAGAGTGGGGGTGCAGTAACCCCTGGCATACAATAGCCATTCTCCACTCTCCCTCTCAGTGTAGGTCCAACCTACCACTGATCCTCCAACCTAGGGTCCGCACCCTCAGGCTGACCAGAGGTCACGGGCGAAGCATCTCCTCACCCTACCTCCCTTCTTGGGTTCCGCGCTCTCCCAGGAGAAGCATCCACCAGAACACAACTCTCCCACCAGTTCAGGACCTCTCTCCATCAACTGGTCTACCACCTGGGATCCACATTCACCGGATGCACCGGGGTCAGAGGCGAGGACTCCCTCCCTCTGCACCCCCTTCCAGAGTTCTGCACCCTCCCAACTGGAGTTGTACCCCTAGAAGGCAAACCGGTCAGGACACTGATTACAGTTGCCCTGCCGTCCAGGTCAGGAAACACCTGCTCCTGGTTCCCCAACCCAGGGACGGTACCCTTTGGTCAGATGCCCGGCGAACCAGGACTTCATGGGGAGCACGCATGCCCCCTTTGAGGGTGACACATAACTAATGTGTCGTGTGACAGTCTGCCTGGCGCAGATCTCACGACCTCCTGTCCATCTGACAGTGCGTGAAGATCCCCCAGGACAGAAGTGGTGTCACCATGGCCCCTTCTGACCCACTGGTTCTTCCACTGGGGACTCTTTCCCCCTCTCACCCCTCACTCTGGACTTCTGCACCCTCCCAACTGGAGCGGTACTGCCAGACACCAGGACCGCTGGATCTCTGATTACAGACACTCCACATCCTCTAGACACTGGGAGATCCTCCTCAAATGGCCTACAAGTACAGCCTAGGCCCCCAACCTGGTGTTCCCTGAAGAAACCATCCAGGCCCCGGGACTGGGTTTCGGGCACCTTGGAACACAGCCCACACTCACTCATTCTCCTCTGAGACAGGACGTGAGCCCCTACACCCCTCCCACTACACTGGGACCTAGCTGGGCTACACTGAACCTCTTCCACCACACAGGACCGGAAGATACCCGAGCCACACTTGTTGGAATCACTCCCCAATGCCTCTTCAGATCCTCTAACACGGGGAGGTCCCCCACACAGAACAGTCCAACAGGACAGACTAGGTTCCTTTCCTGGTGTTCCTTCTAAGAACCATCCAGTACTGGAGACTGAGGTTGAGGCACGGATCACAGCCCAGTCTCACACCTTCCTCGCAGGACATGATGTGAGGCCTTGCAACCTCCTCACTATAACGGTACCTAGTTGGGTTCCTCTGAACCATCTCCGCCACGCGGGTTGGGAGACACCTGCACCATTCCTCTAGGGTCACTCCCCCATGCAAGCTCCTTATTTCAGAGAACTCACACCCAATCGTCCAGTGCAACACACCACTCATCCACATACGCCCCCAGACTGGTGAGACAGCTCCTCACTGCCCCTGAATCTCAACCTGTCCCCTCTTAAACGGAACCAGGTAGCATACTCTGGGAACTGGGAATGGGACTTCCTGCACTGGACTTCATCTTGCTGCCACCACTGGATCCCACCCTTACTGGGGATTCCAGAAAACTCACACTGCACTTAGGGGATAATCTACCCTCCCGAACCAGTTACTCCATGCCAATTAAGTTACCACTGTAGGCCAACCCTAGAACCAGCAGACAGCACAGGGGCAGTCACTCCTTCAGCTTCAGGCCAACCCAAGAAATAGCACGATGGCACAAGGGCAGACCCTCCTTCAACTTTAGGCCAACCCAAGATAGCAGTCTGCACAAGGGCAGTCACTCCTCCAGATTCTCTGGTTTCTGTCCTTGGCAGGACCCCCAACTCATAGTGCAATAAAACACATTTCAAAGAAATGACTCTTAAAACAAACTCAGACACAATAATCCCTTTCCATGTGACTATCTAAAATGCAGAGCTTGTAGTGTAACCAGTTGTCACTGTGGTATTGCGCAAACGCAAGTCCTATCCCCACCGCTGACAACCAATGTTAGAAATGGGATCTCTGGTTGGCTAAGGCTTGTGCCAAAGCCAGGCAGAGACCACCACTCTAGTCAGGGCGAGGGAGTTACACGCCAAAGATAACCCCTGCTCACCCCCTTGGTAGCTTGGCACGAGCAGTCAGGCTTATCCCGGAGGCAATGTGTAAAGCGTTTGCGCAACACGCACACAGCAACAACATACCAGGCACACTACAAAAGGAACTCCACACAAGGTTATATCAAAAATAGCCTTTGTATTCTCATAACACATTAGAATAGTAATCACATAATATACATCGTGCCACCTGGCACTAGGTCATATTTACAAGGGATTATTTACACCTGGCAGGGCCCACTGGACCACTGTCAGAACCATCACAAAGCGAACTTAGTAAATGTAGAACTTATAATACATGTAGCACAAATTGTAGATGTAGAATACAGCCAGTAATCACTGGTAACCCCTGTACTCAGCATCAGCCTGTAACATAAACCACATTATGCACAGTATCACCTTAGGCGCGAATTACATTCTGCGCCAACCTCATCAGTCTAACATCTTAGACCCTAACCTCCTAAGTATCACTCACATTAGGGGCATAAAACACAGTAGAGAATAATCTCACTAGCATAAACACAGTATGCAAATATCCTCATACGCAAAACCACATTTAGAGGCATAAAACAGGGTGCGTAAATTATATTATATAAATCTAATTTCCTAGCACCACATACATCACATTAGCACATAGTCTCCTAATAAAGACCATAGTAGAGACACTAATCACATTAGGGCCTGGCGCCCTATTAACCTCACAGTCCCCCTGGCCAACTGGCCTTCTCAAAGGGGCTCAAATGCCCTGTGTCCAAAATGTCAGGGCGGCTGCCAATGCAGCAGAATCCATGTGCGCAATTGCGCAGACCTAAACATTGCAGCTCGCACTAAATGCAGCGCAGCTGTGAAAGTACTGGGGCAGAGGAGTGCATCTCACTCCTATCTCACACCAAAATGCCCCCACAGAACTGTGGCCTAAACGTAGCAGCTGGCACTAAGTGCTGCGCAGCTGTGAATCAAAGAAGGCCTGGCACCCCTGTGCCCTCTCCTGTCCCACTGGGACTCTATCAGAAATGTGGCCAAATGGGCACGGTCCCCTCAGGGCCCTCTGGAGCATCCCAGGGCTCCAGGCACCGACAATGTGCCTCGGGGGAGCCCCCACTAGGACTCTCAACTTCACTTGCCCCCACGGTGAACTCGGGCCCCCACTGGGGCCCTCCCAACAACTGTGGCCACATGGCAGCTGCCCGCGCTGGTGCGGTGCAGCTGGGAATAACAAAGAGGCCCTGGCATGCGGGGGCCCGCTCTGGGGCTCGGGAAAACAAAAGTGCCCCCTTGATGCAGCTGCCCGCACTTGCGGTGCAGCTGTAAGCTCATACAAAGACTGGCACTCGCGGTGCCTCAGCGGCCTCAACTCACCGGAGCCCTCTAAATCAAATTGCCCACATCACAGAATAGGCGCCGGCACTAACTGGGCCGCCGGAGCCCAGCTCGAGGACTCTTGGAAAACAAAAGTGTCCCCCTTGAAGCAGCTGCCCGCATTTGCGGTGCAGCTGTAAAAACAACCCAAGACTGGCACTTGCAATGCCTCAGGGGCATCAACCCGGCCCCCACTCACCGGGCTGTTGGGTTGGGGACTCCGGTCCCGGGCGGCATGCGTAGGAGAGCCCCCACTCCTCGGGGGCTCTCTCTCCTGCTCTGGACTCTGCTCTTCTGGTGTGGGCGGAAGGCGGGCCGGCCTGGGGTGTGTGCGGGCCGGCACACACCCCAGGCCGGCCCGACCAGGCTTTCCTTCACCCGGTCCCTCTCCAGGGACACGGGACTCCAGCGTGGAGCCGGCGAGGCTCCGACAGGCTTCCCTCGGTGGGCAGACTTCCTCCTTCCGGTCTTAGGCTCCGCCCCAAGCCAGGCAGACATGCCTGACTTCCTCATTTGCGATCGGGGCCGCGGCGGTGATTCCCAATCAGTAGAATGCGGAATGGACACCCGCTAGGGCAGACAATGCGGGGTGGGCATCCGCATGCAAAATAAACATAAAACGGCCATGTGGGGTGGGCACCCACTATTTAAATATCAAAATAAGCGGGGTGGGCACCCGCCGCTTTAGGCATCCCGGGGGAATCCCTCACGCCGGGATTCCCTCCATCAGGACGAGCAGCTCAGCGCTGCAGAGCCCTCGTGCTCCTTCTCTCAGGGGATTTTAGGATATAGCGCTCCCCAGGCACTAGGAGCCCTTAAGTCCTTGGAAAATAAAAAGAACAGCGCTCCCAGGGTGCAAGGGTTCCCAAAAAGTCCTTAGAGGCCAAGGGGGCAATGCAGGGCCCAGGGAGGCAAGCCCTCATGGTAGCCCCTCCTGGGCCCCAGCAGCAGCACGCCCCAGCAGCACACCAAGACTGAACTGAACATTTTCATGGGGTCACAGCCCCTATATTTATATTACAAAATCCCTTTGTCTGTAGTGCAGGGCATGGGGGAACCAGATGCAACTGGTTCAGGGGGGATTTGGAGCACTTTGTTTTCCAAGCTCCTCTTCCCCTTTGTCAGGTGGGGGCTAGGTGATCAGACATACCACAGGGGGCGGAGCCAGCATTGTACAGGGCAGGCACCTTCCTATTCAGAGTCAGGGGATTACTCCTCCCACTACCCTTAGCCCAGAGGTCCTATTCAGCCCAGCGCTGACTCACCCTGCCCCTCCTGGAGCCACACACACCTCCCAGCCCCCATCACTCACAAGCCAGACATGCAATTCACATCAGGCAGGCAGACACATAGCACACAGAAATGCCAACTTCTAAAAGTGGTATTTCTAAAATAACCACAATAAATCTGCGCACACCATTGCGCAGCATTTATTCACACAATTTCATACATACCAGACTTGACCATACTGCTCCTCTCATAACAGGAATTACCACTGACACACACTGATCAGGGAATCCCCCATGCATTCCTATGGGAGGGCAGGCCAAGCTCACCAATGTAACACAGAGAGCGCACGCACTTTCCACTGGACCACAGTGCGAAAGTGCCCAGAGGCCTAAAATCACCAACACCAGGTTCCAGACAAGGGAAAAAGTTTAGGGGTGAACCTGCCAAAAAGGGCCAAGTCCAACAGCACTTTATTCTCTTTTGTCCTTTGTACAAGTCAGTAAGAGTTAAATATCTACTTCCAATACTAAAGTCTTTCTGACCCTGCTCTTATATAGAAGGTTCTACTCTCCTTGGACTCAATGGCCGTCTGCTGTGCAGTTTTAAATTTTATGAGAGGATCAATTGTAACAAGCAATAAATATGGTTAAGGAAAGGTTGGTGTATTCTCTATGGGTTGATCCAAATTGAATTGAACAAATTTGGCGCTGTTATTTTAATACTTATTGTGAAGATTCCTACTGTTTTTTAAAATGTGATTTCATAATGAATTTTTGTATTGTGTGCTTTTATGATTTATTTAAATCAAATAAAGTTTGTTTGACTGACTGACTAATAGTGCCATTTCTCTTTTAGAGATTGAATAAAAATTAATTAATATCCTAGTTCTGTCACTTCCCATTCTGCCTTTAACACCTCCTAATCAGTTCACAAGTGTGCTCCTAATCCCTTTGTGAACCCTCAGAGCATTAATAGATGTGAACACTTTTGCATTCACATTTCTCAATAAAACGGGTCTATAGTTTCTCCATTCCTGCACATTTTTGTCTCTAGTCTTTGTACTCATACTGTTAGGTTAGAGGGATTTTAACTATGCAGGAAAGTATTACTGATGTTCCAGTTTGCAGTCAAATATGCACTCTAGTCAAATACTATTGATACTCATCAAAGTTACACTTTTCCATAATTTCTTTTATAACAAAGACCTGAAGCAGTGTTTATCTTAACATTAGTTTTCAGTATTATGGTGAATGCGTGTTTGTCCAAAGACATTTGGAATTTGTTTCATTTATTTCTGCTGCCAACAAATCTCAAGGGACATTGTTCCACCTTTATGCAAGACATTACATGGTTGACGGTAGCAACAGTGTAGTTATAGTTAGGTATGAAATTCAATTAAAAAAGTAATTTTTCCTTTGCTTTTAACTTTGATACTGCTGGACAAATCTGCACAACATTTTCCAATCACAGGAAGAAATTGGCTAATTGCAAGCATGTCAGGTTTTGTGCAGATCTGTCTAAGGGGAAAAAATAGTGAGTGGTGAAGCCCAAAAAATAGTATTTCTCTTTTCAAATCCCATAGAAAAATGTGATTTCCTTTACAGCCAAATCTGCAACATGGAATTACTCCAAACGTGGCAATAAAATAGAGCTGTAGTAACATGTGTCTTTGCTTGTTTCAGTGTAAATCTGTCGAATACCTTTTGAGAAATTAGTGTTACTAAACTGGTATCAGTGGGCTTCAAATGGTTACATTATAGCAATATCTTGACTATTAGTACACAGACCTTCTGAACCTATAACTTCTTTTTGTGATTCTTCGTCTCTAATAGCAGTATTTTTCCCATTCAGCCGTTTCAATAGTCTAAACTATTTTTCTTTTATAGGATAAAGTTGAGAGGTAGAATCTTAACATGACTCATCTCTCTACAAAAATATTAAATCTGCTTTGATATTTTGATCTGGTTAATAGGTCAGACCACGACTTAGGACCTGATTACAATGGTGGTGGGACCATGACGGTCAGGCCATCAGTGGTGGTCCCACCGCCATCGGCCCATGCAGGACCGCCCGCCACATAAGGCTGGCGGGCGGATGGTGGGCAGGTGGAGAGACTGTCCGCCACACAGCCGATGGGCTCAAGGAGCCCGCCGGACCGTTGGACGGTCTGCAGACCCTACAATGGTGGCAGTGCCTGCTCAGGGACCGCTGTAGGGATACAATGTCCCTTTCCTCTGGCCGCTTCATGGCGGTTATCTCACCATGAAAAGGCTAGCAGAAAGTCACTTTGGGGGCACCTAGCGGACCCCCCTTCCCCCATGGCCATCCACCATGGGCCCTGGGAGGAACCTATGGTGCCCCCTAAACATCTCCGCACCATGTGGCAGGCACCGCATGTTTACAAACTTGACTCGTAGAATTGAGGCTTGTGCTGCAGACATTTTTTGGGCTGCAGCACAAGCCTCAAAGCTACAAGGCATGTTTCCGACCGCCTCCACGGCGGTCGAATAGTGATCTGTCTGGCGGGATCGCTGATGGCCGGTCCCGTTCCCGACAGGATGGCGATCGGACGCCCGTCCATCCATCATCATAATCGGGCCCTTAGTGTCTAGATCGGATTTTAAATAATCAAATGCCTTTTTACATCTGGCATCTGAGATAAAACGTTTGAAACATATATTTTCCACAAACCATCTTACACCAGCATTTGAGATACACCCTCAGTCCTCATTTGGACACGTCTTAAATGTTGATTGTACAAAGAATTAAACTACCATCAATCATACTATCACCAAAGAAGAATAGGAAAGAAATTTAAAACAAAAAATATTAGTGAAGCATAAACACAGAAAGGTCTTTTAAACTCTTTTTACAACCTTCCCTAACATTCCCAAACTGTGGTTAGGGCCATAAATGTATAGGAACATCTTATTGCTTTTATCCAGACTATCTCTGTTTTGCCAGATTGTCTTAGCATACACATTGATTTGTTGATAGTTTAGCAAACCTCTAAAACATTAATTGAGCTCTGTCCTGGAAAGTTGGTATTGAAAACAATCAATAATCAGTCAAAATATATATACTAAACGTTATAGCAAAATTAGCTGCTTGATGTTAAGGTGTTGCTTCTTCCTCCATTTGATTGTGGCAGTTCTTCAGCATTGTAGAATATATGAGTATTTTTATTCTGCACATGACAAACAGTCAAATCTGATATTCTGATCAGTCATTTTTTTCTCAGCATCAAAAATTCCTTCCATATTCTGATGGTCACTTCTACAGAAAATGCTTATTCTGTGTTCTTTCCACGTCAGATTTAACCATCTTCATCCCAATTGAAGAACCTCTAGAGTGCTTGCAAAGAGAAAAAAGATTCCAAAGTCTTGTCTCCTGTAATCTGTCTTCTAAATTGTTTATGTATATCTCCATCTCATACACTTTCTTCACTGCGTCAAATTATGACCCAGCTGTAAGGTATTGAAGTTCTTCCAGTTTAGTGATTTTAGATTGAGCCTCTGTGACCTTACTGGAAATTTGGAAAACAAATTTATGGATGTCGACCATCTCTAAATAATTCAAGTTGATGTTATATTTCAGGTGTTCTGCATGTTATCTTACTACATCAATTCCTTCATCAAAACCTCCAAGTGGGCATTGAGTTATGACTTCTCTTTAAACAGACAGCATAGGTCTGATAAGTCTGCCTTTGTTCTTTTCAGTTTTGCTGACTTAGGGTTTCTTTGAGAAGACTGCCATTATTGAATGATTGAATATGCCAGGAGGTCAAATATTACAACAAGAAGCCAAAAACAATGAATGTGGATAATTGAATTTAGGGACAGAACCAAATAAGGACAATCTGAGAGACAAATCATAATCTTCTAAAAGCCCACATGTTCAAGAAATTGGGTTATTAGTTGAAAAGAGTGGAAGACCCACTCAAATAATAAACACAATCCTTGTAGGTTGAACCACAGGAGTTCCTAAATACACATGTGCACAGGTTAGATTAGTGACTCTATTGACTTTTATGGTTCACCCTGACAAGGATTGTGGCTATTGCTTGAGAAGGTCTCACGCCCCCCTCAACCAACAACCCAATTTCTCACAATGGTCCTGAAATACACCAACATGGTGAGACACAAAAATGTGCTTGCCTATTTTGTTTCATTGACCCATTGCAGTGGCTACATGCTTGTCATTTCTCCATAGCTTGAGATGAGCTGCGGTGGGATGGGAGGCGGAAGGGGTGAGGAGAGTTGGAATTTCCATTGAATCATGGTTTGATGGGTTAAAGTATTTGACCTTCTAAACTTTATAAGATGACACCGTGCTAGACCCATAGAAGAGTCACAAACAAGGAAATGGATGCTGTTGAAAATCAAGATGTCTTCTCTATTTACAACTACATCTTTTAGCAGACTTTACTCAGTACCTTATATGCAGCTGTGTTTAAAGGAGTGGTCATCTTGGAACACTTATCTAAATACTAAAAGGACTGAAAATCAACATGCTAGATCTACTGAAATATTAATGACTCATTATGGTGTACTGATGTGTATTTGCCAGTATGATCAATGATAGAATCCCCAAAAGGTTTGCTCACACTGAATGTAAGGGCCCATATTTACAAAGAGTTTTCAACAGGCTTGTGCTACTGTTTTTTTATGCAAACCCAAAGCAAAGTGTCAGATTGGGACTAAGAATTCAAGCCAACGAGATATGTTTTGTATTTTAATCGAAAATAATGCAAAGCTGTGAAATGTGCTTCCTTGCATTACTTTGCATCAAGGGGGCACTCCAGGTGTTGTGCATGGGTGTTCCCATGCAACAACTCAAGGATTTTGAGGCAGATCCCTATCTACAAAGAATCGTAGGCGGGGATCTGTGTCAGCTCCTGCACCTCCATGAGGCAGGCGAAATGAGGATAAAAACATTTTCATTTCTCTCTGTTATTCCCTCTTTGCATGTGTGATGCTTTCTGCAGCACACATACAAAAATAGACGTGCCTTAAAGCACAGTTTTTATACAGGAAGGGGAGGGAGTATGTCAGAAGACATTTTGGCATTATTTGACAAAAAATGGTCTTGCTAGTGCTATTGGATCTCTCCTTCACCTTCTAAATATAGGCCATGCCAACTGTTGGTTCACCTGGAAGAGGATGTTGTGACCATTATAGGAACTATTCAATAGTTGTATTCATGTATTCATAACAGGATCCAAATTTAGGTTCTTCTTCATTCCTTTTAATATGGAACAATTCTGCCCTTCAGAATCTTAGTGAAAAATGCAGGTGTGTGAATGAACAGTTTCCTTGCTTTTAAGGCTACTCACAAGATTCTAGTACTAAACCACAAAGCAAAAGATAATAGATCTTGCTAGTGAATTTGTCTTGCCCCTTTGGAATTTCCTTCCAATGGCTTTATGCTCAGGAGGTTCTGTACCAAAGTAAGCTATTGCCTGCCTTGAAGAAAATCAGTAGATCAATCGACCCCACTGGAACGTTATTCCTTAGTTTAGAGGGTGCAGATGGTTCTGAAGATGGAGGAGACATATGTTACTGTAGAGCAGTAGCGGTCCGTGGTAGGAGTGCCGGCCGGGTGGTGACGTGGGGCGGGGGAGGGGCAGGGTAGGGGGTAGTAAACCACAGATTACGGCCGAATACAGGTAAGTAAACATTTAAATAAATAAAACGAATTTTGTTGCGCGCACTGCATCGCATTTGGCGATGCAGCGCTCACAACGAAATTAGTTTTATTTATTTAAATGTTTACTTACCTGTATTGGGCCGTGATCCGTGGTTTACTACCCCCCCCCACCCTGCCCCTCCCCCACCCCACGTCACCGCCCGGTCGGCACTCCTACCACGGACCGCTACTGCTGTAGAGAAATTAAAAAAAAACTGGTTGGAACTGGATACCATTCTGCAGACCTGATGCACAAGTTGTGGCAAGACTCCTGCAACTTGACACAGCGTAGAAGAATCTGAAGACCCACTCCTGCAGATTTCAACAGATCCCATCATGATAACAGTGCTGTAGAAATTTTTTCTAAAAGTTAAGATTTAAAAAACACTAATCCCTAGAGGACAGGGATAAGGGGCCAGGCATACCTGGAAGAGTCAGAAACTTGGTGGCCTCAACTTAAAGGCTTTTCCTTCTCAGATCATTTCAACATGACATTAGAGCCTACAGCAGGGCTGCCTAAAGTTAAATCTCCCCTCTGGAATTGTTCTAGGTAGGAGCTTCGAGTCTTGCCCAAAAGAAATGATTGACCTCTGGAAATTTTTTCAAGTCAAAATTTGACTGCTGTGAACCCATACACAGTATTATTATTATCTCACAACAAGGTCTCTGAAGGAGGGATTATCACCATCCACGGTACCACTCCACTATATAATACACACAAAAGGTAACCGGATGGTAGCCTAACTAGAATGTAAATATGAATGTGCAAAAACAAAACCAAGAAAAGGGCATTTGCTTTTTAAAGACGAGAACCCTCACTCACCTTTTGGGTGACATGCTTCATCATTGGGTTCCCTCTTACACACAGTGCCCGCAAGGTGCACTGTGTGGGCTACAACTCTCCCGCAGGAGAGGAGCGTGAGGTGTTTTTCACTCCAATGTCTAATGTGAGTGAGGGGCAGAGTGCAAAAATAATATCAAAAGTGAATTAAAACCATCTCATATGGGGAAATATTTTAATAAGTGTCCCCTATGGATAGAATTAAAAAACAATGTGAACGATAGGGGTAAGGATGTTCCCTATCCGACTAGGTCAACATGTTTCTGCCCAGATGACCAGAGGTTCGTGGCATTCTTCAGGACCAATGTCTTGTCACTCTGCTCAATTTGTGATAAAAGAAAAAAACCATACTTAATTCAATGGGTCTTTTTCAGAACCAACTTCAGCTCTTGTCTGTTTTCTGTAACATACAAACACATAATTATGTCAAGCATATTCACAATCCATGCCCATTGGCTAGTAACCAAGTGTAAGTGAAAAGCAGAGCCAAATCACCACACACGTGAAAAGACGCAGGTGAATTGATTAATTATCTCACCAATATCAGACCAATTATATGCCTCTACCTTTATCCGGTCCTCTATTTTCTGGGAAACCTAAAGGCAACATCAAGGTCATAGGAATAACCATTATATATCAACAAATCAACGGTCCTTACAAAACATATATTGACGGAAAACTCACTCATAGCCTGGTACCTATATAATTCATCAACATTAACTATGTACCAAGCTGATCATAATTCTCAATGCTTCATGTCACATGACAAGCTGTTTGTATTCAAATTATTCTCTAATGGGAACATAGTTCTGTGTGTCCCCTTCTCCAAACACTAATATCAAAAAGGCTGCTTGTGTATGAAAATAAGCCTGATGTCTCACCCTTGTTGGCATCACAAGTAGGACTTGTCAATGCTCCATGGAAATTAATGCCCCATGGAAATTAAGCAACACGTCCACATCGAAGCCCCAGTTGTCATCAGCCAACTCACTGTTATTATAAAAGAGCTTAACTCGTCTATAGCGATCAGACCCCCGTTCTAACTATCCCCATAACAAGAACCACCGCACCGGCGGTGCGTTTCTAGCCTCTACCCTGACTCACCGATTGTCCCAGCATGTACTCCTGTGAATAGAGGCCGAAGGGAGATCGCACAACTCCCGCTTCTGCTAAAAATACTATTGATGCGTATCCGAACCCGGAAGTCAAACCAACTACTTCCGGTTCACGGAACGCGAAAAATTGGACATTCTGCATATAGCAACTTTAATGCTGCCAGTTAGTCAAACATTCCATTGAAATGGCGCCGCTATTATATTATATAACCCATGCCATGAAAGTGACAAAAATTGCCTTCCATCACACTGATTAAAAATATATGTACATAATGTCCGTTCCAGTGCATCATGGGATATGTAGTTTAACCTATATCCCACGTGCACAGACATCATAAAACAGTATTACTACATACTGAGGTAAGAAGAAGAAGAAACCAACTGGCACATGCATCAAGCATAATTGCACTGGCAAAAATTGCGAAAATGCAAAATAGGCCGTTAGCGACCGCAAAACGAACATTTCCAATGCATCAACCGAAATACCGAAAAAACTAGAGATTCGCAAAAAAAGCCCTCGCAAATTTAGCGAGTCGCAAAATAGTGAAACCATAATAGCGAAACATACAGTTGCTCCCGCAAATAGCTATTAGCAAATAAAGAATCGCAAAGCAATGCATCAAAATTCGCAATTAGCGAATACAATGAAAATCGCTAATTTGCAAGAGCAGAATAAGGGGAATCTCAACCAGGAGGTAAAGATACAAAAAAAAAAAAAAAAAGGTGCAAACAATCAGAAACCCTTGAAAAATGCCTCAGGAGACCCCGTAAGCCTTTCACAATGGCAGCCCTCTACGTGCTGGCAAGGAGGATGAGGATCAATGCAGCAGCCCAGCGCAGGAGGAGGATACAGGAGAGGGTATTCCGAGTGCGCATAACATTGCTGGGCCAAAATGAAGACGAAATATATGATAAGTACCGGTTGAACCGTGCAATGATCATGAGCCTCATTGCAGATTTGGAACCCCTGCTGCAGCACCAGACTTGTAGGACCAATGCCATCCCTGCACACGTACAGGTCCTATGCAGCCTGCACCTACTAGCGTCAGGCAGTTTCCAGGGGTAGTAGCCGTAGCCGGAGGTGTATCCCAAAGCGCACTCTCACGCTTCTTCCGAAACTTCCTTGACGCCATGTTGACAATGATACACACCCACATCACCTTCCCCACAACCCCACAGGAGTTGAACCAGACAAAACTGGAGTTCTACCAGGTGGCACATTTCCCACATGTCATCGGATGCATTGAGTGCACGCATGTCCCCATCTGTCCACCAGCAGCCAACGAGTACATCTTCCGGAACAGGAAGTCGTACCACTCCATCAATGTGCAGGTCGTGTGCAATGCTAAGCATATAATAACGGACATCGTGGCACAATATCCAGGGAGCACACATGACTCGTATATATTCCGCCACCGTGGTATCCACAGGCGTCTGCTCAGGGGTGAATTTGGCAAAGGACACCTACTTGGTACATACATACACCTAGTTGCTACATCATGAAGCAAAATGTAATAGCATTACTGTGTCTAACCCTTTGCTTTCCACCCTGTAGGTGACAGCGCATATGCCCTGCGCGAATATATCCTGACACCATACCTCAACCCAGCCACACCACAGGAACAGAGGTACAACGCGGCACACATAAGCACAAGGAATGTGGTAGAACGGTCATTCGGCATACTGAAAAGTCGTTTCCGCATCCTTCATAAAACTGGTGGTGCATTGCAATATAGCCCAGAGACATGCTGCAGGATTGTGGCTGTATGTGCCATGCTGCACAACATTGCCACCAGAAGGGGCATTACCATTGAGATGGACAACAGTGACTCGGATGGCGACGAGCAACCACCCGCACAACACCGACAGGCGCATGTGGCAAACACTGCAGAGGGTTAGAGGAGACGTGCACACATCACACAACATCATTTTTGAGGTAGGTAAGAATGAGCCATGACAAACAAATGCTGTACGTAAATATTTATTAACATGAGCACATGTCAAACTTGAGACGTGCGTTTAGAAATATTGGAAGGTGATTGCATTGGTCTATAAAGACAAAATAAAACTGTACTCAGCACTGGAGGGCAATCACCAAGTATAAATTGCCCATGGTTACCCCACCATGGCCAAAAAGAAGTATATGCATGGCTAGCGCCTCTTGCCACGTACCCCCAGCCTCCTGTCGCCTGCCTCTGCACCATCACCCTGACGTGATCCCATGGAGGATGAGCTGCGCGAACTGTGCCTCCTGTTAGTGGTCACTGGCACCGATAGGCTACTCAGGCTAGAGGCCTCCTCACTCCCTCCTCCCCTTCCAGGTGGATGGCACTCCCAGTCCCGGACTGGATGTGTTCCACGGCAGTGGTGACTTGTCCTAAGGACCTGGCAACATCCCCACAGAAATGGCCTAGATCAATCTGCATTGACACGGAGCGCCGTGCCAATAGCGCAGTGGTATTACAGAGCTTGTTGATGGCCCTGGTATTCGCTGACATGCGGATCAGGCTCTGGTGATGCCTTCTCCGCTTCATGCGTTGTCCTGCGAGGACTGCACGGGTGAGCTCCTGTAAGCTCAAGTTTGTCTGCCGATTCCCCTCGGCAACCACTGATGTTAGTTCGCGCACATTGTCTGCCATTGTGCTTATGTTTTTGGCCAGCTTTGTGACCTGCATGTTGATTGTGCCCATGTGTCTCCCCTGCAGGCGCTGCACACGTAGCATCTGAGACTCCACGCCGCCATATACATTTGGGACCTGCTCATCATGTGCCGCAATAAGGGCCCTGGACCTGCGCCGTCGTCCTGTTTGGAGCTGTGCCGGTGTTGGAGTTGGTGAAGGGACGCGTGGCTGGCTGGAGGATGTAGTGGGTGCTGGAGTCTGATCGGATTCCATTTCTGCCAGTGAGGGTACATGTACCCTGCGTTTTGGTGGTGTTTTTTCTGGGACCACAGGAGTCTCTGCATCCGTCTCTGCAGGTGTTTCTGAGATGACGAGCTGGTCACTATCCTCAGAGTCTGCCTCCGCTGCATCTGTGATGTGAAACAGTGCAGTGTTAGTCTTGTATTATCCTAATTCTGTTTATCATTTGGCAAACTTATTTCTGAATAAATCACTGACTTAAACACACTGGCTGGCATGCGGTATTGGTATGTTTAATTTACCATGTTGGCTTTTGAATGACCACTTGTCTGACATGACTACAACTCCCATGATGCATTTTGTGTATGAGGTGAAACGTAGCATGGGGTTTTACCTGTACACTGTGATTTGCCTGGGGGATTGTGCACGGTTATACAGTACGCAGAGGAGTAGCGCTTGCATGCATCTTACCTTGTGATGTTCCTGCTGTGCCGGATGTGTCCAATTGTGTCACTCCGACGACTGCCTCAGGCTCGATTGTCCCCTCAACAAGGTCCTCCAGGGCTGTGTTTGCGGGTGCATTCGATAGACCCCCTCCTGTACCAGCTGCTTCCTTCACCCTTTCTGCTATGCACTCCTTTGCGCGTTTCCTCAGGTCATACCACCTTTCTTTAAATCATCAATGCTGCGGTGTGTGACTCCCACAGCATTCACTTTTTCCTTTATGCGCAGCCATATTTTGCGCTTCACAGCCTCTGGCACCTTCAGGGACAATTTACCAAACAGTTTGTCGTGGCTACTGCTGACACCTTCAATCAGGTGTTCAAGTTCCCTCTCAGAGAACTTCAGCTTCCTCTTCCTAGGCGTGGCACTCTTCCCTGCATCATTTTTGTCCATCCTGGGTCTGGGTACAGTGGCTGGATACAGAGTGTGAGGTTTCTCCACTCAGATTCAGGTCTCTGCCTCTTCCTCTGAGCTCCTCAGGGCACTGAATGAAGCATGGACTGGATGACTTCCTGGTTGTGATGTCATCAGCCTGCTTCCAGTGCGACCCGTTTTAGCGATTTCGGTATTAGCGATTTCGCTAATACCGAAATCGCTAATACCGAAATCGCTAATACCGAAATTGCTAATACCGAAATCGCTTTTTTTCCGATTTCATGTGTTAGCGAGTCGCTAATGTGTACTCGGTCCCGAATTAGCGATTTATTGCGAATCGCTAATTATTAGCGATTCTCATGATGCATTCCGCTTAGCGATTTATTATTTGAGAATCCTTATTTTTCGCAAATAAGGAATCGCTTTTTCGAAGTTTGATGCATGTGCACTCAAACCTTACTTCTAGATACAGAAAACAAAACATATTTAGTCAAAACCAGGTCACCTGCCACCATTTCCATTACAGTCAAAGAACCTAGCCAGTATGAGGCACTAATTATGGGAGTACAAGATTATAAAATACTCCATGGAATCTCCTCATTCAGTCCTGTAATGTGACTCTTCATACGGAACACCCATCTCTGTTCCCTTCACAGAAGTACCCTATCTAAGGGCCCCATATTAGTATCATATTTAGGTTTGTCAATGAACACCCACATAAAATCATCCTCTGTGTGGGCTATTTCCACAAAGTGTCTTGTCATGCGGGTATTGGTTTTTTTGCATCGAAAAGCACTACGATGCTCCACCATCCTTTGTTTAATCTTACGGGTGGTCATACCAATATATACTAATAAACACAGACATGTAATCATATAGATGACACCACTTGTATTACAGTTCGTATGTAAGTTCAATACCCAGGGTGTCGTAAGACTCAGGTCCAATTGTGTCACGTGTTTAGTGAACGGGCACACAGAACATGACCCACACGGGAAATGCCCTTTCACTGGCAAAGCTCCCCATAATGTGGTTTGTCTAATCTCTTGTTGTTTCAATCTTGGTCTCGTATGCACCAATAAATCTCGGAGATTACTGCTTCGTTTCAGTGCAAACTGTAGTGATGTCGCCAGATACAAAGTACATGCAAAGAATTTAAGTGAGGAACTTTTGGCAAGGAATTATCCGATCAAATTAGGGTATGAAATTTGACAGACAATGTTAAAAGGGCAGTTAATAAATCATGGCACAATTTGAATACAGGAAAATTGTCCTTAGAAAGACCCTTGTTTGCACTGAAACGAAGCAGTAATCTCCGAGATTTATTGGTGCATACGAGACCAAGATTGAAACAACAAGAGATTAGACAAACCACATTATGGGGAGCTTTGCCAGTGAATGGGCATTTCCCGTGTGGGTCATGTTCTGTGTGCCCGTTCACTAAACACGTGACACAATTGGACCTGGGTCTTACGACACCCTGGGTATTGAACTTACATACGAACTGTAATACGAGTGGTGTCATCTATATGATTACATGTCCGTGTTTATTAGTATATATTGGTATGACCACCCGTAAGGTTAAACAAAGGATGGTGGAGCATCGTAGTGCTTTTCGATGCAAAAAAACCAATACCCGCATGACAAGACACTTTGTGGAAATGGCCCACACAGAGGATGATTTTATGTGGGTGGTCATTGACAAACCTAAATATGATACTAATATGGGGCCCTTAGATAGGGTACTTCTGCGAAGGGAACAGAGATGGGTGTTCCGTATGAAGAGTCACATTACAGGATTGAATGAGGAGATTCCATGGAGTATTTTATAATCTTGTACTCCCATAATTAGTGCCTCATACTGGCTAGGTTCTTTGACTGTACTGGAAATGGTGGCAGGTGACCTGGTTTTGACTAAATATGTTTTGTTTTCTGTATCTAGAAGTAAGGTTTGGTTTCTTCTTCTTCTTACCTCAGTATGTAGTAATACTGTTTTATGATTTCTGTGCACGTGGGATATAAGTTAAACTACATATCCCATGATGCACTGGAACGGACATTATGTACATATATTTTTAATCAGTGTGATGGAAGGCAATTTTTGTCACTTTCATGGCGTGGGTTATATAATATAATAGCGGCGCCATTTCAATGGAATGTTTGACTAACTGGCAGCATTAAAGTTGCTGTATGCAGAATCTCCGGTTTTTCGCGTTCCGTGAACCGGAAGTAGTTGGTTTGACTTCCGGGTTCGGATACGCGTCAATAGTATTTTTAGCAGAAGCGGGAGTTGTGCGATCTCCCTTCGGCCTCTATTCACAGGAGTACATGCTGGGACAATCGGTGAGTCAGGGTAGAGGCTAGAAACGCGCCGCCGTTGCGGTGGTTCTTGTTATGGGGATAGTTAGAACGGGGGTCTGATCGCTATAGACGAGTTAAGCTCTTTTATAATAACAGTGAGTTGGCTGATGACAACTGGGGCTTCGATGTGGACGTGTTGCTTAATTTCCATGGGGCATAATTTCCATGGAGCATTGACTAGTCCTACTTGTGATGCCAACAAGGGTGAGACATCAGGCTTATTTTCATACACAAGCAGCCTTTTTGATATTAGTGTTTGGAGAAGGGGACACACAGAACTATGTTCCCATAGGAGAATAATTTGAATACAAACAGCTTGTCATGTGACATGAAGCATTGAGAATTATGATCAGCTTGGTACATAGTTAATGTTGATGAATTATATAGGTACCAGGCTATGAGTGAGTTTTCTGTCAATATATGTTTTGTAAGGACCGTTGATTTGTTGATATATAATGGTTATTCCTATGACCTTGATGTTGCCTTTAGGTTTCCCAGAAAATAGAGGACCGGATAAAGGTAGAGGCATATAATTGGTCTGATATTGGTGAGATAATTAATCAATTCACCTGCGTCTTTTCACGTGTGTGGTGATTTGGCTCTGCTTTTCACTTACACTTGGTTACTAGCCAATGGGCATGGATTGTGAATATGCTTGACATAATTATGTGTTTGTATGTTACAGAAAACAGACAAGAACTGAAGTTGGTTCTGAAAAAGACCCATTGAATTAAGTATGTTTTTTTTCTTTTATCACAAATTGAGCAGAGTGACAAGACATTGGTCCTGAAGAATGCCACGAACCTCTGGTCATCTGGGCAGAAACATGTTGACCTAGTCGGATAGGGAACATCCTTACCCCCATCGTTCACATTGTTTTTTAATTCTATCCATAGGGGACACTTATTAAAATATTTCCCCATATGAGATGGTTTTAATTCACTTTTGATATTATTTTTGCACTCTGCCCCTCACTCACATTAGACATTGGAGTGAAAAACACCTCACGCTCCTCTCCTGCGGGAGAGTTGTAGCCCACACAGTGCACCTTGCGGGCACTGTGTGTAAGAGGGAACCCAATGATGAAGCATGTCACCCAAAAGGTGAGTGAGGGTTCTCGTCTTTAAAAAGCAAATGCCCTTTTCTTGGTTTTGTTTTTGCACATTCATATTTACATTCTAGTTAGGCTACCATCCGGTTACCTTTTGTGTGTATTAAGCCATACACAGTGACTCACAAGTTGATTGCAAATTGCATTTTTCTTCTACTTCTACAATAGTTCTTAATAGAACATAATTTTTACTCAATGTATAATCTGATATCTACATCTGATTTTCTTTATTTTTGTGGCACCTTACCCATTAGATTTGTATATTTATTAATACATTTGATTGGACCTTTTAAGTTCTTTCTCTCCTAATTATATTGTTTTGATTTGTACTGGCACATGTTTCACATGCATTTTCTCTGAGGCTTGCTGTTGGTGTCAGGTTATCAAGAGCGAGCCAGGAATTCCTCACAATAATTTAGCCTTATGGCATTAGATTGTTAGGACTTTGTTTTAGCCCAATCATTTCTCATGTCAAAACTGTGGCTCCACTACCCCAAGCCTAATTCTCCAAGGGGCATATTATCAAGGGCTGGCAATAACATTATCGCCGCTTTAGCGTCCGTTTTCGGGCAAAAAGCGGCGATAATTTTATCGCTTTATTAACAAGGACACGCTAGCGCGTTTCCCTGCCTTAGCGCCTGGTTTCCTCTCGCCTCGCATCGCTAATGAGATGCAAGGTAGGCGTGCCCCTTACAACTACATTATAAAATATCGCTAACGGTGCTTTGCTGTATTTACAACGAAGCCCCGTCCGGTTTAGCGCTGATTTTTTTCGCGCTAATTGGGCCTTAACGCTGGAATTTAACATCTGTTAAATTCCAGACTAACGCATACCTAATATGGGAGGTGGATTGTGTGGCTAAGACAACAGGCCCTATCATCAAGGATATCGCCGTTTTCCATGGAACATCGCTGGAAAACCAGCGTTGTTCCGTGGAAAACGGCGATATCCCCGCTATCGCTGGAATATTTATCGCCACAGCGCTAAGCGTTGTTAATACAGCGCTAACATGGCGATAAGTTCCAGCGATAGCCGGCGATAGGAAAATGCGCGCTAAGCGCGGTCAGCGATAATTATCGCTGCCGCTTGATAATATGCCCCCAATTTTTTTCTCGAAATCTGTGAAATTGCAAATCACTTTCTAAGGTAATACACATAATCTTGTGAAAAATACATGGAGTCCATGTAGCTTGCCATCTGCCTGAACATTATATGTGAAGTCAAAACTCCTATACAAAAGTCATGTAGGTGACGAGCTCATAAAATGTAATATAAAAGTCATGTGGGGGAATGAACAGAAAATGTTTCACAAAAGCAGCACACGTTAGTTTCACACTACAGGTGAGAGACCTTCTGCTCAAACAGATTACCCTAACATGTCAAAGGGAAGAAATAAAAATAAAAAGTGAAACACAAGAACTGTGAATTATCCAAGATTTTTCTAGCGAAAAAAGTTTCACCTAGGCATATTCCCTTCCCATGTTTATGGAAAGAGGCATGTACACCTGGAGATCTGAGCTAATTTTGTATCATGAGATCATAGCGATAGGATAACATTCACCACAAGATCATTCTGATTGTGGGATGCTTTACTGTCAAAAAACTGCATATGAGAGATAACAGAAAATATGATTACATTACTTGAATTAATATTCCTTGAACAATAATGTTACTGTCTTAAGTGCTTGCATCATGTTTTAAAATTTCTGCTTGTTTTTTCCATTTCAGAAGCAGAAAATAGACGGATAAATTAATCTAAATGTACAAAGAAGAACGAAGGATAGACCTTTGCAGGTAAGTCCAGCCCTGTTTCAAAAAGACCAAACTACCTTGAACTAGTAGCCTGCACCTACTTGCACACAATGGGGATCCATCAGAGTGTACAGTAAATTCCTCCTGCAAAATGTAAGCATGTACATTTACCATTGACACAAAAACCTTTGAATTTGAAGCACACCGCCACATTTTGTCTTCTTTTTCAAATGTTAACACTTGCTATGTAATCTATGCAGTCAGATGTCCTTTCCTCGCCTATACATAGGACAAACAACTTAAATGGTTAAACTGCTAATCTGTCAACATTGCAGACTTTTAAGATGCAGAGTGAAGACAACCACCACTGGTTTACATTATGTGGAACATGGACACTGTGAAGATGGTCTACTATGGCAAGTTATCGAACTAGTAAATCAAGATTCTAGAGGTGGCAAGATCCTTATAGTATTAACCAAATATGAGTGCAAATGGATGGATTTGTTTGTCCTTCATCTTCCTCTTCCCCCTAATGTTCTGCTTCCATATCTAAGAGGGTGCGGGGCTGTCTACCAAAGGGAAGTTCGAAGGGTGAGAACCAGGTCTGCATTTGTTCATGGCTACATATGGCAAATAAGGTCAATGGTAGTTTTTTATGTCGGTCTCTACCATTCTTGGACACTAAGGCCCTCATTACGATGTCGGGGCAATCGGGTCACTGACAGGCCGTCTGTGGCGCTCCGAATGCCCCAATATGAGGCTGGCAGTTGGTACCACAGCTCTCGGATGACAGACAGTCGCCTCCGCCAGGATCAGAGATCCTGACAGAGCGGCAGTCGAGACATTGTCCCAGCATGGCGGCAGTGCCGAGGCAGGCACTGCCTTCAGGACTACAATATCCCTTTTGGACAATCTTTTCATGGCAGGAACAGCACCATGAAAAGGTTGTCGTAAAGGGATCCAGTGGTGCAGTGGGCATGGGAGCCACGTCTGGGCATTCCCAGACATGGGTCCCGTGCTCTCCATGCCACTGGAGTTAAGTTAGCCTGGCTGATGAGGGGTGAAACCCCAAAACCGGTCCCAGGATGCTTTTTCCAGTCCAGGGAAGACTGGCCTGGCAGTTCGGACTGGACAGTTCCCATGGGGAGCAGGGTCAAGACTGATTTGCATATGGCTGGGCTTGAAATGGAATGGCATGGGGAGCCAAAAAACAATGGATTTAGGCCCAGATCTCTGTACAGGGGTGAATGTTTGACATTGTTCAGCATTCTGTCCATCAATTGTTCTTTTTGCATTTGTCTCCCCGAGTGGGACGGGTATGCCCAGATGTGGATCCGTGCTCTCCATGCTGCTGGAGTCAAGCTAGTCTGGTTGTTGAGTGGTGAAACCAGTCTCAGGATGCTTGTTTGCATATGGCTGGGTATAAACTGGAATGGCATGGAGAGCAAAAAAAAAGATGGATTTAGGCCCAGATCCCTGTACTAGGGTGAATATTTGACATTGTTCAGCATTCTGTCGATCAATTGTTCTTTTTGCATGTGTCATCCCGAGTGGGACAGGTATGCCCAGACGTGGGTCCCGTGCTCTCCATACCACTGGAGTCAAGCTAGCCTGGCTGATGAGAGGTGAAACCCCAAAACTGGTCCCAGGATGCTTGTTTCCGGTCCAGGCAGGGCCTGGCCTGGCAATTCAGCTGGACTGTTCCCACGGGGAGCAGAGTCAAGATTGATTTTCATATGGCTGGGTTTAAACTGGAATGGCATGAGAAGCAAAAAAATGATGGATTTAGGCCCAGATCTCTGTACTGGTGTGAATGTTTGACATTGTTCAGTATTCTGTCCACCAATTGTGCTTTTTGCATATTGTTTAAGTATAACACCACAATATTCTTCTGTTCAATATTTTTGGGGTGATATTTGTTTATGTTGATATAGTTTTTCCTAATATATTGTAAAACATCCTGGAGAATGCTCCCAATCAAATTCTTCAGGAGATACTATGGTTCCCTTTACGTTGGCAGTTACATTGGGATGTAACAGGTGTGCTATTGAAACACCATAGGAATTAATTGTTTCTGAATATTTAATATTTTGCCGCCCATTGTTTACTTATGCTGTATCTGTTCTAAGTATATATGTTTTGTGTACCACAGAGCATCACGGCAAGTACATTATTTTCACTAAATGATGTTTTCATGTATTATTGAGTACTATTACAATGTGATTTGGGTGTATCATAATAGTGTGTGCCGAAGCTATTTCTTCTGATATTGCGGCGCTTTTATAAACATTGTTGCAAATTTGCTTTGAGGTTGAATGTGTAATCTTCTGAGACACTCCATACTAAATAAACCCTATAGAACCACTGTGTCCTAGTTCTTTGTGTCCTTCAAAATGTTGGCAGGAGATTATAATGCTCATTTACTGTTTCGGGGGCAAAGGTAATATTTTAATATGAAAATTGATGATGATGTATGTTTATGTTTAAACAAACAGCGGGCAACTGAAATTTCGTGATTCTGCAGACTGAACATTTTCCACACTGTGATAAGCCATGCTGACAAATAACATTGCATACAAGGTGGAACATTGTGTCAGACACTTGGCAAAAAATGTGGCCAACCTTCAGCTGTTGATTGTTGGGATCAGATATGCATGATCTGATTATTTTGCACAGGGAGGTTTAATATCCACAAACAATGTCCAAGCGAAAAGACATATTTTTTCAAAAGGAAAACAAAAACATTTTGTGTTAAAACAGACGGGTTAGAAAGAATTATGCTTTTTTTTAGCGTGAAAATGTTTTCTTTGATTATTTATGCTAATTCCTGTTGACATCACACCATATACACTATCCTAAAGTAACAGTTGTTTCAAGATGGCACTAATAGTTTAGGACAATCCTAAACATGTTTCAGCTCTTTTTAATGTCTGATTCCTTGAATCTTAAAGTCTCTCATATTGTGAAATGTACATGATAACTATGTGCCCTACAATACTCTCTATCAGGCTATTTCTTTATTGTAAGAAATGCTTTCAGATTCCATTATGTGATACCGGGTAAGCTCCAAGGTGAAGACAAGTTTTAAAACTTAATTGGGATGTGCAGCATAAAAGAGGCATAACTTGTATTACAAGAAGAGTAAGAAAGAAGGCTCAGTTTCTCACAAGCACAACTTTTCATATGTTTTAGTTAATCTATTTTACTCTGGAAAGTAAAATGGATTGTGCCAGTAAAATTTTGTTTAAGATATATTCATACAAGAGAAAATAAATATTTTTGAATAGGAACAACTAAATGCGCCTAGCTTTCCTTCTTATGAACCCACTGCATTTTTAGGTCTGGCGTTAGCAGAGACCTTTCAATTTTACCAAAATTATATGTATAATATAGTTACTTTTAGAGATTTTAATCCAGTCCTCTTCACCCATTGGTGTGTTGATGTGTCCTTCAAAAATTTCTTCTCGCCAGGAGAGCATACACATGGGTCAGAGAAGTCAACCCACTTCAGCCATTGGAAAACTTCATTGAGTGTGGGAACATTCTGCCCTTTCACAAGCAGCACATCCTCACAAAAAGTAATTCCCTTAAGCCACAGTGTTTACCAAAGCAATGTGTGCTTCTTGAGACCCACAAAAAAATATCTTTGTTTTTAGACAATTCTGTCTTAGATTGAAGAAGGCCTGGTAGCTTCCCGAAGGATACCGTTTTGCAAAAACCATGACTTAACAAACCAAGCATTGACAAAGCAAAAAGGCAGACAGCCAATGCACAATTTGTTGGATTTGCCAGGAGCTTGTTTATAAAAGAGCGCATTGTGCTGGCATACAGGATGGACTTAAAACCTATGAAGAACTTGAAAGAGCTCTCAGTGTTTATTGACAAGATAACTGCAAAGGTGGGAAGAGTGGAAATGCTTTAAGAAATACTTGCAAGACGAACCAATCAACTTCCTGTAAGGCAGTGGTTGTCTGTAGAGTTTGACACTCATATTGATGAATTTTGATCGATATCTAAATCTTCCAGTTCCTGGATTTACATAAGGCCATCGCACCTCATATTGTGCTTTGACAGTAGCAAAAGTGATGTCTCCTATTGAGTGGACAGCCCCTTTCTTCATGAATTCGATTTATTGTGTTTTTAATACGGTATTCAGCACCTAACGTGAACATTATATTTCATCATATGACATACTATGTTGTTTTAAGTAGTAGAGGCATAATTTTCATTGATATTTGTGTAACAAAACTGACCAGAAACATTGCATTGTAGTTTTTAAAATAAAAATACCTCCTTATGGCTTATACAGAGTCATCTTCAAATCCAATTACCTGGCTCTATATCACGCTTTTTGGTTCTTCATACTTTGTCCAGCAACTAGCGGTAATCCAGAACAAAAACAACAAACTTCTTCTATTTCTGCTGTCCAGAGCCTTTCATAGAGTAAACTATTTTATTTCAGCTACATGTGCTAAAAGCACAACACAAAAATCAGTGTATACTGCTAGAATAGTCAGTGTCCACAGTACCCCAAAATAAATATTTTATTCTATCAAGGAGATTTCCCAGGGTGCAGCTGTCCCCATTCCAAATCCCCAACCAGCATTAGCAGCCAAATGCTCTATTTTATTTTAGAGGTGTGCTGTGTGTTGTAAGCACTCCAATGACAGATGCTGCAATTTTCCAGCCTAATGCAAGAGTGCATGCATCAATATGTTTGACAAAGAGGCTTTAGTAGCCCCACAGAGTCCCCTCTTAATTGAGTGTGACGAGGAGCATCAGTGGAGCCACACAATGCATGAATTAATAGGCCCACCAGAAACTGAAGACTTGGACAGCTCTAGATTTGCCTTTATTTTTGTCTCTGGCACAAACCATACGATTTGCTCTCTTAAAGATCCTCTTCCCCCAGATAAGCTCTGTCTCTTGGTTCGTAAAATAATGTTGCCCCTGGTAAGACTCTAATTGTTCTTTAGAGGATGGGCTTATTCCTCAGACTTGGAAGCATGCCTACCCCTTATGAAGATACCCTATTTGGATCTTTCAAATTGGTCCAATTATAGACCACTTTCCCTGCTCCCCCTCCTGTTTAAAATTATAGAAGAACATGTTTGCAAAACTTTTTCCGTTTTTGTGGCATCCTAACATTTTATACATGACTCCTAGTCGGGGTTCAGAGCAGAACACAGCACCGAATCTGCCCTCCTTGGAGTCCAAAACACCGCAGGCGGCTCCTGGATGAGGGTGAGATGGCACCGCTTATATTACTTGATCTTAGCACTGCCTTTGATACTGTGTCCCATGATATGCTCCTATTGAGACTGGCACAACTCCGGCTCAAGGGAATGGCGCTTTCCTGGATGTCCTCTTTAATAAAGGGCCAAACCTTCCAGGTGTCCTCTGGCAGCGTCTCCTCTATGTGTCATGTATTGACCTCCAGGGTCCCTCAAGGATCAGCTCTAAGCCCAGCACTTTTTAACATCTATGTTCGCGAGCTGGCTGAATGCTGCAGTCTTACTTTATTCTCCTACGTGGATGATACTCAAATCATCTACTCTCCATCATCTGTTCAGTACCCCAATTCTGTGTACTTGAACTCCTGCCTGGCTGAAGTAGCCTCATGGATGAACAACAAATTGCTGAAACTTAATGGAGAGAAGACTGAGGTGCATGTGCTTGGAAAGAAGCCCTCCCTTTGGGGACCACAGCACTGGTTAGGCACGTGGGGTTATATCCCTGTCTTGGCCCTTAAAGTAAAGAATCTTGGCTTTTTTGTTGTGGACACTAAGCTTTCCATGAAGCCTCAGGTGGCAAAGGTATCTGTGACCCATTTTGCAACTCTTAAATGGCTACTGAAATGTATCTGTATAGTCCCAATTTCTGCCCCAAAAACTGTCATGTAGGCATTTTTTTTTGTCCAGAGTAGATTATGGCAACATCCTTTACTTGGGAACGTATGCCAGTGGGGCAGAACACGACCGACAGGCTGATTCACAAACTACCAAAACATGCAGCAACTACTTCGCTCCTCCATGAGCTTCATTGGCTCAGGGTGGAGTAACGCATCCAAATTAAGGTCTGGTGCTGTGTCATCAAAGGCATGGGATGCCCCCCACCATAATACTGGCCTGATAAAACCTCATCAGCCTGCTTGCTCTCTGCGCTCTAGCAACCTCTTTCATGTGCACTGTTCCTAGGATCAAACAGACTCACAAGTCAGGCTGTTCCTTTGTGTTCCTCGACCCCAAACTCTGGAACATTTTACTGGAAAACCTGACATTCTGTACTTCGCTGACCACCTTCCGTAGACAACTAAAGACTTGGTTGTTCTGAACTTGCTGGGCCTGGTGGAACACTACCTGTTTCTAAAAGCGCTGGGAAACCCTGAGTGGGTAGATGTGGCGCTATATAAGCATTTTAATTTAACCTTGTAATAAGCATCAGTGGCCTCACAGATTAAGTGCATCAACTGCCACAGCGATATGACCATACATATTACATATATCAATTGGTTCTGCACTGGTTGTCAGTGGTCCAGCATAAAGCATGCATGAATGAGCCATGTATATGGGGGCATTCATTGCTCCACACAGTGTGCATCAATAAGCCTAATAATGAGTATCAGTGGCCCTACGCTGCACACTTTTCAATGGATGTAATAGAAACATCAGTGGCCCCACACAATGAATGCACAAATGGGTTGAGTATTGGGCATCAGCAGCCCCACACAGTGCACAAATAAATAGGCCTATTAATGGATATCAGAGGCACCAAAAAGGGCGTTATTCATTGGCCCTAGTAACACTGGCTGCACACAAACCATATATCAATGGGTTTAGTTATGGTTGTCAGGAGCTTAGTGCATGCATGAATGGACCTTCTAAGGGGCATTATTGGCCTAAACATAGAATGCTTGTATACCCAATTCTGGTAGTGATTTGTGAGGACTATTGCAGTTTTCCATACACTTTTTAGTGTTTACTATAATTTAGTCAGCATTTTTCCATGATATAAAAAAAAAAAATCCATATGATTTTTTATGAAGGAGTGTCTTCCATTTATTTCGTTCAAAAATTGTATTGACAAGATGCTCTACTATGTTCATTGTGATGCCATAACGTCCAAATGCACTTTGAGGTAGGCCCTTCATGAGGGGACACATTATGAGAGTAAATTAAAACTCTAATATTTTGGGGTTGAGGGGACGACTGCATGGTTTGTGCACCCAGGTGAGTCTCAACACTAGAGTCTTTTTATGCTGCTCTCTCCCTCCCTCAGAATTTATAATCATAGAATGTATCAAGGGCCTAGCATTGGGTATCAATAGTTCCAAACAGTGCCTCAATAAGTGGGTCTGATAATGGTTATCAGTGTGCCCAAACATTGCTTGCTACAAAAAGTCTAGTAAGTGGAATTAGGGATGCTGCAGACTGGATATATCAAATGACCCAGTAAGGGGATCACCGTCACAACACAGAGCATGCATCAGTGGGACAAGTAAGAGGCATTAGTGGCCCCAAACAATGCATGCCTCAGTAGACTTAGCAATAAGCAAACATGAGCGGCTCCACACAGCGCATCAACTGCCCTCTTAAGTGACATCGGAGGACACACACAGTGTAGTCACTACTGGGGCTCATAATGAGTACCAACAGTTCCAAAGAGAATATGTTTTGAAAGGCTTAGTAATGTGCTTTGGTAGTCCCACAAAGAACATGGGCCAATAGACTTAGTAACAGATTTCATTGTTCCCAAAGAGTGCCTGCATCAATGGTCCTCATAACAGTATGTGATATCCGTAAAGAGCCCATGCATCATTGGGACTAGTGACAAGGGTCAGTGCTCCTACAGAGTTTATGTATCAACGGGCTTGGTAACAGATGTCTGTGATACCACACAATGCCTGCGTACGGTAAGAAGCAACAATAAAGTAATGAGCATAAAGCATCAGCATCAAATAAGCATCAGCACAACATAAGGATCATCTGCATAACACAAGGAGCATCAGTAAATGTTAAGTGATTAGAGTTTGCAAAACATACAATGGGGGTTGTGCAGAGGTGAATAGTGGTAGTCACAGGCCTATTTTATATCACAGAATCTTTTACAGAGCACCAGCGTGTACCAATCCATGCTGGTGTGGGCTGACACTGTTCCTCATATTGTGCTGTGCATTATGAAAGGAGCATTCTTTGAAAATTTAATGGGAGGAAGCATGCAATCAAAGTGATTCTCAAAAAGTAAGAAGCTGAGTAAAGCAGTGACATATATCAAGTAAACCTTGAACGCTATCATAGTCCAGACACCTAGAACACTGTGCCATTCTTCCTAGGACAGTAATAGTGCACTGTCTTCTAGGTGTGTGGACTCTGAATATCTACCCTGGGCACATTTATTAAAAATTATGACGCAAAGCAAGCCACCTTGCTGCTCTGTGTTTAGTTACAGGGAAAGTGGAGGAATGCGCCATGTCTAACATTATACAGTGCATTCCTGTCTTTTCCTTGGGCTGGCACACAATATGCTGCCTAGCGCCAATGCAGGCATCCTTGCACCTTGGTGCAAGGGTACCTGCATTGTAAGCCGGATTGTTTTTGTGCATGAAGGGACACTTTCCTGCACAAAAACAATCCCCTGAGGCATTTTCCTCTTTCTATAGAAAAAGGAAAAAACGAGGAGAAAGAAAGATATTTCTCTTTGTTACGCCTCCCCTGGGGATACGCAACATATTGATGCATTCCCTTAGTCCACCAGTAATGGCAAATCTGGGAACATGCAAAAATCCAAGGGTGGGTGTGGTGGAACACTCAGGCTCCACCAATGGAACACCTCCCTGGGGCAGAGTAATACAGCACAGCGATTTGCGCTGCATTGCATTATTCTAGATTTATCAAACCATTGACGGTCACGTAAGGTGGCCTTTCGTTGCTTGATAAATCTAACTTAAGAGTTGCATCGCTTTATCGCCCCATTGCATGGCGCAAGGGTGACGCATCTTTATGATAAATTTGGCCCCATGTTTTTAATGCAACCTCATCCAGATTTGCATGCACAATGGATTACAATAGAGTCAAAATATCAACTATATTTATAATCCTTACTGTCTCTTCATTCTCTTAAAGGGACTTTCAGGCAAAAATTGGTAGAATCACTCTAGTCTACTATTAAATTATTGAAATCCATTGAAACCATTTTTTCATGCTGTCCCTCTTGTCACGACTACTGCACATTTGATTCATGTGAGGTCTGTGACGTCCCGTTAGTCACACATGTAGCACCTTATTTTTGATTGAAATAAAATATTATTTATTGTATGCATATCATTGTCAGCCCTCCTGTTAATGCGTACATTATGCTCTTTATGCCATGTGTAATAAAAGCTTATTAGGGCCAGCTTGAATAATTCAGTGGAAATCAAAGGTTCCTAAGTATTTTGTGTGGCCCCTGCATTTTTTTCATTGCTGGCAAATGCACAGCATGTGGTTAATGCATAGTGCATTGAGATGATTGCTAGGACAGCAACTGGGATAGTTTCTTCTGGGGCATTGGGCCAACAACATATATGATAAGCATGCAAATACACCCGAGTGCATGGATACTTCACCATCCGTGCACTGCTACACTTCGTGCGTGCACACTTCATGGTAGACCTCTTAAACACTGAACTGATATAAAGGCTCAACCCCCAAGGGGTGACCCGATACCCCTTTCTGTAAACTTTTATTTTTTAGGACATGGACTCTGCAACAGCTAAATCTGTTTCTAGTCAGACCTAAAAAGCTCTTGAGAGAGTTAACCATATTCTTCACATAAAGCATTTCGATTATTTATAACATCATTAAAAGCTTACTACTGATAGCCTCCAAAATATCCATTCTATAATCATTAATAACGTAGCATGCTTTCTATTGTTAAATTAAGACTTTATCAATATACTCTTGTACATGTTAACCTATCATCCTTGTATGAAAGAAATGTAGTAAATCCTAAACCCCTGCTTAGGACTCTTTAAGGATAAGTGCCATACCAGACTCCTGTAAGAAGTTTTGTGTGGTAGTCTTTCTGTAATGGTTAGTAAAACATTATTTAGCAAAGAAGTATTACTCCTGGAACTTTAAATACAATTGCTGACTATTCTTTTAAAAAAAAATCCTTTCTAGAGCCATCTGACACTCAGACATGTTTGTTCAATTTCTATTCTATGTTGATACTTACTTAAAAAGATGTTTTCAGAAAACTATGAACTTCTTACCACTTTTCATTTTTTAATCCAGCCACAAAATATGCCAGGATTGTATTAGTTTCCTTAAATGATGTCTTGTGATTGGATGCAGAAGTCAAATGTGTGCATTGATTCTGTTTCATCTGTTGACTGTCATTCATATTATACTATGTGACTGGTTAGCACTGCTTTGCATTGATGGAATTTGAAGGAACATTAGGAAAATATTTGAGTTTCCTAAATCATGCTAGATCAATGGGCATGAGTTTGTTTTCTGCTAAAACTGTCAAGATTATGTGTGATGTTTCACAAAGATTATAGTTGCCCACAATGCAGTTTTATCAGTTAGATTGCCCTGTGATATTGCATATCACCATACTGGGGTCCATGTTTATACAAAGCCAGAAAATACCCAAATACATTTTAGATTACGGAAAGACCTTCATTGGATCATTGTTCACATTTTTGGGTGTTGGCCATTACTGCTTGGACTCTAAATGTTAATAAAAGAAATGATACAAAGGCCTAGAAAACACTAGGAGGGCCCTATTCACAAAGTTGAATTTAAACATGTAGATTTACTACAAGTAAATGTACTCTCCGCATTTTGAATATCTTTACTACTTTTGGCTATTTATCATTTATGAGTGTAAAAGGACTCAAAAATGTAAACTTACATGTCTCTAGCCCCAACAATCAGTGGGTGGAGCCTAATTTATGAGTTTAAAGTTACTACTTGTACATTTTCACTCATAGGCAGAGGTCTAGGTCACTATGGCAAAGATCTCACTATTAAACTTAAAAATATATAAAACATATTTTAGGCTAAATAATAATGTAAACTAATTTAAAATTAAGGGCCTTATTATGAGTTTGGCAGTCCCATGGACCGCTGTATCAGCGGTGGAGGTCTCAATGTGGTGAACTTGGTGGTCCGGCTGCTGTATTACGAGTTGGGTGGATCAACTTTGATAAGGCAGCTGCTGGACTGCTGAGGCCGCCAGCAAACCGTCGACCACCGGGTTCACAGTCGGACAAGGCAGCCGCCATTGGGCGGTAAAGAGGCCTGCACTGCCGTCCCTATTGCAAGCTGCCTGATCTACGAGCAGACCCGGTGGTGACCAAGGATTTGAGGTGCGTACTCAACCCTTTCGTCTTCTTCCAGGCAGATTCTGACGTGGATCTCTTTCTCCAGTTCTCCCCTTCACAGCAAGATCTACACCATGAGGATTGCAAGCCTGTTTGCGGCGATCTTCAGGTGAGTCCTTATCGAACCATATACCCATTGTCAGGACTGCCCACATATGGGCTAAACCCTGGTAATGGGTATATAGTATTTTTCCACATATGTCATGCATATGTGTGCATTTGACACATCTGCAGTCGAAATGCACACACAGGCATTGATATATTTGTGCAAAATACTCACCACAGCTGCACGATCCCCACCTCCACACCCTGTGGTCAACTCATAATATGGGAGGTCTTTGGAACGTCAGGGCCTTGGGCTGCTGGCAGGGGCGGATGCAGTCCTATGGTGGTTGGACAGCCAAACTGGTAATAAGGCCCTAAATGTTATATAGAAAATTAACTTAAGTTAATGTAATTTTTTCATTTAAAGTTACATTGAATTTTACATTTAAAAAAGGTTATTAAAATATTTTACAATAAAATACAAATTGTGTTTTATTTATATATATTTTTTTAAATATGACATTAGATTAGAAGGGATGGTTTTGCAGTACTAGTTGTGAGCTATGTGTGGTGCTGGACTTACTCCACTTCTGAGCTGGAGCACATTTACCACTGTTTTGGGGCAATTTTGGCTTTAGCAGCTATCAACGTACAGTTTGTGAACAGCAATGGGCTTACACTTCTTTTGGATGGGTGCGTGTCTCTCAGTAAACCTGTCTATAACCCTCCCTAAGTCCCTCCTTACTCTGTCCTCCTCTCCCCCAATTAGTCATACACATTCCCCATTTTTCAGCCACTCCCCAGTCCCTCCAACATTTACTACTAGAGCATATATCTATGTGTGAGGAGATCTCTGCAGTCAGGGCAGAGATTGCCACACATTATAGATAGGACAGATCGAGGCGTAGACCTCTGCATGTTGGTTAGTAAAAAACATTGTGTAATACATTATTAGTATGATTCTAGTACTATTAAACATACTACAAAATTCAGTTTGTGAACAGGCCCCATAGTTTTCAGTTGGTAATACCAGCAATACCCAAAAAGAAGAAGCCCCTTATGGCATCAATCATGCATTATGTATGAAATCAGATAACATAGAGACATTGGTTATGACAATGACATCCAGACTGTAGAGAGTAAATGCATATTGGGAGGAACCCCTGATAATTAAGTGGAGCAGAATAGGTGATGGCTATTGTCAGAACTTATCAGAATTTTTTTATGACTTTGAATCAAACAACCATACCCAATTGGATTAACACTACTTTTGCTACCACTAAATAGGTAGAGAAGAGTGTAACCCTGTAGGAGAGCAGGACAGACTAGAATCTCGTCTGCTCATGGGTAATCTACAGTAGCAGAGATATCTTCATAAGAAAAGAAGAAAAAGAATTACTAATCTGCCCGAAGCGGGAGCTGGAGTAACGAACAAAAAGGTCCTGCTTCACAGAAGTAAACTTACAATTTTATGTAAGTTTACTATTTTTTGTTAGTAAGAAACTCCAAGTTAATAGTAAGTTTACAACTGTGGAGACTCAACAGTCGGGGCAGAGAACTCCGTAGTCGGAAACTTACTATTATCTCGGAATTGGTAAATAGCGAAACAATATTTGATTTACACAAAAGTGTAAGTTTAACTGTGTGAATGAGGCCCAAAGAATCTAAAGGTATGTATCTCACCGGAATTTGACAAGAGCCTAAGGTGACCTATAGGAGACTATGGGGGATATTTACATGGGTAAATCACCACCAGAACGTCACTTTTAGCGATGTTCTGGTGGCAATATCCCCTTCTCCTTATTTACAAAGTGGTGATAAGCCACTTAACGTGGCTTAACTCCACATTGTAAATAAGGCCCCTTTTCATGCTCCACTTAAGGTGAAAGGGGCGTGCAATAGGTGTTGCAGTGGGCGTTCCAGCCCAACACCCATTGCTTTTTGACGCTGCCCCATATTTAGAAGGCTGGGGCAGGGCCAAAAACAAAGACCAAGGAAGACCTGGACTTAGACTGGAGATACGGGGAGAAATTATAAATTTTTCTTTGTTTTTTGCTCTTTCCACGTGTGCTGCATTCTGGAGCACACATAGAAAGAGCAAATCGCCTTTCAAGATTGTTTATGTGCAGGAAGGTGTCCCTTCCTGCACATAAACAATCATCCCTCAGCGCAGGCAACCTTGCAACATGGCACTAGGGTGCCTGCGCTGGCGCTAGGCAGCTTTATTAGTGCTAGGGGAAACACAGGGCTGCGCTGTATTGTAAATACGATGCATCCTTGCATCTGAAAAATGTCGGAGTGTGGTGTTACCAATTTTGGCATAAAACCGCGGTCTGACATTTTGTTGTAAATATTCCCTTATGTCTCCCACACTCGCTTCCGTACCATCTATGGAATATTCTGCACATTCAGAAAATACACTGACAGAATAGAACAAAATGTGTTCACTCATAAAACAGTTCAAACCGATGTCGAGACTAATTTCCAACAACAGAAATTCATAAAGTTTCCAGAGCTCAACTACACCTACTAACCAAATTAATTTTTACTAAATCAAGTGGAAATTTCAAATAGTCAGACAATACTCCATCAGACATTGAAGAATTGCTCAGCAGCAATTAGAAATCGCTCACTCATCTGACAAAACAGGAATTCTTCGGAATGCGGCAGAAATCCCATGGACCCCCAACACACAATTGTCTTTCTAACTATTGCTTCTGCTTTTTTTTGAGAATTTGAAATTTTTCTGTATTCTTCTACTTGTTTCTTCTTCCAGAATATTGCAGCATAATAACAGAAGATTTAGCATCCTGGGAATTGTGCCTACAAAAGCAACGAAGATGCAACCCTTCACCCGATAGCACGCCCTGCTGGATACTGAAGTTATTAGAATTATAAACATTGCACCAACGTTGCAGCTGTGAATAGCCACACAACCAAAATACCACCTTTCTACCAAAGACCAGTATTTCCTACCCAGGGGGATATTCTCAAGAACGTGTGATAATTATCGCAAATTTAGCTTAACGCAACTTTGCACATCGCAGTCCATCGCGGGAAAATAACACGTGTTAACGTTGTATTCTCAACCTGGCGGCACCATGCGATAATTCCACGACAACGCGCCAAATGACCGCGTTAAAATTAACGTGATGCCGAAAAAACGCGAAACACGAACGCGAAAAAAGTTGCAATGTGGCCAACCGCGATAAAAAAAATCAGCGATAACCAGCGACAGGCCTGCAATTCCCACCCGTCATGCGGGAAAATGCACTACAAAAGCACCGAGAAACCCAAACAAAATAATTCAAACTGCGTAGCACCATGGAGGAAGCCGGAGCAAGTACAGAGGACGACCAGAACCCCACAAGCCCCCAGGAGGACCAGCCTGGGACCTCGGGGTCACGGAAGGGCAAGGAGAAGAAGACGAGGTTCAGTCCGCAGGAAAACAGGATCATCATCACGGAGGTGATAGAACACCACCAACAACTGTTCGTCACCTCCAACGTGTCATTGGCAAATAAAAATGCAATATGGCAGTCCATCCTGGACAAGCTGAATGCAGTCGGAGTGAGGAGGAGGACAATTGGAGAGGTCAAGAGGCGCTGGAATGATGCGAAGCGCAAAACCAAGAAGAAACTTGCTGACAACCATCAGGCAGCAATGCAGACTGGAGGTGGCAGTCCAGCGGAACACCAGGAGCTGGATGAGATGGAGGAAATGGTGGCCACAGTCATCAGTGGGGAGACGATGGCAGGAGTTGGGGGTCCGGACACTGCTCGACATGACCTGACACAACAGCACCAGGGTGAGTACCCAACAGGGACTGGGGGGACGGGGGAGATGGGCACAATGGCACACATGCACAATTAAGTAGAGCACACTGCACACCCACAATGACTTGGGATCATGTCCCCGATCCCCTTGGCACACTGCAGCACACATACAAACAGCAAGTAGGCCCCTGTCCACTATGGGCACAAAGGGGTCCCTCCCCACACAGCACCAATCTCACAACCAACCCATGCACACGTGTCTAAACCAGCAAAGCTGCGAGTCTGTGAGCCACACTGACAATGCAAGTGACACTGCATGACGAACAGCATTATCATGACATGGCGCACGCCACGACACTGAGGTGGCTGAGTGTGGAACACATCCGTAAAGGAGCAGGTCACACTCTGACACATCCACGTGCACAAACAACCCCTGACGTCAACAACACATCTGCGGACAAACCATGCCCAAGAGTCCAAAATCCGAACTAGAGCCAAAATTAGCCAAGTCTGCAACATCTCAGCACTGTAGAAGCACAGAAGACAAAGGCACACCGCCTCAAAGGGATAAGGGGCAGCAAAATCACAGCTGCAGGGGCGACTCTCCCACAATGCAGCACACACACATAGCAATAACAGCACATCAACATTGACGACAATGTGGTACAAAGTGCAACACTTTCACTACAGAACAGAGGACACAACTGGTTCCGCTTGTGCGTAGAAACTGGCCAATCACATCTGGTATAGCAGGAAACTGTGAGATGATAATGTATGTGTACAACCTCACATCCGTGATGTAGTTCAAATGTCCACTTTCCCGCATCAAATAGTCAGCTCCTCCCAAACAGCCACAATGTACATTGTCATGCAGTCTGTATGTAAACTTGAACAATGCGTCAACATACATGTCAACACAATGTTAAAATGCATCTCCCCTTCACATTGCAGAGGGACAATCAACACCTCCTGCAGAACAGACCAGACAACTCATCAGTGATGATGAAGAGGACCTCCACACCTTCGACACCGATGCACTACAACAGCTCATGGACAGCTACGGCAACCCACCTCCAGGAGCAGGGCAGCCCAGCTGCATCGAGGAGACCCCACCCCCTGCACAGACCACACAGCAGGAAGCACCCACCACCACGGCTGGCTACCAGCACCTCACCAAAGAACACATCGCATTCCAAGGACATGTGTTAGACTGCCAGAAGGAGGTGGCTGAACAGGTGCGGGTGGGGTTCGACCTCATGGCAGACAAACTAGATGCCATACGTGGGTGTCTAAGTCCCATCAGGGACCACTTACACTCCCTAACGGACACCCACAGTTCGCTCCATGACGTCCAACAATCCATGCCCGACATCGCTGGAGTCATGACTCTGAGAGGAGAACAACTGTCTAGTCAGAGGGGCCTCAGCGATGTCAGCCGAGAGTTGGCACAGATGCTGAGGATAATGGAGAACATGGAGCGGATGCATGCGGAAAGAATGGCTGCCACGGATGCACACCAGCAAAAAGTTGTTGGGATCTTCCATGCCCTGCAGATCCTCATCATCGCATTGCTGCCACTAAGGCAGTCGCTGATGAATGCTGCTGGTACTTCGACACACACATCTCCGGCCCCTGATGTGTCAGTGGCACACAGTGCTGCAGACCAAACATCAGCACCCACATGTGAGACAGATGACATAGAGGACGAAGATGCGGGTGATTCCACCTTTGTAGTAAGAAGGAGCCAGTAGCATTCTTCTCCGCCAGATGCCCTGTTTCAGCTTGGTTCTGGCCTCTGCATCATGCCCTGTAACAACACCTCCCACTGTCCCCCGAAACACTCCGCGACACTCACCTTGGACCTCGACATGGACTGCCATATTTCGTTTGCTTTCCAATGACACAGCAATCAGACTGCGGACTGTACTGCTCCTCTCCCGATGTACTTGTCAATCCCTAAATGACTCTGGCTGGCCCTCCACTGGGCTACAATGTAATGTGGGGTTTGCATGGCCATGTACTGCTCCAGCTCCGACACTCCACCGAATGTGAATAAATCATTCAAATTCACACAGATGTGTCATGTTCATAATCGATCAAGTATGAAAGTACGGATGAATGTAAGGACATTGATTGCCCAAAAAGGTACACCCTGGGAAATGAAAGCAATGCGCATGTGTGACCGTGACACAAATAGGAAGTGAGATGACTGGGAATGTGTGCACTAGCTGTGGCCTCATTGCTCTGAAACAACAATCGCGCAATTTCTCAGCTTTGCCCCTCGCAATGTTTGAAATAGGGCTGGGTATGAGATGTCAAAGTCGTTGGCAGGCCTAAAGTAGTGTCCACCATCACATTTGACAACAGAACATCTCTTCGCATACCTACTCACACTCAACTGGGTGGACACAGCCTGTAGTGATGGATCACATTGATCCACATGGCAAGAATATGGACACCATACTCACATTGCTGAAGACACGTAAGAGCACAGGTCTATCAGCAACTATCCCAACCACTATGTCTGGCTCACAGAGGTGGAGCTGGCAATAGGGACTCACCCCTAAGTGAAATGCGTCAGTCAGTCCCTCCCTGTGTACGGACAACACTCATTGAGGCACACGATTTGACATTCTAATCAACACTCATCACAGTTGAACACTAGTGAAGTTGCGTAGACTTTATTAGCATGTGCGTGTCAGTACGGGCAAGACAAGGGCCACAACATGCAGACCAATGCATCAGACACTAACAGGCAGCATTCGTTCACGGTACAGTTCCACGTGACAGGCATTGTGCATGCGCCCGGGATGTTCTACCATTGCGTTGGTGGCTCTCGTAGAACCGGCACTCTCTGACCTGCGGCAGTTATGTGGATGATATGCCACAGCTCGGAGCAATGAGTTGTATGTGTGTGCAATGTTTGGACGTATGGGTTGTTGTGTACGTAAGTGTCAAGGGCATTCCATGGAAGAGTACCTCGAGCAAGAACTTCTGTGTGTGGGGTGTGGATACGTTGGTCTTTCATTAGCGCTGTGCGTAGTGTGGGAGTCGTCATCATCTGCTATGGTATCTCTCTCAGGGGGTGCCTGCCGCATGCAAGACCAAGGTCGGAGGTGCAGATGTCCTTCCGCATTATGGATTGAGATAAAGGAGCTTTCATCCCTAGCGTTAGTCTGACTACTGCTTGCATTCTGGAAATGTGATGTGGCTTTCGCGCTGCAATTGAGGCTAGGCCTTAGGCTTATGGTGCACCAATGGCGATACACACACAACAGTTGGCATGCATGAGCCAAGAGCCCGAGTGGCCTTGCGCTCCTTGTACAATCCCTTTGTGCGCGGCCGCCCTCCGGGTGCATGCAACTTTGCAACATTGTCGATTGCGGGCCGTGTGGTGCAGACACTGCAACAGAGACACACGCATCAGTTGGTTTCCTGTCCAGCCCAGAAATGAACCACGCCCAGAGATAATAATTCACACCCCTACGCTGTACTTGCGTACGCCGGCCCAGTCCACCCCTCTTACGTATTAAGGGGGGACGACAAAGCTACATGTCCAAGGTCTTACCCACTGCCTGTGGTGACATGGTTGCGTCCGCTGTACACAGCACAAGACTCAATCAGACAGGGTCCATGAGTTGTGGTGCACTGAGTTAGTGGCACCTGAAGAGCTGAGCAGGGTATCAAGCTGATGATGGCATCCAAGACAGGTGTGAGCAACTCTGGTAGTCTGGCTGTAAGACTCTTCTGACTCTGGCAGTTGTTGGTTGGAGGTGGTCCTGGAGGTGGTGGCGTGTGCAGCCAGCGGTGATGCGTCGTCCGGGCAGGTCAGGACTCGATTTGATGTGTGAGCCATGGTGGACCGCAGTTGAGGCCGGAGGCAGTGGTCAGCGCAGGGCCACAGACACATGGCGTTGATGACCCCCAGGCCATCGACTCAGAGGCCATCCAATATTCAATCAGACAGGGTCCATGACTTGAGCTGCACAGAGTTAGTGGCCCCAGGAGCAGTGCGGCCGGCACAGGCACACCGCCACGGGACGGTGACTTGCGGTGCACTGAGGTAGGGCCATGAGAGCTGAGCGGGTCCTCGTCGATGTCGAAGGTGAATGTCGCGGAGTGTTTCGGGGGACAGTGGAAGGTGTTCCTCCAGGGCATGATGCAGAGGGCAGAACCAAGCAGAAACAGGCAATATGGAGGAGATGAATGCTACAGACTCATGTTTAACACCAAGTCAGTACCAGCCACATGATGATGTAGACAACCCCCAGGCCATAGACTCAGATGCCACCAAAGTTCAACCAGAGAGTGTCCATGAATTTCGTGGCACAGAGTTAGTGGCACCAGAGCTGAAAGGGGATGCAGTCTGCGATGAGGCCTGTACAATGGTATAAACTCTGCCATAAATAAATCAAGACTCAGTTCCATATGTGTGACCTACTTGACCGCAGTGTAGGCCGGAGGCAGCGGTCAGCAGGGGCCCACAGCCACGTGTCGTTGGCTTGCGATGCACAGAGTTAGTGGCACCAGAGCAGTTGTTGGTACTGTTCGATCACCTCCATAACGATGATCCTTTTTTCCTCCTGACTGAACCGCGTCTTCCTCTTACTCCTCTCCTTGTGTACAATGATATGTACTCGGCCATTGAATAATCAAGACTCAGTTCCAAATGCATGACCTACTGGACCGCAGTGTAGGCCGGAGGCAGCGGTGGAGTACGCCAACGAGAAAGGAGTGCTGGGGGCCCATGTCGCGGAGGCCGTGATGGTCTGAGGAGGCTGCCAAGGTCGCGGGCCTCGGGCTTGGAGCTTGCACCGGCATGTGGTGGGCCCTCTTTGACACACGCCGGTGTCGGCAGGTGAGCAGTGAGGCCTGGTTGTGCAGGGGCGGCCAAGACGGGTCTGGGGACCAGCGGCCTGGGGTGCAGCAGGCGCACAGGATCGCAGGCACCGCCGCTCACGGCGTCGGCCTTGTGGCGGGCTGAGAGGCGCCGCCCTGGCAGACACGTTGGCCATTCCGGAAGAGAACCACGCCCAGAGCAATGGGCTTTTTATTCACACCCCTATGCTGGCCTGGCGTACGCCGGGCCAGCCCACTCCGCTCACGCTTACAGGGGGGGACATAACAAGCTACATTTCCGCATTCTTCCCCACTGCCTGGGGTGACATGGTTGCGTCCACTGTCCACTACACTCCAGACACCAGCAGTATATGTCGACATGGACATGTCTGTGGTCTGCATACTGCAGTCTGTCCTGCACATCCACGCCACACTTGGTATTGTGTACATTCTCATTCATGGGTCACTTGCCTCCTTCGCACCTGCCTGGTTCCCACCTCTCCCCACATTCTGCTATTGTGTGGCTGAGGTGCCATGCCGTTGATGGCTTGTGTACATGGCTAGCCCAGGTTACCACAGTAAGTTGTGCTGTTGTGTCTGGTAGGTGGGCATGTTGTTTGGCATGTTGTATGTGAATTTGTAATGTGTGCATTCCCAGAGTCGTGAGTTGCATGACTGTGTAGTTGAGGTGTGTGGTGTGTTCATTTGGTACTTACCAACAAGCAATGCATTCCCATAGGTGCCATCCTGAAAGCGCTAGTTGATGATGAACTGTCGGAAGATGAAGGAACCATGCACACTGCCTGGGTAGTTGGCGACGACATTGGTGAAGAGTCCCAGGTGGTCCACTATTGCCTGCACATTGATGGTATGCGTGTGCTTCCTGTTGCGGTAATTGCGTGCAGTGGCGGCAGGGGGCACGAGGAGTACATGTGTGCAGTCGATTGCCCCCAACACGTGCAGGAAGCCAGCTATGGCATAGAAGCCTTGCTTGGTCTCCAGCTGTTCCTGCGCAGTGTGTGGGAAGTAAAGGTGCTGGGGTACCAATCTGATGATGGCATCCAAGACAGGTGTGAGGAACTTGGATAGGGCTGGCTGTGAGACTCCTCCGACTCTGGCAGTTGTTGGTTGGAAGGTCCCAGAGGCCAACAGGTGCAGCACACCCAGCAGCTTTGTCTGTGGAGGGATGTTGGTTGTCCGCTGTGTTGGTACCGTCAGCCTGTGGGCAATGATGGTCAGGATGCATAGGATGGTTGTCCTTTTGAGCCTGTATTGGGCAATGACATCCTCTGGTGTTAAGTCTGTGAGGCTGGTGCGTTTTCTGAAGGTCCGCTGTCTTTGTCTGCGCTGCCTCTGTGGTAGTCTGGAGGGGGGAGGGGTCTGGGGGGGAGGGCGGGCCTGGGTGTGGTGGCAGTGGGTGTTGTGGCCCTCTTGGGGCTACAAGCTGCATGATCAGTAGCTCCATGGCATCTGTTGTTCTTCAGGTGTGGCTCTGGCCTGGGCTCCCTTTTGTGGTGCAGGTTGTCGTCCGACTTAACACCAGGTAAGAGCAGGTGTTAAATCCCTGCTGCTAACGCGCCTTATCGCCTGTTTTGGGATCTTATCGCCGATCTGGCTGGTCGTAGAGAATATTGCGAAGTGGTGTTTTCGCGGCTTTTTGCACAGGAACGCCTACTCTGCATCTCATTAGGGTTAGTTGCCAGTGTCATCCGTGGCGATGTTCTTTGCAGTTGCTATCGCAGGAAAACTGGCGATATCTGCTGTTAGCACCTGCTTGTGAATAGGGCGATAAATCTATCGCCACTTTGGCTGCGATAAAGTGCCGCTAACTCGCCGATAAGTCCTTGAGAATATGCCCCCCAGTGTTCTATATGTTGAGGGTGATACCAGGCAGATATTTCCAGAAAGTTATTCACCGTTCCATAGTATTCTGCAGATAATGCAAATCGTTTTGAATCTTTAGGTGAACAAAATGGATGATGCTTACAGTGCAGCTAAGATTCTTCTTATGAAGCCGCTAAACTTGGCAAAGGGAATTTAAACAAACTTAAAGTGGACGTCCGAACTGTAAGGTGAAATACTTATGGATAATATTCGGCCAGTTCTTTTCTCTTTCACTATTTCCCACCAGGGCCGGACTGGGAACAGCAACCAGCCCTGGCAGGTTGCTTCTCCACCGGCCCTGGGAACAGTAGGGAGGGGGGTGTTAGCCGCTAAGCACTGCTCCCGCTTTTCTTACAGAGGGCCGATTTTGCAGCACTACTGCAAAAACGGCACCCTGTAAGAAAAGCGGCCCCCTGCGGCCACAAAACCGGCCCCCACCCCTCCGGCCCACCGGGGAAATGCCCGGTGCCCGCTACGGCCAGTCCGACCCTGTTTCCCACGCTTCCTGAACCCCAACTTCCATCACCTATGCTAACAGAAATCTAGAGAAAGTAGATGTACATTATAGTCCGTCTATTTTTGTTGTTGACTGTAGTTGTATGTTGCTGCTGCTTTCCAACAAATAAATCTGCACTGCTTACTTTGTCGAGATTCATTCAAACCTTTAGTTCTGTTTTCTTCTCTGACATGTCCTGTTCTCTGAACTTTTTCAGTCTTGGTTCTCTTATGTCATGCAGCACTATCATACTACACATACTTGATATTTTCAAGTTTATTTACTTATTTATTTAGACGTTTTTTAAAGCAATGCATGCCCCCTTTCGGTTACTTTAAAGAGCAATTAGAGGGAAGAAAATGATGTCAAGATGGCAAAAAGCGGAGATTAGAGGGACAGAGAGTGGGACATTCTCTAGATTTTCATTCCATACCCCTGTCTTGTGTTAAGCTCAGGTAGAAGCAAATCTGATTAGTTACACGGCAGAACGAGCTAATGGGAGATTAGACAAAATTGGGATGGGCATTTAAACTAAACAGTAACTGTCAGAGTTCGACCACGAAGTGAAACAGAAGCACAGGAGAGTCTCACATGAGGCAGTATGAAGTTGCAGGGAGAGAGAGATAACAGTAAGTGCCAGAGGGAAGGACGAACAAAGACTGGATCTTTGCCAGACAAGTCGGAACGCCGTTCTCAGCTGCTCTTGTTTAAGCCACACTCTCTCTACATTGACTTTGTTGCTGATACCACAGTTGACTCACTCGCCACCTGCTTCTAAACCCACCAGCTGCGGCTGAACGTGGTCTTTAAGCACCAGCCTATCGTTTTCCTCTGGCGTGGATTCTACGTTCATTGTGCATTCTGCAACAATAGCACATTAATGATGCATTTAAAGGCCCTTCCAGCAGCTGGTGGGACGTGGCTGTGTTTGCGACCAACCAAAAACTTACTGATTCTGTTTTCACTTACCAAACTTTAACCCTATAATTGCGCTTTGCAGAAGAGGTCAGCAAAAGTAAATCGCACCCCAATGAAAAGTGATGCTTCAAACTAATTGTGGCAACATCCTTTATTTTCCAAGCTTCGGGGATTTACCCAACTGGTCAGGAAAAAGGAAAGTCAGGGCACACATGTGACCCTGTTTCCCTTCTGAAACCTCTGACGTGATCTGAGAAAGCATTTTCGAGCTTCTGCGCAATGTACGCAGCTATTGCACCTCAATTTCAAAGCGAGTTCACTACTTTTGAAAACCTATAATAAAACATTAAAAAAGATGATTTAAATGGGAAGATATGAAAAAAATTACATTTTTGAGTGAGCCATGCTATTAGTATCAATCACCACCATTACCATCAGCATCCAGATCATTTAAATTTTAGATCAATCAATCAGGGGTTTATATAGCGCGCTACTCACCCGTGAGGGTCTCAAGGCACTGGAAGAGGGGGGGGCGGCTCCGGATCAGTCGAAGAGCCAGGTCTTGAACGTGGGCCCTGAACGTGTGCAGGGTCGGGGAGCGTCTGATGTTCACAGGGAGCTCGTTCCAGGTTTTCGCTGCGATGTGGGAGAAAGCTCTCCCGCTGGTTCTGTTTCTGCGGATGCGGGGGACTTCTGCCAGGGCGAGGTCGGCGGAGCGGAGGTTCCTCTTGGGTACGTGGAAGGATACTCTCTCGTTGAGGTATTTGGGTCCGATGTTGTGGAGGGATTTGCAGGCGTGAGTGAGGAGTTTGAAAGCGACCCTCTCCTCGACGGGGAGCCACTGGAGGCCTCGTAGGTGTTGGGTCATGTGCTCATGGCGCGGTGTCCCGGGGACGAGTCTGGCTGCGGCGTTCTGGATGGTCTGGAGTCTGTGCAGAAGAGTTTTGTTGATTCCGGCGTAGAGGGCGTTGCCGTAGTCCAGTCTGCTGGTGATGAGTGTGTGGGTGACGGTCCTTCTGCAGTCGGGGGGGATCCACTTGAAGGTCTTGCGGAGGATGCGCAGGCAGTTGAAACTAGCGAAGGCGACGGCGTTGATCTGGCGGTTCATGGAGAGGGAGCAGTCAAGGATGTTGCCGAGGTTCCGAGCATGGTCTGTAGGGGTGGGTGGGCTCCCGAGAGCGGAGGGCCACCAGGTGTTGTCCCAGGCGGAGGTGCAGGGACCGAGGATGAGGTCCTCGTTCTTCTCTGAGTTTAGCTTCAGGCAGCTGTCCTTCTTCCAGGCTGCCACGTTCTTCATTCCTTCCTGGAAACAGAGTCTGGTGTCTTCAGGATTCTTTGTGAGCGAGAGGATGAGCTGGGTGTCGTCGACGTAGGATACAATGCCCAGCCCATGATGTCTGACGATGGTGGCGAGGGGGGCCATGTAGATGTTGAAGAGCGTGGGGTTGAGTCAAGATCCCTGGGGGACTCCGCAGTTGATTTCCGTGGTTCAGAGAGGAAGGGAGGGAGTCGGATCCTCTGGGTTCTACCGGAGAGGAAGGATTGGATCCAGTCGAGGGCGGCTCCTTGTATTCCCGCATCGTGTAGTCGGGCTGCGAGAGTGCGATGTGAAATGGTGTCGAAGGCTGCGGAGAGGTCTAGAAGGATGAGGGCCGCGGTGTGTCCCTGGTCGAGCAGCATGCGGATGTCGTCAGTGGCGGCGAGGAGGGCGGTTTCGGTGCTGTGGTTGCTGCAGAATCCAGACTGGGAGGCGTCCAGGATGGGGTTCTCTTCCATGAAGGCGGTCAGCTGGGTGTTTACTAGTCTCTCGGTGACTTTGGCGGCAAAGGGGAGGAGAGAGATGGGCCGGTAGTTCTTCAGGTCCGTTGGGTCGGCCGATGGTAGTCCAACAAATCGCCACATTATGATTCCAAAAACATTCAATACTAGGTGAATGTTGTAAACAATATAATGCTATTAAAGTTAGGAAAATAGGTAAGGGAAAATGAAATGGTAATTGTTCGTTTTATATAGTTTGATTAAATAAGTCACACATTAGTGAGACAATGGCAGACTCATGAAGATGATGTTTGCTAAATATAAAACCAATTTCAATTATTCTATCACAGGAGATCACAAAACCACGATCAAGTCACTATGATTATGAAACCCTGACACATCCAGAGCCATTGCATGCAGAGAACAATAGACACATCCACCCAAAGTCATATGTGAATACTGGTGCACAGACATGGTCAGATCTGACCAGAAAGAAACTACAGTGAACAATTTGCTGCAAAGGATAAAACTCACTGTGCAAGAGCCCACACAGGAAGACTGCACTACGGGTGTGTGAGATTATCGCTTAACTTTTTTCCTAAAATTATGCAAAATGTTGGGAACGTAGCCCACAATTATGTGGAAATTACACAAAGGCACTTTGGGGCACCATAAGTGAAAAGAGAATGCGAGGGCATACATTATCTTCAAAAGTCACAAGAAGTTCCTGCATGGGGGCAGGTATGTGCAGAAAAATTCTCCCTACACATTCCTGCTTCAGCTTCTCTGTTGCAGTGCATTTCTGCTGAAACCAGTATTCTACACCAAACAGTTGTGCAGAATTTCACAACTGCTTAATTTCTGACATTTTGAATAGTTTGAGTAATGCGAAATTGCAAGAACTATGCACATTTTGCAATCCAACTGCCCTGCAGTGCACTGAATAATAATGCCAATACAATACCCCACCACCATTACATTAGTTCAAACTGTGCATTCCTCATAATACCCTCCCCCTTTTTGTAGGATAATTTGTACATGTCTAATGAGGCACGAGACAGGATGATTGCTGTCTGACACCTCTCAATCAAGTAATTAAGGCAATTATAACATTCAGTTAACACATGACACATAGTAACAGAATGAACGAGTAATACAACAAAAATACATCTACAATATTAAACGAAACCCTCTTCGGTACATTTGGTTTGGCAACTTGGGAACAAAAAGCACAATAACCAAAAGAAATAATTTACGCCATGAAATGCTTGCAGAAACAGGTATGAAAAAAACATGCAAAATGCCAGACAGGGAAGTAACGTTGTACGTGCATCCAGAGACATCATGTTGAATATCACATTATCAATACAACTTATCCAATTGATTGTACCGCAATATATCAGGGTATCAGTGCTGACATATCTTTCTTCATCACACTGACTGTCTACTTCCTTTAAAAAAAAAGTCAACATTTCACCATAACCAATGAAATCTGCTGCACCTACTACCTACTACAGGACCGCTTCATTCCTATTACAGAAACCGCGCCAATCCAATCTACTTTCAGGAAGCAACATCTGAACTCAATACTACAATCAGTCCCAAGGAACTTGTGATTCTGAAATTTCAGAATTTCTGAATAAAGACAGAAGTCATAACTCATTCAGAAAGGCATGTTTCACAAAATGGGAAATATCTGCACCTACTTGAATCCTGCCCAAGGGCATACGAACTCAAACCTCTAGCAGGAGCCAATAGGACACCTGCTTGAGCCCTAGCAATATCATCTAAAACAGACGTTCTGTCTAGTACCACAGGGCAGACTATAGATCTATTGTAGACAGGAGTCTGACATGAGCAAGAAAAGTGAGTTACCGTCGGGCTATGCCCTGCACTTGTGTTGACAGAAGATAAAAGGCACTTCTCATTTAGGTCTCTGGAAGGACGTGTCTCCGGATACTTGAACTAATTAAATGGTAGTTTTCAAGCAGTCCTTGTGCACGTATGTGTGTGTGTGCGTTCAAATGTGTGTGTGTTCAGGGACATCTTAAGGATTTTGGGGGCCCTGGGCCAAACGGATTTTGGGGCCCCTGTTCAGAACAACTTTGAATTTAAGATCCAATTTCAGATTTTTCATGACCTCTTTGGCCAGGCCACTGACAGCGCACAGGCACACTCCTACAAATTTTAAATGTGTTTGCATCTAATATTTAGGGATAGTGACTTGTGCTTTCAATATTGTAACAGAGCAGCTCACTAATATCACTACAAATAATCTCTGTGACACCCTCCCATTTCTCATAGGTGAGGTCCTGTTTTGATCTAAAATGAACTTTTTTATGGATGTTACATGAAACATAAACAGCATTTCCCTTCAAAATGCCCGTAATAAACTCTCACACATCACCCACATTAAAAATAAATGAAAGGAAAATGGTATTGAAAACAACTGGTTTAAGAATTACCCAAGGTCATTAGTGTAAGACTCTCTGCAGAACATAGCTGGCTCTATAAGGGGGGCCCCTAAAAGTCTGGGGCCCTGGGCCAGAGCGCACTTTGCCCATGCCTTAAAACGTCTCTGTGTGTGTTGGCTGTATGTGTATGTTTTGTGATAGGAGGTATGCTTGTGAGTGTGTGTGTGTGTGTGTGTGTGTGTGTGTGTGTGTGCGTATCCCTGCAATTAAATTGTTGAAATAATAAATACATTAATTAATGAGTCATTTAATAAGGGCTCGAATACCTCAATAAGGAACTGTCCTGGTGCCGAAAGTCGGGAAACAAACAGTCCAGGGATCCCTGATAAACCAAAGACCCTGTTCATATTGTTCCGTATAAACTGTTCTAGAAAGGTAGATAACAAGCAGTGGGAGCTGGCATCTAAGGGGGGAGGGGCACGCGTGCTTAAAATAGTATAGATTAAAACACAAAAAATAACTTACCTGAACTCGACAACGTCCTCGCTACGGACCTCTTCTTTCGACACAGGAACCGGATGCTGGAACTCCCTTGGCCAATCCTGGCGCTGCTCTCATCAGCGTGAAAGCAGCGCCAGGATTAGTGGGAGTGGCCTCACTCGGCAATCCACTGTGCTCTGGAGGCTTTGGGTTTCTCTAATCCAGCTGTCTTAAGACAGCTGAGGTAGAGATGTTTAAAGAGCGCATGTGTGGCTGGCCGTCGCAAGATGACCGGCCAAAAAGACTAGACCACTTTAAACAGTGCTATGCTAGCCCCCACTAATCCCTGCTGAGTGACATGCTTCTGTCACTCAGCAGCGGCCCCGCTCCTGTCCTGACGCATGGCTCGGTACAGGATATAAAAAATGAAATGGTAATTAATTATCATTTTATTTTTCATCTTTGGGGGGATTTTTAAGTGGGGCGACGCTCCTTTACTCAAACGGAGGAGCCGCTCCTGATAACAAGAGATTCTTTAGCTGGTTCCTGACACTGCTAAGGTTAGATTAAGACTTAAACGGACAAGGGCAGTGCATTTCAAGCTTTGGGCACCATCACAGAGTGTGAGCAACCCCCAATGCTGCAACTTGTAGTTTTGGGGTCACTATCAGTCAACATGTTTTGGAATGGAGGGTAACTGAGGGAAGGTACCAGGAAAAGAGATGAAACATAGAAGCTCGTGGCACACTTCTATAAATGCCTTTATGATAAAGGCATAGAATTTTAAATAGACTTCTTTTGATAATATGCAACCAACCATGCGGCTCAATCAGGGGGCACCCGAAAGAGTATTACAAGCTCAGAGGGATCTGGAAAATGCCCGTCAGGAATATAGGGTAAGGCTCGATCAGAAATGTAAGGCACAGTGGTTGACAAAATCCATGCAGAACTTCGAATATGGAGAGAAGGCAGGAGCACTCCTGGCATGGAAAGCCAGAGCAGATCGTGCAAAAAACCATATAAATGAATTAATAATAAACGAAAGTGGGGAGACATCAAGTAGATTGGTGGACATGCAAGCCCGGATGCTTTGACTATTCTCCGAGCTTTATAAGGAAGAGATTACACCAAATACTGAGATCCTTAAAACTTGGTTGAGGGAGAAATCCCTATCGACCTTAACAGCCGAAAGCCGTGAATGCTTAGATGCCCCAATAACGGAGGGTGAGATTAGAGAGCATACTGGGAAATTAAAAAATAATAAAGCAGCAGGTACAGATGCGTTCCCCAGCGAGGTATATAAACTTCTGCTGGAAGAGCTGGTCCCGATTATGGGTATTTTATTTAACTCAGTTTACCAGTTTGCGGGTAAGACACCCAGGTCATGGAAAGAGGCAACTATAGTGCTTATTTTGAAACCAGCAAAGGATTCCTTAAGGGCGGACTCATATAGACTGATCTCCCTGCTGAATGCCGATTATAAGATCTTCATGAGCATTCTTGCAGGGAGGCTGGTTAAAATTGTCCCACAGCTGATCAATGCTGACCAGAAAGGATTTATTCCTAAAAGGTACATCCAAGAACAAACGCAGCAACTAATAGGCAATATAGATCAGGCCACGGCTCGATCCGAACCCTTGGCCGTAGTGGCACTAGATGCGGCCAAAGCGTTCGACAGAGTCTTTTGGCTATATCTCTGAGAGGTATTAAGGTCGATGGGCTTTGGGCCCATCTTCATCCAGACTTTGGTAAACTGCTATCAGGGGGCTTCCGCTAAGATATTATTAAACAGGATTTTAACACCTAGCTTCAATATCCTAAGATGAACTAGACAGGGCTGCCCCCTCTAACCCCTATTATTTAACATCTATATAGAACCCTTGGCACAAGCGATAAGAGCAGACAATTTGATTACACCCTTTAAATCTTATCAATATAGCAGCAAGTCGCCTTATACGCGGATGATTTGCTGCTATATACTGATAACCCAGCGCTGGCAATACCAACGGTCGAAGCCCTGTTAGAGGAATTTGGATCCCTTTCGGGGTATTTAGCCAACACCTCTAAAACTGAGGTGATGTGCTGGAACGTCGATAATTGGGGGGGAAGAATAAGCCAAGAGTTCAAATATCTGGGCATCATAATAGTTAAGGAAATCGAGAAGATCCCTCAGATTAATTTAAATAGGACCTTAAAAGAAGTCGACCGACTATTTGCCAGGTGGAAAAACCTCCCTCTGACAATATACAGCAGGGTCAACCTAGTTAAAATGATTATCCTCCCTAAACTAACATACCTCTTCAATGAAATCCCCCTCAATTTCCCAAATCTAGATATCAGTAAAATTCAGAGTAAGACCGGGAGTTTTATTTGGGCCTATAAAGGGACCAGATTGGCTTGGAAAAAGCTCAGACGTAGGTTAATTAAAGGGGGGCTTGCACTTCCGGATATAAAATGGTATTGTGTTGCCTTTCAATTCAAAAATATTTGGATGGTGCTTATGAAGCCAGATGAGTCATCTTGGGGCAGACTTTTGGCTGAAATGACAAGGCAGGATGGTGGTGACGGTTTTTTGTATAAATTTGGGGCACCTAGGTACTTTAAAAAAGTGTGACTGAAAGTACTAAAGGCTGCCCTTAGTCTATGGTACAAGGACAGAAGCAGATGGGGGATAGGATATTACTCTGAGTTCGCTCCAATCTGGGATTCCCCAGGGACCCCGTCATGTTTTAAGGATAGTCTTGCAACATCAATTAGAAGAGCGGGTGTCACTATATGGTCAGAATTGTTAACATCAGAAGGGGTTTACCCATGGGAGGTTTTAAGGGCTAGGATTGGAAGTGGCTTCTCCAGATTTAAGTACATACAATTAGTCTCTTGGTATGTAGCGGAGAAGGGGGAAATACACGGGGACTGGGAGGTGGAGCAATCCCTCCAAGATGTAAACCTTAAGAGCAAGGAAATCTCAAAATGGTATACGAAGTTTCTCGATGTGGAGGAGAAGGAATGCCCCCCACAATACATTGTATGGAATCAGGTCCCCTTGGAATGTGACATCGAAGAACTATATGAATCCTCTTTGAAGCTCTTGTATAAGTACGTTAAGCCGGCAAATCTCAAGAAGAACCACCTTTTTGTTATAAATCGATTATACTATACCCCGGCAAAGATCGCTAAGTTTGCTCCACTTTCTACCCCTAAGTGCCCAAGATGCGATCTTATCAAAGCCAACGATATCCACATTTTTTATGAGTGTCCCAGACTCAGTGATTTCTGGAGGGGAGTTGAGGAAGCTCTCTGTGGTATTTTTGGAGAAAAAATCATCTTAAATGTGACTGTGGTCTTTTTTGGGGATGATGTTACGTTAGGTAAGAAGATGAGGCATACACATAGAGGTTTACTGTTATATCTTATTTTAATAGCACAGAGGGAAATTTGTATGAACTGGCGAGACCCCTTGTCCCCTAAGCCTGAAGACTGTGTTAAAGCTGCTTTTACAATGGCCCGACTGGACCAGGGAGGAGGAGAAGAGAATTGTTCAAACATCTGGCAGGCCTTTACATTGTGGGGTGGAGGCCTGGGACTTGCATAGTCCCTCCCGGTCCTATGATTACACCAAGCCACCAACAATGGGGCAGGTCTGGTCTAGGGTACAGACCAAAGCGAATGCAGCAGCCGCGGGGCGCACAGATGGGAAGGGCGGCTTTAAAGAATTGCAGACACGTCGCATATTTGGTGAGATGAGAACAAAAAAAAAAAAAGATAATATGCAACCAGTGAATTTGGTTCAGATGTGAGGAGATCGAATATTTAAAATTCACACCCTCAATAAGGCTAACAGCTGCATTTTGAACCACTTGTAGCCTCTGCAGTAGGTACTCAAGAAGGCGACTAGCAGGGAATTGCAGTAATAGAGTCTAGATAATATTAAGGCTTGTACACAATTTTTCTTGGAACATGATGGAATAAATACGAGAATTTTCCTAATGATACTTAAGAGATGAATAAATGTAGGAAGGTGGAGTAGTATGTGGTGATGCTGGTTAGGCTTCACCATTCAATACTCTCACAGACCCCAAAGATGATCCTTGGATTCACAATAATAAATCCTTAGCTCAGTCCTAGTAGAGTGGCAAAGAGCAGTCAGGCTTTACTGGAGGAACATGTGTTAAGCATTTCAGAGCATGGATGATAAGTAAGTGATATGACTCAAAAAAATCTGACAGCAATTTATACCAATAAAGCTGATTTTTATATTAATTTAGACACCAAAATGGAGGAGATCAGATACATATAACAGAATTTATGGAATTAGAAGAAAACATAAATCACAGCAATTCAATACTGCAGAACTTTTGCATTGCGCTCAATGGAAAAAAGTGATAGTGACAATCAGTCACTTGCAGGTTGAGTTACGTGGAACAAAAGTAGGGTAAAGGTGATGCAGGTCTCGGAACCAAGTTACGACAGTCAGTTAAATTTTATCTGGCCCGTGGAGCCCGGGTGCAGAGTTGTCCTGAGTGTCCTTGGTGCTGAACGGGAGCTGCAGGAGAACTGCTTTTACCGCTTACATGGTGCTGCGGGGAACAGGGTGCAAAATCTCAACAACAGGGTTGCTGCTGACATTGGACGAAGGTTGTATGGCGTTCCCGCTAGATGCAGCATCGAGTGTAGGGGTCAGTTGCAGGGCTGGCGACCAACAAGCCTCGACAGCATTCAGTACAGCAGATGGGTAGTTTGACGCCCGAGGTGCCAGAGATCCAGGCAGCTGTCTGAAACTTTGTGCAGGGCAGGACTACAGTCTGCACAATTTACTGGACCATCTGGATTTGGGTAATCCTTCTGAGGCAATTCTTGAAATTCTTAGTGTTGTTTTACCTGCAGTTTACAAGTGACTAGTGCAAGTAGTTCATGGAAGTCTGAGGTTGCTTCTTGATCTCACAGGGTCCCTCTGTCTGTGGGAACTGAGCTGTAGCCTAGGATGATTCTCAGTCATACAGTTCCAGGAGTGTTGTCACAGGTGCAGAGTATCTCTCTTTTGATTTGTGCAAGTACTGTTGTTAAAGACTTGGGTCTCCTCTTTGATGCAGATTGGTTCAGAACTCCAGTTTTGGTGTCAGGTGTAGTCCTCAAATACTAGATTTAGGGGTGCTAAGGGTATGGGTGCAAGTGGCCAATGGGGTCCTAGCCCTAGCGGCTAAACCACCTCTGAGGTGACCACATCCCGGGTTGTAGGTCACTTTTTCTACCCAGACATACTATTCTACTACTTTTAAAAATGGCAGAAGTCTTCCTTAGCTGTACGGACCAGGTAGCCCACCCTAGAAGTGTGGCTAGCCTTCTGGGGGTTTACACCTCCTGAAAACCTCAATTTCCTGCCTGCCCATGTGCAAATGTGCCTGGGGCAGGGGGAGGGCTGTTTCCTCCTTTGGTAGGCAGCCTGGTTGCATATCACATGCGGTAAAGTCTTTAAAGCTCACCGCCTTGATGTGCCACTTCACTAGCCAGCCTGTCAGGGAGGGAGGTTTGACCTCCATCCGTCCAGGCCATTGTTTCAGACTCCTGGTAGAGTTTAAAACTCCTGGCAGGGGGTCAGATTCCAGTCTTAGCAGCAGCAAGTGTGCACTGTCAGCCAGAGCACAGGAAAGGCTGCGGCAACCAGGTGGGCAACCTTTAAGGTAGCCACCTGGGTGCATGCCACATCGTCCTCGACATGAGATTTGTGTCAGCTGTGATGAGGAATGTTGTTTGATACCAAACACAATATATTTAGGGGAGGCGGTACCATAATGGAGCTGCCAGCCTTGGGTTTGTGTCCTTTAATAGTAAAGGCCACTATAGGGACAAATAAGCTTGCACTTTCATTTTTTTTAATTGACTCTTTACTCTTGACATATTATGCTTTTGGCAATATGGTAACATCGTTCAGTACATTCGAAACTTCGACTTTCCCATAAATCAATTTCCATCCAACAAGCTAAACTGCAATTCAGGGGGTCGGGAAAGCTTGCACTTTCATGTCCACACCTTTAATATAATGCACCCTGCCTCCTGGACTTTTGAAGACTTTCCTTAGGGTGACTGGCATGTATTAAAAATAGTTCATTGACTTTGCCTCACATAGTGAGGGCAAAGTCGAGTTCCAGCAGTTTACATTGCTCCTGCAGTTTGCAATGGCACGCCTTCTGTCAGTTGTTTACTTGGGTCACTCAGGGTGGCACAAACAGTGCTTCAGGCCCTGGTGACCCCTTTAATACTCCTGCCCTGGTGTTATGTTGTCAGCCATGGGCCCACATGCTAATGAATAAGTGACACTGCAAATGTGTGTAAGGGTACTGAACTGGCCTCGAGCACATGCGCTCATACCCTTTTTATTGGCAGGGCCACCTGACCGGTGATGCCTGTCTTGGATGGGTGTAGGGTGGTAGTAAAAGACTGCCCTCTGGAGTGGCTGTAAGAAACACTAGAATGCGTCCATCAGGACACTACATTCCTCCCAAACTTTACTGAATAATAAACAAGTCCAACCTGCAGGAATAAAACAACAATAAACTGGGTGCCACATGGTCCATCACCCTTTAAAATCAGTGGGACAGCTGTGAACATGTGGGCTGATGACATAACTGCAACAGTACATCTCTGCCTGCACTCATAATTTAACCTCAGTGGTTCAGGACACAAACCCTGGCTTGGAGATGTCAGGGGCACTCTGGCAGCATACTAGGTGGAAATATGTCCTTAGTCTGAAGTTGGTCCACACCGCTGACTCTGAGGATGATTTGTGGTAGGTTTCAATAGTTCAGAAACTGGGTGCGTTTGAAGCGTGGTCATAGTCTGTTGTGAAGTTTAACAATGGTGTTGCTTGATCCACTGAAGAAAGTCTTTGTGTGTTGTGACCTGTTGAAGTCTCTGTTACACAGCTTCACTACCTCCCAGAATCTGTCAGTGAGGCAATGTCAAGTCTATCTCTCGCACTTAGGGGAGGAATCTTCTTTGGTTTGCCATGAGACAGCTTGTGGGCGGCGCTGAGGCTGCATGTGTGTCTGCATCTGGGCTACTGCAAGACCACCGAGAAGCCACTGCCTAGTCGCTTTTGCAACCACAGAGGTGGATGTGACCTGGTCGAGACGTGCCATCTCCACCGAGATCAGGATGCAGGCCAGGTGAGCAGGTAGGCACTGGTTAGGCAGATCATCACTGGTGCTTCTTGTCTGTTGGTATGGCAATAATGTAGGACTCTAATTTGGTTGTTCAATGCTCCCGGGGTGGTAGTGATGACGCACTTGACATGGGCTGGCACAATGGGGTTGCCAGCCGTGTGGTGAACCTGGACAACAGGTGGTGACGAATTGCCTTAATGGTTGCAGGCCTTCTTTCTTGAGTCGTTGACAACTGGGAGTGATGATGACCAGGTGTTTTCCTTCTTCCTTTGAGGAGGCATCAGCATCCTTGAGATGACATTTTGGGTGGCTGTGCCATTGGTGACAGTCTGGACGGGTTTGCTGGGAAGCATCAGGCAGAGACTCGATTTGCGATTTGCGCGTAATTGCGGCATACTCTTGTTTTTCTCGCCATGTCATTCTTGTAAGATCCTGGCACAGTCCCACAAATGGCTTTATGATAAATACATAGAATTTTAACTAGACCTCTTTTGATAGTAGGCAACCCGTGAAGTTGGTGAAGATGTGAGGAGATGGAAGATCTTAAACACCCATGCAGCTGCATTTTGTACCACTTGTAGCCTCTGCTGCAGATACTCGGGAAGGCTACTAGCAGGGAATTTCAGTAATCAAGCCTAGATATTATTAAGGCTTGTTAAAAACGTTTCTTGGGAGATGACAGAATACATTTGAGAATTCTCCAAATGATACTTAACAAATGAAAATAATTGGCAGTACAAACTTTAATGCATTCTCAAAAGAGATCTTGGAGTCAAGGATGATTCCAAGATTTGTTGCCTGCTGGGTAGGAGGAGGGATGATGGTACCTAACATGTCTGGCTACCATTATGCAGTCCACAATGAAAGATTACCAACAATGGTGACTTCTGTTTTATATTTAGTACCAGTGAGTTATGTTTCATGCAGGAGGTCATTTAACATTTGAGCTGACTCCTTCATGTCCCACTCAAGTTTAAAGATAAGTTGTGTGTCATCAGCATAAGAATAAAATTTAAGACTGAAAGAATCTATCAGTCTTGCAAGTAGCAAAATGCTCAGATTGAATAACGTAGGACCGAGAGTAGATCCCTGTGGTACACCCCGAAAGGGTAGGCTTCATGGGGGACCAAAGGTTGGCCAAGGAGATTGCTTGGCTGTGGCCTTGCAAGAAAGATACAAACCAGTTTTAAACTGTGTCCTTGACTCCAAAATCAGCCATTCATTCGAGGAGAATGGCATGCAAAATGGTGTCAAATGGTGCCAATGGATCGAGCAAACTCAAGGTTACCACTCCTGACTCCCTCGTCCAAGATTAGGAGGATGTCATTTGTAGCCTTTTCCAGAACCATTTTGGTCCTAAGTTTTTTTTGCAAATTCCACATTGGCAGGCTGGAGGAAATGATGTTCTTCAAAATAGCTCGTTAGTTGCTTATTAGTCATTGATTCTGTGAATTTTGCAAATAAAGGCAATAAGGAAATAGGACGAAAGTCAGATTTGCGAGATGGATCAAGCTTAGGCTTTTTCAGTAAAGGGGTAATCAAAGCAGCTTTCCATGTAGACGATACTATACCCCAGGAAAGAGAGAAATTGCATAGAGCATCCAACATAAGAGTGCTATTATTAATTACTTTCTTCAATTCATTCAGAGGAGAAGCTAAAATAGGAGAAGCCAGAGTCGAAGCAACCTGATCAGCAGTCATAGGCATGAATAAGGACCAGGATGGAGTGTTGAGGCCTCTGAGAAAATAGGTGTAAAAAGACATCTCATTTGTGTTTACAGGGAGCTGAGGGTAGATTCTGTCTTAGTTGGAGTAAAGCGGTGAAACATCCAAAGATGAGGTTAGCCAGTTATTAATCAAAATAAAATTGGGTTCCAGATCTGTGCTATATAACATAGGACAGTGAGGGGAATATTTATCATGCAGTTACATCACCCTGGCGCCCCGAAATGGGGTGCAAGGGTGACGCAACTACTAAGTAAGATTTATCAAGAAATGCAAGGCGGTCTTGCATGGCCCTGCATCGCTTGATAAATCTAGAGTAACACAATGCAGTGCAAATCTCTGCATTGTGTTACTCTGCCCAGGGGGGGCATTCCATGGGTGGTGTGTGGGTGTTCCCAACAAACCACCAATGGATTTTTTGGCGCATTCACAGATTTACCATTACTGGTAGACATAGGAATGCGTTAAAATGCTGCACCTCCCCATGTATTACATAACGAGGAGAGATATTTCAATTTCTCCTTGTTGTTTCCTCTTTCTATGTGTGCGGCATTTTGCAGCACACACAGAAAGAGGATCATGCCTCAGATGATTGTTTTTGTGCAGGTAGGTGCCCCTTCCTGCACAAAAACAATCCTGAGTGCAACGCAGGCACCCTTGCCCCATGGCGCAAGGGTGCCTGCGTTGGCTCTAGTCCACCAAAAGGGCACCAGTGTAAGAAAAGGACAGGAATACACTGTATAAGGTCAAATAGGGCACATTCCAGCCCTTTCATGCATTCCAGCGCAGCAAGGTGGCTTGCTGCGCTGCATGAAAGCTTGATAAATGTGCCCCTCATTGTCTAAAAGGGTGGAGCAGGACTTTGCGTTCAGATTGGCTGAGGGGGTGACAGGTTTAGAGAGAGAGAGAGAGAGAGAGAGAGACTCAAACTCTCAACCATGAGAGAGGGCTAGTGTTCCTAAATTTAATAAGAGAGCATGAAACAAAAATGAGATTTATTTATGTCCTTCCAAATGCGTGTGGCCAGTGATTCATTGCTGCGCAAGTATTAACTACATTTTGGGCTTGCGTTTTGCATGCATCGTCAACATGCAAGTTAAAGTCGCCTAAGATTACTACTTAATCAGTGTTATAAAGGCAAGTTACAATCAATTCAGAAAAACAAGAAATTAAGTTTGTTTTGTGGCCAGGAGATCAATGAATCAGGATGCACTTAAAAGAAGTTAGAGCAGAATCATTTACATTCAATGCTAAACATTCCCCTCCATTAATCGACGGTGTGGTGCAAGCAGATATGTTTAAGATTTCTTTGAAAATACATGTTATTCTCTTTCCCCATTTTTCAGACAGATCAAATTGTTTAATGATGTACCCCACTGGCGTAGCTTGGGAATTCTCTGGAGCAGAGCCGTTCCATAGCCACGTTTCAGTAAGAAAAGAGCAGTCTAGATTGTAATCTAAAGTTAAGTTTAGACAAGAGAGTGAGAATTTATCAAAGTGAATTTTAAATGGATTTGTGAAAGGGGCGCTAATTGTGAGGTGTTTTGGCAGTCCTTAAGAAAAGCACATGCATGAGCATTAGATCCCAGCTTAGCCCTCAGTTCGAGACCAAGGTAAAGGATGTAGCTGGATAGAACCTATGGAGGGAGGGAGCGGCAAGGAGACGCAAAACGATAAAATATGAGAAACTCTCAACCAGCCTGGACATGAGTACCACCAGCACTCCTGGCTCCTGGTCCTTTGCCCGGTCAAGTTCAGACGTGCATCATTGGTGCAGCCCACCTACAACACGTTTTCTTTTTTATTTTGTCCTTGGGACAAGTAACTCAACCCCTGCAGAACAAAACCTTTGGCTGCTAGTTTACAGTACATTAGAGAAAAGAAGGGCATTTTCTGCAGTTAAGGTAGCATTTGTGTCCAATTGTTCAAACTTGTATTTATGGTTCATTAATGCAAAGCCTTTATTATTAGGATGAGTGCTCTAAAGAAATGTTGTAGGCCCAGCCTTGCACTAGTGACAGTGGGTCAAGTATAAAAATGTGTACACAGTTTGCAGAGTTTAACAATAAGAAGATATGTTAAACACTTCCCAGAATGCTCTCTGATTAGATGCAAATATTTTCAGAAGCTTGAAATCAAGATTGATGATTCTTTCCTTTCAAAATAAAATGTTCACAAAAAATGCCACTAGGAAAAACGTTTTGCACTACTACTTTGAAATTTCAAGTACCATTTCTTTGCAGCCTCACTTAGTAAAATGTGTTGATATATGCTAGTATCTCCAAAAATATTCATAATGGAAAATCAATGTAACCAGTTTCAATAAAATTATGGGAAAAATGAAAATAATCAAGCATTGGCAAAATCAATATGTCTGATATTGGTATTCAGCCTTTTGGTTTTGTCACTGCATGTCGCACTTTGACATGGTTTTTGTAAAATGTTATTGTCATGGGACCTGCCAGGCCCTCAACATTATAACAAATATTGGCAAAAGGCAAAAATATTTTTGGGTCTGAAAAGGCACACATTGCCACAATAGTCCCTGGCAATGAGTGCCAACATGCTCCTTGTGAAAGAGCAGAATGCTGTCACTCACATTGAAGTCAGCCAATAGATAGAGAGATAACATTTGAATAAAATCAAAAGGTCTTGGTTAATACTAGACCTAATTATGGTCCCAATCCTTAAAGAAAGTCACAGAAGTACACCCATGGTATATGTCCTTGCATTAGTGCAGATTTAAGGCTTTCATAAATTTACAAGAATGTACAAAAGCAGGCCAGAAAATGGTACTCATAGAAAATATTTGTAAACTGAATTTCAGCATGAGGAAATACGTATGTGCTGATTTGTTCATGTGAAAATCTGCTGAGCGTTTACAATTTCACTTTTCCTCCAACCCCTTTTTTCACAACCGTGGAAGAATTTTTACTTCTGCCCTTGTCAGGAGTACATTTCCACCCTTTCTCAGTACGCGAAAAGATTAGAGAAAAGCTGGGGAAAACCCCTAAAACATGCAAGTTAGTAGGTTTTCACAGACTCATACAGGCATTCCATCACTGAAACTATTGCTTACCGCTACTACAAGCCCCAATGTGTAGATGTGCGGAAAGGTTGCAAAATCAATGAATTGACAGTATTAAAACCCTACTAAAGTATGCGCCCTGGCATAATCAGATAGGCTTTTATCAGAGCTCTCATATGATGAGATTGCTGACATAATTTGTCTCCACACTATGTGGCACCAAAGGGACAAGTGGATTTTTTTACAGGACAAGTAGATTTGTAAAGCAACCTGTCCCATGGATAAGTAGATATTTCATTAAATTCCACACCCCTGCCGCAACAGAGGATGTGTTTGAGATTCCCACGCAAGATGGTGGCAGAATGGTGTCAAAGAAAGACTTCCATTCCAGTAAAGGGCTTGGGAAAAGAAAGACCCAACCAGTTATTCCTAAACAGGCAAGAGTGGCCAACAAAATCCTGTTGCAAGCAACATTGCCTGTAACACTATAAAGTGCAAACAAAGAACAATGAGTGCAACATATGCAGCATAAAACACCCTGTTATGAGGTAAAAATGTGATAAAAATGTCCCTGATTGAAAGCCTTACTTACATAGCTCTAAGTCCATGGAAAAGGCATGCTGTGTGTCCCAATCACTGTGAGTGTCCTCCTAACTCAAATTGAACAGTTACTCACAGTGAATATCCTGGAAGTCTTCTCTCTTATCTTTGGAGTTTACATGTGAAACACTTTTTGTTTAATAGCTGATGCCCTATGAAAAGTCAAAACAGTCACATCTCTTTTGCAAACTCATTTTTAAGCAACAAAGTCAACCTAATGGGGGCTGCTACATCCATACTAAAGGCAGCTTCAACAGAATACGTAATACTCTATTTATTACTATTCCGTTTACCACTGGCAATTTCTGCCCAGTAGAGAAATGACTTCCATGCCTCACCACCATTCCATCCCATTCTCATCATAGCACAGCTACTGTGCCACATTATTGTTTCCTGCCACTCTAAACCAATGAACATTTACACTGATGAGTTTAATAATGTCCTATGAAAAACCTGTATCAGCCAATCAGTGGCTTAGGCTTTTGCCATTTTCTGACTCTCAATGTTTTCCATGCAAAAATGTTCACCACGTCTCATTCCCAGTGCCTTAAACGTTTCTCCTTGTGCAGCGATTCTCTCCCCTTGACATCCATGGCAACCTGTGTTTCTGTTGGGCAGAGTAATGCTTTTCCACTATGTCTACCACTGGCCTCCTTGCCCTTCTGTAAGCATGGTCTATCTGAGTAAGTGCAGGAAAGGTTGTGCATCTGGTGGCAGTGTCCAGGAGATGCCAGCAGGTTCTCCTTAAAGAGTCACTAAATAAATCTTCTGGGCCTGTATAGTGGTCACCAGTGTTGCCCCTGGAATAATTTCCTATATCTGTTTTTTTGCACTTGTGGGCAGACTCTACTGGTGTCCTGGATGGCTCTACCCGATGGGAAACAGGAAATCACTTTAAGTTTGGAGTGAAACATACTTTTGCTTCTCAAACTAATTGTATGTCTAGGCTGGCATAGCATTTCCAGTTGTAGAGGATAAAAGGTTCATCTATGTGGTTTGTTGACACCAAGATCTGTGCAACTGATGGCCCCTTATATAGAGGCAAAGCTAGACATGTTGTAGAAGACCTTTTCTCATTACTTTATCTACTGTGATGGCTAGGGGAAGGGGACATGCCATGGTGCATACATTGTCAGTGCATCAAGGACTTTTCATAATACCTTGGCCCAGACTTATTTAACTTAGCACTGGGCTTGTGTCACAAAATGGTGAGATAAATCCAGCACAAAGTATAGTATTGTGATGGAATTTACTGTACAACACAAATCATGTGTGTGTTGAAAAGTTCCTGAAGGTATCGCAAATGAGCACTATGCTCCACTTTGTGGCAAGGGTGCATACCATGGGTGGTGCCTGCATGATCTCATGCAACCACCAATGGGTTTTGATGCAAAACCCTATTTACAAACATTTGTAGACAGAGTTTTGTGCTCCAAACGTTTGAGTCTCTGAGGGAGGCACAACAGAGGAGCAACATTTTTCCAACTTTGCATGTGTGATGCACTGTACAGGACACTTATAAAGGGGCAAAAGTATTAAAGTATAGTTTTTGTGCCGGTAGGTTCACCTTCCAGGACATAACCTATGCTTGACAGAATGCACACACCCTTGTATTATGGTGCAAGGCTGGGTGCATTGGTGCATGGCAGTCTAAAGTACTCCAGCACTGGGGGAGAAATAAACAGTCCATAACATAGAAGATATGATGCTGCTTTCCTCCGACCCTTCTACGTGTTGCTGCAACTTTGATTGCTGCACTGCATTGCGCCAAAACTCTGTAAATCTGCCCCTGGAAGAAAGGACTTCATTTTATAGTTGTGGCCCCACTTTTTCCTGCTTGGTGTTGCTGGTCTTAAGATTCTACCAATTGTGACTCTGCTAATCAGTGCCACAGAACATGGTCTTTCCCCCTAAACAAGGACTGTTATTTAGGTTACAGCCAACTGGCTTATTTAACTTTCCAGTGAGGTCGAGGTACGTTAGCTTACAGGATTCACCAATGGCGTGGACATTAAATGCTATATGTGAGGTTTACACCAACTACACATATTGAACTAAAGTGCATGGCGTCAGAGAGCATCATTTTGCTCTGACTGACTTCAGTTTGAAATCTCTGCTTTGACACCTGGCAAGGTAAATTGGTTTTCTCATGTAGAAAACCAGCTGTTCTACACTAGCTATGTCATGCACAGGCATGCTTATTGTGCACTTGGTGTTAGCATGCTAGGTTATCATAGTTTGTTTCTGTCCTTTAACAGTGTTGAGTGTACGGTATACTACTAGTGTACTATGCCTAAAAAGCAAGCCTCGGAATTAACATGTGTGTTTTATGGTGCAAAATTATATGTGTTCTGTTTAAAGTAGCTTCAAGTAAAAGGGAAATTTCGAATTTTCTTACTAGATATTAGAGATGGCCCATGGGGCTTCTACACGCTGAATTGGTACAGTTCCGTTTTCGAAGAGCTAAAAAAACATACGAGTTAATCGTTTCCAAGCTTTCTATGAGGGGTATTGGCTTTTGCTTGATGTTTCAAACAGGGGTTCAGAGCACATAATCCATCACCTGGTACACATGTTTGATAAGAGGATAAAGGTGTAAAAGCACTTATGAATGGGGCTGGGGAAAAGGCTATCAATCATGACGCTGAACTGAAGGATTTCTGGTCTGTAGGTATGTGAGGATATTACATGTCTCAGCAATAAAATAAACAATAATAATACTACACTGCCAGAAGGGAGATAGTGACTTTTAGACCATTTGGCTACACAAGTGTTAGACACTGTTAGAAACTGTATGCTGTGTAATAACATTCTAGCATCAGTGGCCCCATACAATGTAATCACAAATGGGTTGAGTAATGGGTATCAGTGGCTCCACGCAGTGCAATCATCACTGAGCCCAATAACGGATGTCAGAGGCCCCACGTAGTGAATAATTCCTTGGGCCTAGTAACAGGGGCCACATATAATCCATGCATCAGTGGGCCTAATAATGTGTGTAAGAGCACATGCATTGAATAAATATTGTAACAGGCATCATAGGCCCAAAGAATGCTTGTATGCACGACCCTCGGAATTACTCATGACTTCCATGATTGATTAAAAAAATCACGATTTTTCTATGTAGTACTGTTTCTTCAATTTATTATGCTTAAAAAGTGTATTCACAAAAAAGTCCACAGTGTACATTGTGGAGTAAGCCCCTCATCAGGGTACAAATTATGGAAGGAAAATGTAACTCAAAATTATTCGGGGCCTCGTGCAGCTGCTGCATTGCACTGGATGTCAAGGTCTGTGAATACAGAATGCATCAAAGGACCTCGCAATGAGTATCAATAGTTCCACACATTTGCCCCATAAGTGGGCCTGGTAACGGGTGTCAGTGGCACCACACATTGTTGCAACAAAAAAGTCTATTAAGTGTTTTCAGTGCTGCTCCATATGCATCAGTGGGCCTAATAATGTGTGTAAGAGCACATGCATTGAATAAATATTGTAACAGGCATCATAGGCCCAAAGAATGCTTGTATGCACGACCCTGGGAATTACTCATGACTTCCATGATTGATTAAAAAAATCACGATTTTTCTATGTAGTACTGTTTCTTCAATTTATTATGCTTAAAAAAGTGTATTCACAAAAAAGTCCACAGTGTACATTGTGGAGTAAGCCCCTCATCAGGGTACAAATTATGGAAGGAAAATGTAACTCAAAATTATTCGGGGCTCGTGCAGCTGCTGCATTGCACTGGATGTCAAGGTCTGTGAATACAGAATGCATCAAAGGACCTCGCAATGAGTATCAATAGTTCCACACATTTGCCCCATAAGTGGGCCTGGTAACGGGTGTCAGTGGCACCACACATTGTTGCAACAAAAAAGTCTATTAAGTGTTTTCAGTGCTGCTCCATATGCATATATCAAAGTGCCTCGTATAGTGTATCAGCGGCACAACACAGTGCAAGCATCAGTGGGTCAATTAAGAGGAATTAGCGACCTCAAACAATGCATGCATCAGGAAACCGAGTAATGAGCATCTTCCCACTACACAGTGCAACAGGATTGAGTTAGTAATATATAGCAGCAGCTCCACACATTTCGAAGATTTTATTGGTGCTAATAATGAGCAGCAAAAGCCCACAAAACATTACCTGAATTTTTTCATTGGTGATTTGTTAGGTTTGTAGTAAGATAAGGTCGGGTTTTAATATGCAATATTAAATAAGTATCTATTTTTTTATTTTTTATTTGTCACTTTGATTTTAAGTATGTGGATTGTTTTATTTGTACATTCTACAATAGATAGTTCTATTTAAAGTGCTAATTAGTTGTTGTCATTTTTAATTAGTAAACTAGATTATTGATTCTGGTAATTGGTTAATTGATTTTAACTATTTGTTTATTAATTGATTGTAAAATGAATTATACTACTGTAGTTAGTAATAATTAATAAATGAATGTGTATTGTTAACTTATTCCAGGTGTTACATTTTAAGAGTAGTAAATTAAGTAATACATTTGCTTTTATGGGAGTTGGATTTGTTTGCAGTAGTCAGTTGGGAATTGTTTTACATAGATATATATATATTTAATATTTTTGACTGGTAAATATGTAAGCATTGTTTTAATTCTGCCTGAATTGTAAGAAATCTATTTAAACTATGCATCAACATTGTGTACTTTACATAATGAAATGTATAAATCTTATGAAACATTTGCTTAATAGAAAGAAAGAACATGTGTGGTTTAGTCACAACCAAATACTAAACACTGTAGATGGACTATGGTCTTGAATCTATTTAAAGGACTAGACAGCGTGGACTCTATGGCCCTGTGGAAGGCAGACGCCAAAACGCATAGACTGTCCCCTTTTTTGCACTGGTTGGTAATATGTAATAAACTGTTGAAAAATACCCTCGTAGTGCCACCTTTGCTTCCGTCGAATTCCGCCATGTGTGAGGAACATTGCGGAGAAGTACGGAACTAACAACTATATGTATAATTGTATATGTATTCTTATTTAGTACTATATTAATGTTAGTTTGTAATTATTTTTATATTGTTAAATAATATATTTATAAATTATTTGTTAAAATATAATATAAGTTAATGTTGTGGGTAGTTGTTTTTAATTAAGGTGAAGAATAGTAAATTTAAGATCTTCAATGTTCAACAATTTCTCTACTGTTGCTTACGTTCGAGTGGGAATAGTAAATCTGACCCCTCCAAAGTACAACACTTTCCCAACTGTTGCTTACGTTGGAGTAGGAACAGAAAATGTGACACTTCTAAAGCCCAGCTTGTTCCCTACTGTTGCTTATGTTAGAGTGGGAATAGTAAATCTGACCCCTCCAAAGTTCAACACTTTCTCTACTGTTGCTCAGTTTTGATTGGGCATAGTAAATTGACCCCTTCCAAAGTTCAGCACTTTCCATAGTGTTGCTTATGTTGGAGTAGGATTAGTAAATCTGAACCCTCTAAATCCAATAGTTTTCTAAATTTTAGTTACTTTGGAGTGGTAATCGCAAATCTAAACCCACAAGTGCCATTTTTATGTGAGTCTTTTGTGTTAATTTTTTTAAAATATTTATTTTTTGTGTTATAATTTTAAGTTATTTTAATTTATGGTTTAATTATGAATTTTAGACATTATTCATTGCAATAAATTATCATTTTGAATTCTAATAAGTAATATGTGATGTATGGCATTTGGTGATAATTAATTATTATGTTTACTAATATTAATCGCTTTCATTATTTAATATTATGTGTAATATTTGTATACATTAACTGTGTAGTATCTATTTTTATTTTGTTTCTAAGTCATAATATTTTTGTAATATGTGTTTTTAAATGTATTTTTTTAAAGGGTACATATTGTATAATATTACCATTTTCATATAATTAAACATTTTGTGACAATATTATGGTCTTCTATATTTTTATAGACAATATTTTGTTCTTTACATACAAAGTACAGGAAGATAATCTATTTGTCCTTGAGATTTTATATGGCGATATTTTTGCATTTCAATGTATTTTTCTATTTGTATTACACCCCTAACAGGTGAAATTTTTCTTGGTCTCTGGCTGAAAGACACAGGGTGAGGGGGTGGTCCAGCCTCTCTCCCAGCCTAAGTTTGTCAGCCTGAGGGCATCTTCATAGCTGTTCGCAATGGGTTTAAGATGAAAGGCAGGATAAAAAATTCACTTTGCATGGATCTTTCCTATGCAACTAATGGCCTCCGAATAGTTCTGTTTTTATCAAGCCATAGATTCCAGAAGACTTCAGAAATCACTACATAAATAGCTTTACAATTTGAATGCTGCAAATCACCATAAGGAGGAACAGCTGCAAGCAATGCTTTGTTGATCAATGTATGCCAATCTAGGTAATATTGGTGAATGTGTGCCTTATTCTCAGGGTCCAAATCAGTGGGATGCCCAAGGAAATGTTTTGTATCAATGCGGCAAAGAAAAGAGCCTCCTCCTTAATATATTAAAATGGGAACAATGAATCTGATATAAAGGCCCTTTTGTGTCACAGTTCCATACTAAGGGCCCAATTTACAAAGGGCCTCCACATTCATGGCAGAGGCCCAGCAGTCGTGGCGGGGGCCAGGCACTCATGGCGGACCTCAGCATTGCAGTTTCTTATTGCGGAGGTCCTGCCACGAGTGCAAGCCCCGTGCCGCGACTGCGGAGCCTCCGCAATGAGTGCGGAGGCCCTTTGTAAATAGGGCACTACTTAAATGGGGACTTGCGCATTTAGGGCCTCATTTCGATGTCAGTTTTAAACTAAATCGCCCGAATCCTTGTTGGATACAGTTCCAACTGACTCGAGGTCGGCGGTTCCGCCCGACCGATTATGATGCATCCGAACACCTTTTGGAAGGATTCCCATTGATTTCAATGGGAGCCTGTGTTCCGACCAACAACACAGGCTCCTATGGGGAAAATGGGTGTCTGTGGAAAACCTTGCACCCTGTTGCGGGCACCCCATGGTGCCTGCCACCATGTGCATGGTTTTACAGGGGGGTCCCTTGGGTACCACCTCAACCCCAAACCAGAGGACTCAGTGTGAAGTGGGGCCTGCTAGGGGCCCCCAAAGTCAGTTTCCAACAGCCTTTTTGTGTCAGACAGGCTGAGTCGGAAAGACTGTTGGAATTCGACATCGTCATCGGTCGGTCGGAAACGCTGTCCGTTGAGCTGTACGGACCGGCTCTGACCGACTCGGATTCTCCGAATGCCGGTCGGAACCAATTAGAAATGACCAAACTGTTCCCCTTCCGACCGCGAGCATCGTAATCAGTCGGTCGGAATTGTTTCTGACCGAGTCGGGCGGATGGGTCCCGACACGGTCTAGGGGAATCCGACTGCCGGTCGGAGGCTTTCTGACCGAAATCGTAATCAGGCCCTTAGTGCTGTACTGTGAAACCAGAGCTGAGGGAAGATCAAGGCTGAGAAAAGTACTGCAGGCTGTCCTCTGCAAGTGGGTTTCACCCTACTAGAACACCACAACAAAGAAATATTGAGGGCTGCATTGCTATGTTTCTCATACCGCACTACCCTTAAAATCTCGCCCTCTGTATTGCAATATTTTGCCATACACTTGAAATAGGGAGTAATCCGTTATCAATTGGGGTTGTCCAAATTCAATAAATTATTTTCCTGCATTATATGTGGGTAGGCCCTACTGTTTACATCGTGAATGCCTTGGCATTCTCCAGAAGACTGGCAGAGGTTTACTCAGGCAACATTCAGAGGGAAACACAGCCTCGCTCTGGGTTAGTCAGCCATAGAGTTGACCTTCTGGTTACCAGAAATATAAGTGCAGCGAGGGATCACCCTCACAGGTACCTTCCAGAACTCTCCTCATAATGTGCGCACACCCCTGCTCATAATCAAAGGAATGTCCTTTTATATTTCTTATTCACTCATCTGGGCCAAAAAAAGTGTGTTTTAAATGTGAATTTCATTTCAAGGCTGAAAAATAAAGCATGAGATTAGCTAAAGTAATTTCAAATCTAAAAGTATTTAAAAGTCATGTGAATGTTTGTGTCTTCAAAAATATTCTGTGTTCCACATATGGGGCCTTTTTAGGATGTCGGGCGAACTTTCGCCTGCCCGACACGGTTGCGGAAAGGAACCGCCTGACCTTAGGTCGCCGGTTCCGACCACACTATTACGATGCGACCGCCCATAGGGCAGTATCAAACATCCATTTCACAGTGGAAGCTTGTGCGGTGGGTGGAAAGGCCCGCAGCACAAGCTTCCTTTGAAAAATGGATGGTTTGAAACACCACGGCACTGCAGGCACGGTGCAGGGATGTTTCAAAACCATGGAAAGGCCGACATGGAACTTCCTGTCGGAAACCGACATCATAAACCCAGCGGTAGAGTAGCCGTCATTAAGGGATTATGCAGACTTTCCGATGGACAGACTGACTCCTTGAGCCCATCAGAACCACGGCGGAATCCCTCCACAGGTTTAAACTCAGACCGCCGTCATCCTAATAGGGCGGTTGGACTTTAAACCTACCATGTCGGGCAGAAAGCCTCCAACCGTTGGTCAGAGGCTTTCTGCCCGACATCGTAATCAGGCCCTAAACATTATACAGGGTTTGAAAACAATTAACTTTTATTTCAAATTATTATTCCTCTAAAATGGGCTTCCTATTATATGCCGTGTGGGACAGTGAGGTTTCACCTATAACAAGGATATCAATTAAACGACAAACATTATCATCTTATAAACTACATACTCCATCCTTGTTTGAAAAATACGAACCCTTCTCTGTGTAGATAGACTGGACTCTCACTCGGGTGGCGGACTGGACCAGAAAAAAACAGTGGGGCATATTTCTGAAACAGGTTCAGCACAGCAGGTGACCTTGCTGCACTGCATCACTGGGAAAGGGCAGGAATGTGCCATGTTTAAGGCATATGACACACTGCTGACTTTTCCCCCTGCGCTGGCGCACAATGGGTTGCCTAGCGCCAATGCGGGAGCTTTTGCACCATGCAAGGGTGCCTGCATTGCATGCAGGATTGTTTTTGTACAGGAAGTTGCACCTTCTTGCACAAAAACAATCCAGAAAGGCATATTCCTCTTTCTATGTGTGCTTCAGAATGCAATACATAGAAAGAGGAATTTACGAGGAGAAATAAAGACATTTCTTCTTGTTATGCCTCTCCTGTGGAGGCGTATCTTTTTGGCACATTCCCAGGTTTACAAGGTCTTGTAAATCTGGGAATGCATCAAAAACCATGGGAGTTGCACGGGAACATCCACCGCAACACCCATGGAATGCTTTCCCAGGGCAGAGTAATGCAATACAGTGATTTGCGTAGTGTTGCGCTGTTCCATATTTTTGGAGCCACTCAGTGCCACGCAAAATCTGCAACGTGGTGCAAGAGCGATGCAAACCGGATCATAAAAATGGACCAGAGTTCTTTCAATACAGTCTTACACTCTAAAAATATATTTGAATGGTATAGGTATTATATGCATAAAGCACATTGTGCTGTTTCCTTGCATGTCTTCCGCTGCCCCAAGGGTGTAACAGCATCTGCTCTATCACTCCACGGAAGGCTGTTCTCCAGCACCAGGCGTGAACAGAAATGTTGAAAGTTCTTGAGTATGACTAATTGACACAGTCCTGCCATCTGGAATTCATTACCATCCTCTCTCTTGAGATGCATTTAGGCACTACCTGATTCCTCGTCAGTGCCAGAGAAAGCTCCTCAAAACCTGGCAACTGTGTAAAAATGCAGCATTTTATTCACGCTTGTTTGCTACCTCGCAAATAGAACACTTCGGACTTTTTACAAGTACAAGGCGATAGCTGTACATCTCACGACTCTATTGTTATCACGAGGCAAATTAACATGAATGACCATAACCTACGAGCTAACATTCCCACGGTATTTTTTTTTTCGTGGCCCTTCCTTTGCTTACACTTTGAGCTGTCTTGCTCTGCAGAAAGTGGACACAAGTGTGACTTGAGTTAGCTTTATATACTTACAATTAATTTAGTTTTATGAAAAAATAAATGTTTCAGGTTTCAGAGCACAGAAGTTTGTAAAGGAAGTGGCTATCTGTATCAAGTAAAAAGCAATTGGATGTCCTGAATGGTTCCATGTGCAGGCAATGCAACTATTTCCTATTACAAATTCATTGGCCTTATATCATGGGTGACACATCACATCATCTCCTTCTTTTTTAGCCCTTTGCACTTTTTATAGCCTTAAAGATCGCTGCTGAGGGCTATACTGGTTCTTAAAGGCCCTGAACCCAGGGCCTATAATGAGGGGAGAGCCTTTAACAGCCGGTATAGGCCGGTACGAGAAGGCTGCAAGGCTATTAGAACATTCAACCCACTGAGGACAGAATGTACTCAATTAAAAAGGGAGAAACTGAAAGACAAACATTCAAATGTTGGAGAAGGTGGCTTGTCCCAGCAAGTATTGGCCCTGGGGCACTTAACTGTCTTCAATGGAGCTCCCAACATCTTACTGTTCTAAAACACTTTAGTGTTGCATGCAGGTTTAAAAATGCAATATAAGGTAACATAATCAGGACTGGCTGATAGCATTGACCAGGTCATGGATCTCTGGACAGCTGGACATATGTCTCATGTCACATATGCCATTTCCAACAGTATACTTTAAAACACATTTTGCGTCTTTGTTATAAAGCAGCCTTTTGCACTTCATTGCAACTAACCACTAAGAAATATTTGATTTGCCTTCACATGTCCTATGTTTGGAATGGTTAGTACATGCAGTCTGTGTTTTTCCTTCACGTTCTGGCACATATAGTCCTGAATTTTATAACGTGAAACTCAGAATTGCTAGTATCAGAATCCAAAGTATAAATTATATACATAAGCCTAACATGGGGTATCTGGAGAACATTAAGCAAGGGAAAACATCTTTAAATGCTGAAAAGTGTTTAACCACCCAAACACCGTCATGTTTATATGCAGCTTTTCTTTTTTGTCTGATCATTGCACCATCATAGACTCCTTTCTAATCCTGCAATAATGCCTGTGGCCTTTAGCTTTGAAAGTCTGGTCACCCAATCCCTCTATCTCCTGAGGTTAGGCAATGCCTCAGGGAGCAGCTCATTCACCATAGCTTGACACTGCCTGCCTATTCAGATGACCAGAGCTTGCTGCACTTCAGCCTGATGGATCCGCTTGTATAACTGCATGCGTCCCTAGGGGGCCATAAGAATCAGCAAGGGTCCCAATATTGGACAGAATGAGGTAGGCCTCAAAGTATCCCAGGCATATCAGTCAGGGTTGACACTGCATTTCTCCCAGCACAGTCCTCCACTCACATGCCCCCTGTCCTGGATGCTAAAAGATAACTTGCACCTTAGGTCACACCATAGTACTCTCCGGTTATTTCCTTCCTTCCAGCATTGCCAGACACAATTAGAATGTTACTGCTCTCAAGACCTTACAGCAATTCTCATTCAGGAGTTAGGCCACTGAGGGCCTGATTCAAAAAGCAAACGTACATTTTCGTGCAAGTGTTGATTGTTTGCTATTGTGCCTGCACACAAAAAGACCTATATATATTTTTTTTTTTACGAGGTGCGTCTCCCTCTCAAGGCGCGTGCTATTCGTATTGATATGTTGTGCTGGACCAGAAGCATATCTCTTACCATAGTACAACCTATATATTTTGGTACTGGAAGTACATTGTAACGCATCTTCTCCTCTGCATCTCTTTGCTGGTGTGTGCAGACATAACATCCTAATACATTCATTATATTCACATTCATTGTCAACATTTCAACTTATTTGTTTCCTCGTATTCCTCCCACATCATGTTCTCCTCCCCGCCTGCAGCATCATCCTCTCCCATATTGCTCCTTATTGTTTTATTATCAAAATGAGACAAGGGGTACATAGTCGCAGTATTGTTATTGTCTGATACTTGTCCATCAGTGAAGGGCATGGTGATGTGTTCTGCAAATATTATCATTAGATTTCTAATTTTTATTGCAGGAATAGGGGTACAAACCACTCCTAGCACCCATGGCCACTTCTTCACCCATTGGGAGGAGGTGTCGGACATAGGTGCGTGGGTGCCCAAAGTTGTTGAAAACAAAACAAAGGAGTCCAGGCAAATACTTTTTTCTGTTGTACCATCCATGCTATGCCAGAGGTTGCCAGCACTTAGCACAGCACTAGGTATTTTTCTTAGAAAGAAGGTTGTAGCGGTGTGATCCAGGTGGTGATGTAGGTGGAGTTGGTGCTTTGGGTGGTCCAGGTGAAATTGCAGGTGTCTTGTGCCCTTGCTGCAGTTTTAATGCCCTCTTGGTGTGTGAGCCGTACGTCCAGGAAGTCAGCCCTTCACATTTGACAGCTGTGGCAGTTATCAGGAGGTTCAGGAAAGGCCCTTCTTACCGGGGTTGGAGGCAGTGGCATCTGGTGTGGGCCTTGACCCAGACCCAGTCTCCTGACTGGAGACCTTGTCCCACTGGCATTGCTGCTTCAGGAAGAGCCTGCAGCACTTGGTGGTGAAGACAACACAATGTCTCTGCTAGTTTCTTGCTGTATTTTAAAAGCCAATCATCTGATACTGACAGAGGGACAATCAACATGAGTCGAGGAATGTGCATAGGCTGGCCAAACAATATTTCATTTGGATACAATAGACACAAAACAGGGGGTATGGGGTAATTGCAAATGCACCGATCTCAATGTCGAAAATGGTGACATTTTTTAATATGTATATGGGTGCAAAGAATTGGAGGCTCAATACCCCTTAAACCTCCAAGGATATAGATCCTATAAATTTACAACAAAAACAATGATTCAGCACTCTAACATGTGCAAAGATTAGTATATTCTACAAGTACAAGCAAAGTGAAGAGAAACACATCCATTCAGCAGGTTCTTGTTTCTTTGTTTCTTTATTGAAAAAAACTTCTTAAAAACGACCGTAGCCAACTCGTTTCGACCCAAAAGGGCTTCTTCAGGGCAATAACAGTAGTCTATCTTAGTTCATTAAGATCCTTTTCTGGAGTACAACTTGGTCCCTCACTCTAGCTAGGAGTGCCAGTTGGACCTCTTATTCCTTAAGTACACCAACAAAGTAAATATCGCTTGTTGAGTAACTTCTTAGTAGACTATTCCAAATGATTCCTATCAATGTAGACATGGGTTTTTTAGCCCATGTATATCTTTGTTCCATATAAGAACCGCTCCCGCCGCGTAGCCAAAATCGTTTCGTGATGATTTTGGCTACGCGGCGGGAGCGGTTCTTATATAGGTGGCACAGGAGAGCTATTGTGTCTATCACGCATTCTGTCTTTGATGGTGAAGATAGAAGTAGGTACTGGACCAGGGTTGAGCCCCTAACAAAGTTAGGGAATCCACATCCATCTTTAGTGCATTTGTGAAGATGGAGGGGGACTCTGTGTACCCCTGCCCAACCTACACCAAGTGTAACTTTTTTGTTTGACTGTAAATGAAAACAGGTACTGGATATCGGGGTGTAGGGGCAGGGTGAAAAATGCTGAGTTTGGACCTAGCATGGTGAAATGTGTGGCTGTGGCTCGGATGTTGGACAGTATGGTAGTTGGGTTTGGTACCACAGGAAATAATGGAATCATTATCTTGTTCAATGACCGGACATCCTGAGTAAATCTATATACAGGGGTCACGTCGGGCCTGGGGAGGCCTTCTTTACCGGTAATACGGTGGTGTTACATGGGCTAAAGCGGATCTTCCTTGTTGTAAGAGGTCATAAATTATTGGTATGATGCCTTCCTCTCCCTCCTTGGAAATCTTGTATTAGGGAGCATGGGGCAGTGGGGGTCCTGGAATTAGCTTTATATGCAGTAGAGGGTAACCTAACACTTGGCAGACATCATTCTGGTGGTGTGCCCAGACATGGTGTGGTATGCTACCTTGTAGTTCAGGTGGTATTACTGGTTCTGTGCATGTAAAGAAGGCTTGCAGTGTCAGGCCATTGACCCTGCTCTCCAGGAAAACACCTGTGGGGTACAGTGTATGGTGAATTGCCGTTTGCAGAGCAAGTTGCGGCCTAGCAAATTCACGGGGCAGGAGCTGCTGAAAATAGATTGGTGGTGTACAGTGATGGGTCCTACCATCAGCTTGAGAGGTGCATACAGATTTCTTGGTAACGCTGTGACCCACTGATTAGATTGACTAAATCATTTACAAGATGAACCAGAAGAAATTGGTGATGGCAGATGAAAATGTTGTTTTGATTTTTGTAGACCAGAACACTAATACCTTGGCTAGCCAGGGGCCTTAGTGGGTTCAAAGAGGAAATGACTACACAGTCCCTCATAGGTTCAGTGATAGTTATAGATAGTTTTTTTTATTGCACAATTAATTAAAATCTTAGCAATGAGATCACATAAAAATATACAATATAACATTTTTCGCTTATTATACAGGATAAAAAGAGTGGATTTCATTCAATTATGCAAAAGTTTAAGAAAATGGAAGCACCATATTGGTTGCTATGGACTTAAAAACCTTAAGAAAGTACATAGCATGCCCCAACTTTACGAATTAATGTTCTGTGCAATGGGGGAATCCAGAAAGGCCTTTATTGCCGTCAAGTATTTCCAAAACCGGGCCGCCAGCTGCGCTGATTCACCTTTCAAGCATTCAACTAAGGCGGCTTGACACGTTCGTATGTTTAAAATGCGCCAAATTGGACGAAGCCAGTATATTCTCAGTGGACGCAGTTTAATGCAAATGCACAGTATGTGAATTAATGATTCCTCTGCTACACCGCAAGCTCGGCACTTGATAAATACCGCCTCTTTGTACCCTTGCCCATATTTGTATGCCAACAAAGGAATCAGTCCGAACCGCAGCCTCATAAGTTGTCACTTCATTATTGGTTTTAGAGGGGAGGACAAATAAGATGGCAAGGTCACACTAGTGTAGAGGGTCGAGACCCAACTTCCATGACTTGAATTTTTTACCGTTTGGATATCACAGTCGGCCGAGAGTAGCTTCGCCTGTTTTGTTAAGAGTCTTGAAACCGATGATGTAGGTAACGAGGCTGACCAGATTTCCTTTGCTTCCAATGCCTCAATGCAGTGAGCTAGATAATCACACCATGTGGACCCTTGGGTATTTATCATTGTCCAAATATATCGTTTCAAGGTGTTTTCCCGAGCTTGTTTAGCCTTTAAACAGTATGCAATAAATCTCGCCTTCAGTATCCATTTTTGGGAAGAAAGGTTGAATTCTCTCCGAATCTGCGCATGGGCAGTGGCAGTCGGCAGGAAAAACACTTTACGAAAACAGGCCGACTGTGCTCTATCCAACCTTGTTATCATCTTATCTTTGAAGGCTAATGCACCATGAGCTACTGACGGTAGGAATTTTGCCCCTATTATTCGAATTAGGGGAGTGAGATCAAGGGAGCTCATGGCTTTCCTTGCTCTACAAAAAATGCCTCCCAGGAGTGGGCGGTGCCTTGCATTGCAGTAATATGGGCAGAATGCCAGCCTTTACGGTCTATCCAGACTCCTACGTACTTCTAGGTGGTCACAATCTTGATGGGTTTTCCTTCGATATTCCACGTTCCCTTTCTTTTTAATTGTCGCAATATTATCATTGCCTTAGTTTTTGCGGTATTCAATTTTAAATTGTTCTCCCTACAATATAGAGATAATACTGTTAGCAGCCGCTGTAGACCAATCTGAGTTTGGTCGAGCAGCATCGTGTCGTCCGCATATTGGAGTGATTGGATTTTGGTTTCAGCCAATTTAGGGGGAAATACTCGTGCTACAGCCAATATTTCTGGCAGATCCGCCAGATATAGATTAAAAAGCATTGGGGCCAGTAGACAGCCTTGTTTTAAAACCTTATTAGTGAAAAAAAATTTGGAGGTGGAACAAGCAGTTGTAACTCTGATCTTAACCCAAATGTTCGAATATAGGGCAATCAGTGCTGTTAGGAGCGCGTTGTCAATGCCCCAATTTTTTTATTTCGTCCATAGTCGCTGACGGGAAACACTGTCAAAGGCAGTTTGAAAGTCAATAAATGCAAGGTACAAGGCCCTGCCTTTTCTTGCCAGTGTTGTTTCAATCAGGTTAGAAATACAAATCAGATTGTCTTCAATATGTGCCCCCTTTTGGAAACCAGTCTGCGTATAGGGGATCAATTTATTCTTTTCAACCCAAGCCGTCAGCTCTTGCAGCAGAATGCTGGCATAGCACTTCCCATCCACATCGAGAAGTGCAATCATTCTAAAATTTTCGGGGCTGGATCTTGAGCCTTTTTTATGTATCGGGACAAGAAGAGATCCCTTCCACGACTCCGGGATACTTCTTCCCCACCTAAACTCATGGAATAGGGGAGCCATTATTTTTGCCCACTTGTATGCCATCCCCTTGAAAACCATGGGAGGGATTCCATTGGGACCTGGTGCCCCTCCAGAGCGCATTTTTTTGATGAGATGTAGAACTTCGCCTGATGAAATCTCTTTTTGGTCAACATGGTTAGTCGGCGATTCCGAACTCCAATGCTCGTTGGTAATGCTCTTCATGAGAGGAGTTGTACCATTATAACTGGGTGTCTCCACATAAAGTGCTTCAATGTAGTTTTCCCAGGTTGTAGGGGAGATATTAGTGGTTGTAGAGCAGTAGCTGGGCCTGCAGCACTTATTCATCCAGTTCCAGAAATGCTTCTGGTCTCGTGATTTTATAATCTCATAAGCTTTACTCCAATGATTTTCTTCCACCATTCTTGTGTAGGAAAATCTCGCTTTTCTATATTCACGGCGGATATCATTACACTTGGCCTTAAAGGATTTGTACCCCAGCGCGTCCTTAGTAGTTTTGCGCACAAGATTATTTAATTTACGTTTTATCGATTGTATTAGCAATTTTTGTTTTGCAAGACAATCATTTGTTAGCGGGAGCTCGGTGGACCTTAATTGTGTCAGCATTGTTAATCTATCCCTTGTGTCCTCCAAGAGGAGTTCCCATGAGTTGTTTGAGGATGATTCGCTGTTATCCTGGATTGCTTTGTTTAGCAAAAATTCCACTTCTGAGTTGATTATTTCTTGGTGCTCTGTTGTCCACCTGATTTTATTCATTAGTTCCAGTTTTTCTTCCTCGCCAATAAGTTTGATTCTAGGTCGGCGGCATTGTGGAGCTAAGATGCTGCAAGAGATTATCGCATGATCACTTGCCGCAGTGGGTGTTACCAAGAAATCCTATATTTCATGGAAATGGGCGATCGAAATCCAGATATAGTCCAATGTAGCCAATCTATAGTTTGAGAGGTGGGTGTAAGCTGCAGGGGAGTCAGTGGCAGCTCTGCCATTTAGGATATGGAGACCCAAATGATTGAGAAAGGCAGAGAGTTTGAGGCAATGATTGTCTTTCCGTTGGAACTGGCCAATTAAATCTGGGATACCCCAAGCAGAATCTTCCAGGGCTACTAGTGGGGAATTTAGGTCAGAGGCCATTAAATTAGCATTAAAGTCACCCATTAACATCCATAAGCCCTCTGGGCACTTGGAGTGAAGCTCACTTATTGTTGGTAACAGTTTGCATAAAGTTGCTTCACGTTTGCTCTTTGAGGGATGGAGATAAATACAGTCAAGAATCATGGTTTGGTCAGTCTGAGCTGGCTGACCTATTTGTTGCCACTTTGCTTTAATGAGAACATAGTCTCCTTTTCCCTCACTTATCAATGATACCTGTGCGGCCAGGTTGTTTTTACGTAAATGGCTACCCCAACCGAAGCATGCCCACCTGCTTGTGATGCTATGGCGTGCGATTCATAAGCTGTATAATCCTGCCAGGGCAATACGGACAGGGCCCAGGTTTCCTGGACCGCGATGATATCATAACTCTTCAGATGTAGGATTGCGTCCCTTTTGTCATCGTCGTTCGTGAGGCCCCTAATATTCCACGAACAGATTTTTAGCCTGAGGGCAGAATTCAGCTTCTTAAAGGAGGGCATTGCGTTGTTAGGGACTAGGGTTTAAGGCCCGGGGAAACCAAGGCCAATCTTTGCTGATATTCCCCTTAGTCAAACAGAGCCGATTGCCCCCTTCTGCGCATGTTAAGATTTGAATTGAACTATCGCCACTTAGATTTGTTCTTAGACCTCCTTTGATGCCACGCAGGATAGACCCTGTAGCTGGCCGAGTTATATCCTTTCTGTCCGTTCTTTCATGGTCGTTTGGTTCTTGAGATCGCTGCAATATATTCGACACTCTGCTTTTCAAGATCACTGGATATTTTAAAATAGGCGGGGTTTTGATTTTTATGCCCCAATTTTCCAGTTTAGTTTTATTTCCCTTTAGGGCGTTAGCCATGGCCAGGTTTGTAAAAGTAATGACTGTCGTCTCATTTATCTCGCTTGGCCCTGAGGGAGAAAAAACAACTCTATCGATGTCCGTTGTTTTGAAATTTTCTATGCCCGGTATATTTGCGCAGAGCTTCAGGAGGTTTCCTATATTGAGAATGTCCCACTTCCCTGTAAGATATATTCGGGGTACAACAATATTGTTAGATTTTCTAGATTTTTTGTTTGATCTTCAGTGGGGGATTTTTGTAGAGGATTAGCATCCTGGGCTTCCGGAGCCTCTGTGGAGTTTGGAGGAAATTTCCCCCGGGTATTCCAGTCTTCCAAGTTAGGGCTTACTACCTACGGCTGTACATTGCTCCTAAGCTTGTAGTAAGACAATGAAAGATCATCCGTGCTCATTTGAATGGACTTCTTGTCCCTATTATTTATATTTATGACTGCTATAGACCTTTTGTCTTCTTGGGATAAGGGCTCCTTATAGACAGTTGTTAATGTGGGAACCAATTTATTTATTTGATTTGATTTGGGTTTTTCTTGGTGGATGCTGTTTTTACTTGGGTTGTCAATTTTTGTTGCTATGGTCCTCTCTGTCACTTTTCTTATGTTCCTTTTGTTCATGGCTTAAATCTTCAACTTGAGCTCCTTGTGCATTATCAGATTGACGCCAAGGCTCTAAATCAATTGTATCCGGCTTCATCATTTGCTGTTCCATGGGGGGTTCTGGAGGGCGTGAAGTAGTAGTTTTGTTTATGCTTATACAATCCAATTGTATACCTGGGGTGTCGTAATGTACCTTTGATTTTTGAGGAAAATTAGTTTCCACGTGATGTTCCTTATTTTCCGGCTGGAGCCAGTGCCTAATAGACCCTTCATTATTGCTTTTACCTTTGTTTGATTTATTTAGCTTTTTTAATTTCATCTTATTTTTTCTAGATAAGTGTTGATGATCTGAAGTAATAGCCTTTAAATTATTAATCGTTTCAACGCATTTATCAGGGTGGAGGCAAGGATTTCTTTCCGGTTGTGGATCAAATTTTAAATCCGAATCAGTGTTACTTCATGCGCATTGAGTGTCATTAGCATCGTGCCTGGCAATTTCCTGTATTGTCTCCAGTCTGGCCTGGCTGTCCTTTGGCCTTATCTGTAAAGTAGTAGATGTTGACGAGCGGTCTTCTACCTTTATACTATTTATTTGATCTCCCATGGACCCCAGGGGCTCATGCCAGGCTTTATTCTCATTTACTTGGGAATCCTTCATACTTATGTTCAACTTTGAATTTAATGGAGGATGGGAGTATGTATTGTGCGGCCGCCTAGTGGCCTCCCTCTTGAGATCTTTGACTAGAGTGGTCATTATTTCAGGTAATTTTTCCAAGTTCTTTAGTATAGGGCTACATCCGCAGCCCTCCTGTTTAACCATTAAGTCCGAATTTGCCTGGGCTCTATGAATCAAGGAGTTTAAAAGTTCCAGTTTTACGTCCAGTCCTGAGATCAAGCCGGCAACTGTTTGCAGTATGTTTATTTGGGTATCCAACTTATCGGCATGCATTATGGCCGCATTTGCCATTGAGATCAAGGCGTCATTAATCAGTGCCAGATAATTCTCGATTTTCTGAGGCGGCAGGCCAGTTTCTACTTCGGTTTTGAAGAGTCCTGAGGCCCTAGGTTCATTTACATAAGAGAGAAAGCTTGAGTTTAAAATATTTGGACTCCAGTTAGATGGGGAACTCTGATTTATGAGCTCAGCAAGCACCGGAGGAGTGGAGAGGAGCTCCAATTGAGGCTTTGAGAAATTACCAGGTTTGCCGCTGCTGTTTTCTAGCAAAAGAGAAGTATCCTCTCTTACCCCTAGGGTTGTATTACTAGGCGACTGGTTGGGCTGATCTCCGCTATTTCCTATATTATTGTTATCGCCATAGGCGGGTTGGAGATCAGAGGACTCTGATGATACGAGAGGGATTTTCAAGCTTATCAAACTTGTCTGAGAATTTGAACTCTGTAGCTCTAGATTAGAGGCAGTTGAATTTGCAGCAATTGATACAATTCTTATTTCTTTTATAGCCTTTTCACTAGTAATTGAACGTGTTAGCTTATATTTTAGGCCCGGCAATAGAGTATTATTTGGAGTTGATGCAGTTGGCTGGCAAGTTGGTTGGTAATGTGTCGTCGCACACCACCGGCGAGTCGGAGAAACCAAACTTTTCTTATGCTGTAAAATATCAGCCAATGTTGGTGCCTTTGAACTTGGTGGGTTAACTTCCTCTTTCAAGGGAACTACGTTTACAGACTCAGAAATTCGATTTGGTTGATTATTGGAGCAAGACGAGCTTTGATCCATCATGGTTTCTAGTGCTCTTTTTCCAGTAGCAATAATAATTTCTGGTAAAAGTGGAACAACTGGATGAGTCCTTTGGCTTGATTCCACATGCTTGTTAGCGTCTATGGCTGGACTGGTGGTACTTTCAGCACTAGGCGTAGAGACTATTTTACCTGATTTGCCTTTTGAAGTTGCTTGATGTAGATAGGCTCTTATGTCATTATTGCCTTTGGGAGAGTTCGTATACGTTTTAATACTATTACTGTTACTAGTTACGACGATTTCGCTTATATTTGTAGAGATATCACTCAAGGTTATGGTTGCTATAGAGGACTGTTCACCCATTTGTTGCCCCACCCTGGGGGTTGACCCAAGTTTTGTGCATCCTCTGCCTTGGGGGTATAACATTTTAGTCTTTTGCCGCTTTGCAGTCTTATGTGGGCAGTAATTTCCTTGGGGCTGGGCCAGGCCTGAGTTTCTTGTCCGCATTGTTGGTCTATACACAACGAAGGATCGCCGAGCTATCCCCCAGCTGCTTCCTTGATGGAAAACTGTGCTCACTCACCCCTGCCTAGGTACCTCCATTCCTGGGAGCTGAGCGGACTGGACTGCTAAACTGCTCGATTAGCAAACAGGTTTACGGGTAAATCACCATGCAAGCAGGCTCCCCCAGCATAGCAGAAGCCCCTCCTCTGCTCACCTCGACTTGGAACGTCCTGATGATGATCTGGTGGCCTGGCGGAGAGGCAGTTAGAAATGCTGCAGTCGCTGCAGTTGCACAAAGAAGCTGAAGGAGGAAGAGAGTGGTCCACACCGCACCTCCACGTTGCGCACCGCTCACCTGTGCCGCCAAAAGGACCGTGACGAGTGGCACAGCATGCCGCCCGCAGCCTGTAGCAGAGACTGTGACGTCCGCGGCAGGGAACAAGACCGAGCACCGCCCCCAGTCGACGGCAACGATGGCCGCTGGGCTGGGGGTGCCGGCAAATCCCAAACCAATGCCGGGTAAAGGCCGGGCAGAGGGCCAGCGAAATGCCCAGCAGAGCACTGGGCGCACAGATTTCCCTTCTCAATGCGGCGTTTCCTCGCCCCCTTCGGTCCTTGCCTCCGGACATGCCTCGTCCGCAACAGCACCACGTCTGCAACAAGAAACAGGTTCAGTGAAGTTTCCAATAAAGCTCGGTGTGGAGTTCCAAGGGAAGAAATATGTCTTCACATAAGTAGACTGTGCTGGGGCTCTTCCAGATGATTTCAAATTTGGCTACCGTATGACATGATTTTCACAGAGTTGAGAGTGCACTTCAGGAGGTTAAGGATGGGATTGTTTCTGGAGTAGAACATGTGGATTGTACAGATGTGGGAAGAAGTGTTACATGGGTAGCATCTTGTTGCCTTTCTGTTGTCCATGTCCTTCACTTAAGATCCTGGCAGGAGCTTTTGAGATTTCTGCTGAGGAATGTACCCAAAGAAATATCCATTTGAAAAATGTGTGATTATCTAATTTTGCTCAACTTACATTTGGAGAAACATTTGTTGTGCTTGTATTGCTGAATGATTCATGTTGATTCCCACACCATTCTTTGATTCCAATAAACAGATTAAAACAGAAAGAGAGTATTAAATATGTATTTAATTTTAAGCAGGACCTTCAGAAAGATAGGTAGGCTATCGTGTAAGGATAGTAGCAAGGTAAGCATGCAAGGCAGACAAAGCACATCACTCCATTTTTAGAATCATCACTACTGCCATATAAAAGGTAAGACGATAGGCATGAATACAGCATGGGTTAGAAATCGCATTGCATTTTATGATTCATACTTTTGGCGAGACATGGGTGCTTTGAATGTAAGATCTGATATAAGCTGGGCTGTACACTGGATGAAAAGCATATGGAAAGGCAAACCCCTGCATAATTACATAAATCACATTGAAGCCATCCTGATATTCTCAAAACAATAATAAATATTGGGGGCGTGACCAAAGCAGGAATCCGCAAGACATGTTCCTGTTGAACTCTGTAACTGGGACTCCTGTCATGACCCCCAGTCATTGCAAGACACGTTTAATTTTCTTATTTTGGACAGGCATTGTTCCATTATAAGAGAGAGATAGAGAGATTGAAACTCAGGAGAACTGCCCTTGAAGCTGAAATTTCCAAGAAATACCCCATACCTGCTGCAATAAGGCTGCCTGAACTTTGTAAGCTGTTTACTGAAGGAGCCTTAAGCTTAATAGGCCCCAAGGGAGAGATGTCCTCTGACCTGAACCAGGAGGACACAGGCCAAATCTGAAGCCTGTGGAAGAGGTATTCCCCCAGGTAGAAACCTTGAGGAGGAATCCTAAGAATAACAAACAGTAGGGTCTTATTTATGGAATTTTGGCATAGGGTAGTGCAGCAAGGCACCTCTGCCAAAGTGAAAGGGTGGGAATGCATCATATTTAAGCAATACAGTGCAATCCTGTCCTTTCTCCCTGCGCTGGTGCCATTTCCACAGCCTATCACCAATGTAGACACTCTTGCACCAATGTGCAATGGTGCCTCCGTTGCATGCAGGATTGTTTTTTGTGCAGGAAGGGGCACCCTCCTGCACAAAAACAATTCTAAGAGGCGCTTTCCTCCTTCTATATGTGCTGCAGAATGCAGCACTAATGGAAAGAAGAAAAAACAAGGAGAAATAAACGTATTTCTCCTCATTACACTGCACCTCGGGAGGCGTAGGGATTTGGAGCTTCCCCATGTTTACATCACTTTGTAAATCTGGGTTAGTGTCAAATTCCATGGGTGTTGTGCAGGAAAACCCATCACAACACCCATGGAACGCCTCCCGGGTGCAGAGTAAGGCGGCACAGAGATTTGCTCTCATAAATAATCCCATAAATGCTCAAACTGCACGCAGGCTGCTGTGTGCGGAATTGAGGTGGGTTATGAAACATGGTGTCTACCGGCAGCCAAGGCTCATGTATGGACGATATGGCTTTAACATCAAACAAGTTTAAAAAGCTCAGTCTTGGAAGAAGACCAGAGCTAATATGAAAAAGCAGAAGATGCAGCAAACTGCCACACAATGTGGATGCCACGTGAATCCACTTTTGGCAAACAGTCACTACCTTGGAGCAGTCACTACCTTGGAGCAGTCAATACCTTGGAGCAGGATAAGGGTCAAATGGCATGGAAGACACGTGGATTGTCTGCACTGCCACTCAGATGAAGGGTGGAGAGGCATATAAAATAGCCCGTATGCCATGCTTGTAGTGTTGAGTAGCCTACTGTGGGGCCAAATCTTCCACCCTTTAAAAGCCACACATACTTATTCCACCAAGAGCAAATAAGTAATTAACATTTTGGGAAATAAATTACTTTGAGCTACTGTCCCCTGTCCCTGCAACACCCCTTAGCCCCTTAGCCCAAAAATTGTAAGGAAAAGTGAAACACATATGACAACCTTTTCCATGAACTATGGTCCATGCTAAACTGGAAGTGAGGCACTTAAAACTGTCTAAATGTATGTTCTTTTGAAAGTAGGAAAGGGTTGCAGTGTGTGTAGAGTTTTGGCACTGCTTAGAAAGAGGGTATGGCCCAGATTTAGTAGGATTTTGCTTTGGAGTTGCATCACTTTTGTGGCGCATTCCAGATGCAAAATCATTTCTGTGGCTTTGCTTGGTTTAGTACATACATAGTATCCTAATGCAGCGCATAGAGCTGCCTTACATTACTTTCTGTCTGGTAAGCGTTACATGGGTGGGGCATGGGCGTTCCCAGGCATCCTCTTATGTATTTTGAAGAAACCCATATTTACAAAGACTTGTAAACCTGTGTTTGGGCAAAGATGGTGCATCTACACAGCAGAGGCATAATGAATAGAAATATATTTCTCCTTGTTACCTTCTATTTTCGAATAAGCTACATTCTGCAGAAAACATAGAAAGAGGAATGAACCTGTAAGGATTGTTTTTGTGCAGGAAGGTATCCCTTCCCGCACAAAACAATCATGCAAGAAATACAGGCACCCTTGCACTATAGTGTAAGGGTGACTGCATAGCACTAGGCAGCCACAGGTGCACCAGTGCAAGTAGAGAGCAGAAATGCTCCATAGCTTTGTAAATATGGAGCAGTCTCCTCTCTCCCTTTCACACAACGCAGCCCAGCAAGTTCCCTTGCTGCGCCTCGTACTGTGAAATAATACTAAATGTGTTCCACTATGTGTCTTCGTTGGATGTGCTACACTTAGGGGCTCTCTTGTTTTACCTCTTTCTGTATTTATATATTGCTCTCAAAGAATGCTTCTAACCGCTGTTGTTGCTAAACGCAATGAGAGGGGAGTACATATAACAGGCATCCCCCTAATCATCAGACACATTGAATTTGCATATTTTGAACAGGCATTCGAGTCCACCCTTTATGGTATTCTATAGACATGTAGCAACTGTCCTTGTTTCGGCATGGGGGCAGGGGTAGGGTTCTTCCCACCCAGAGAAAGGCAAACATTAGCCAACACATATTGGCATTTGGGCATGTGAGCGAATCAATGTAAATTTACCGATTGGTCCCTATGGCGGTGGTTGTGCTTACTCTTCTAATGGGTTTCTCTGCAGTTCTGCTTGGCAGGAGCTGCAAGAATTACAGTATGTATCAGACAAACATGAGAACCAGAGTTAAAAGCATTATTGTCAAAAGAAGGAAACCATCCACCCTTTGCTCATGCGAGTCACTCCATGGTGCACGCGAAAAAGACAGATTAAAAAAGAGGAGTTGCCATCCCTTGACCACAAGTACTACCCATAAGCCACCTGGACCCCATATATTAGCCATATTTAACCCACAAATCCCTGTTAGCCTCTGGGCAAAAGAAGGTATAAAACTGGGAATAAGAAAAGAAGTAATCGGGGCGCTTGAGGTGGATTATGATATTGGGACAAAGGACAAAGCAACTGACTTAGCTGCCTCATCTACACCAGAATTCCATCAGGCGACATCTTCTGCAATGTTTTTATAGACAGCACACTTGACAGCTTCCAGTTTAGAAGGCATCTGAAGATCAGTGTGCAAATGAGACATACATAGTCCATTTTTTAAGTGTGCCAGCTCATGTAAAGAAACCTCTGTAAGTAATGGAAAGCCCCGAAAGCATACTTCAACCCCCCTCCCAGCTGTGCGAGCATCTCACCGGCACTCCCGCCGTTCCTCCCATCCCCACAAACATACTTCTGTACACAAGACATTTGTGGCGTTAGAACGGCCGCAGTTTATTCACATCTTAAGTTGTTACACACTTGTCATGATGCATTGGTCATCAACATGTTCATTCCTCTCTTATCTTGGATTTCCCTATAGGGCATTTACCAGCAGGTTATATTGTATACATCTTGTATTCTATTACATGTTGGTAACCCTTACTTGCCTAACCCTTCCATGCGCCAACCTTACTGCCATGCTGTCTCTTTGAGGTTATACCAAAGGGGATGATGGACGGAGCGTTTGAGCTAATCAAACACTCACCCCCAGTCAACTGATCTGGGTTTAATCCATCATCATTCTTTAGCTCACTCCACCACCCCAGTTCAGACATGGCCATATGCAAATCAGTCTGACCCTGTGCCACATGGGAACAGTCCAGCCCGAACTGCCAAGCCATGTCTTCCCTGGACCGGAAACAAGCATCCTGGGACCGGTTTCTGGCTATTCAGCCGTCATCATGCTGTCATCATGCGGGAAAATGCACTATAAAAGGAAAGAAAAAGAACACACTAAAACCAAATCAAACTGCGTAGCCCCATGGATGCACCCGGACCGAGTGCCGAAGACAACCCGAACCCCACAAGCCCCACGGAGGACCAGCCAGGAACCCCGTGCTCGGGGAAGGGCAAGGAGAAGAGGAAGAAGAAGACAGGGTTCAGTCCGCAGGAAGACCGGATCATCGTCACGGAGGTGATAGAACACTACCAACAACTGTTCACCTCCACTACATTATGGGCAACACAAACAGAAATATGGCAATAACGTGAATGCAGTTGGAGTGTCGAGGAGGTCAATGGAGGAGGTCAAGAGGCGCTGGCATGAAGTGCACAGCCAAACCAAGGAGAAACTCACTGCCAACAGGAAGGCAGCAAAGGCGACTGGAGGTGGGACTCCTGCGCCACAGGAGGAGCTGGATGAGCTGGAGGAAATGGTGGCCACAGTCATCAGTGCGGAGACGGTGCAAGGAGTTGGTGGGCTGGACACAGCTTGATATGACCTGACCCAACAGCAACAGGGTGAGTAACGACCAGGGCCTGGGGGGACGGAGGGAGATGGGCACAATGGCACACATGCACAATCATGCGCAGCACACTGCACACCCACAATGAGTGTGGAACATGTCCCTGATACCCTTGGCACACTGCAGCACACATAGAAACACCAAGTGGGCCCCCGTCCACTATGTGCACAAAGGGGCCCCCCTCCATACCACCAATGCCACAACCTACCCATGCACATGTGCTGAATCCAGAAAAGCAGCGGCTCAGTGAGCCACATGGACTATGTAAGTGACACTGCATGACAGATAGCATGGCTGCAGTCACAATACATGACATGGTGCACGAGACGACTTTGAGGTGGCTGAGTGTGGACCACATCCGTAAAGGAGCAGGTCACACTCTGACACATCAACGTGCACCTACAACCCATGACGTCAAAAACACATCTGCAGACAAACAATGCACAAGAGTACAAAATATGTCCAAGAGCACAAATGACCCAAGTCGCAAACATCACAGCACCCGAAAAGCACACAAGTCAAAGGCACACCGACTCAAAGGGATGAGGGGCCGCCAAATCAGAGCTGCAGGGCCGACTCGCCAACAATGCAGCACACACACATAGCAATAACAGCACATCAACATTGACGACAATGTGGTACAAAGTGCAACACTTACACAACAGGACAGAGGACACAACTGGTGCCGCTCGTGCGTAAAAAATGGCCAATCACATCTGGCATTGCATGACACTGTGAGATGATAATGTACGAGTAGAACCTCACATCCGTCATGTAGTCGAAATGTCCACTGTCACCCATCAAATAGCCAGTTCCTCCAAAACAGTCACAATGTACATTGTCATGCAGTCTGTATGTAAACATGTACAATGCGTGAACATACATGGAACACACTGTTAACCTGCATCTCCCCGTTACATTGCAGAGGGACAATCAACATCTCCTGCAGAGCAGACCACACATCTCTACAGTGATGATGAAGAGGACACCCTGCACATTTGCCCAGGCACCCTCCAACGGCTCGTGGACAGCCTCCGCACCCTATCCCCAGGAGCAGGGCAGCCCAGCTGCATTGCAGTGAGCCCACACCCTGCACAGACCACACAGCAGGAAGCACACACCACCACGGCTGGCCCACAGGGCCCACACGACCAACACATGGAATGCCAACGCCGTGTGTTAGTGTGCCAGAAGGAGTTGGCTGATCTGCTGTGGGTGGGTTTCGACCTCGTGGCAGCCAAACTCGATGCCATACGTGGGTGTCTGAGTCCCAGCAGGGACCACATACAGTCCCTAACGGACACCCCCTGTCTGCACCATGCTCACCGACAATCCCTGGCTGACCTCGGTGGGGCCATTACTCGGATACAAGAACTGTCTAGTCAGACAGTCTCCAGCGATGACAGCACAGAGTTGGCACAGATGCAGAGGACAATGAAGACCATGGAGCGGATGCAGGCTGGAAGTAGGGCTGCCACGGCTGAACACCAGCGACATGTGTCTGGGATCTTCCAGGCCTTGCAGATCCTCATCTTGCCATTGCTGCCACAGAGCCTGTACCATATGACTGCTGCAGGAACTTCGACACACACATCTCAACCCCCTGATGTGTCATTGGCACACAGTGATGCGGCCATTACACCACCACACACACCTGACACACCGGACACAGAAGACGTCTCAGAGGAGTAAGATGTGGAGGGTAATAACTGTGTGAGGAAGGAGGCAGTAGCATCCGTACCCGCCACATGGCCTGTCCTTGCATGGTTCAGCCCTATGCATCATGCCCTGGAACAACACCTCCCACTGTCCCCCGGAACACTCTGCGACATTCACCTGGACACCGACATGGACTGCCATATCTGCTCTTGTACCAATCACACAGCAATCCAGCTGAGGACTGTACTCTTCCTCTTCAGATTAACTTTGCATTCCCCCAAGGACTCTGGTTGGCCCACCAATTGGCAACCACTCAATGTGGGCTTGAACTGGCCATGTACCCCTCCAGCTCCGAGACTCCCCAGAATGTGAATAAACATTCCAAATCACACAGATGTGTCATGTCTATGTTCACTCACGTGTACAAGTACGGAGGAATATAGGGACGTTGATTGCACTAAAAGGTACACCCTGGTAAATGTCATCAATGCGCATTTTTGAGCCTGACCCACATGGACAATTAGATGAATGTGAAGGTGTGAACTAGCTGTGGCCTCATTGCACATGAACAACAATCTCGCATCACCCAACGTAGCCCCACGTCCATGTATCATATAGGGCTGTGTGTGTAAATGTCAGAATCGGTAGCCTGCCTGAAGTAGTGTCCCCCATCGCATGTGGCTACAGAACATCTCTTCGCATGACGTACTCACACACATCAGTGTGGACACAGTCTGTTTTAATGGATCATATTGATCCACATGGCAAGAAGTTGGACACCATACTCACATTGCTGAAGACACGTAAGAGCACAGGTCCACCAGCAACTATCCCAAACACAATGTGTGGCTCACAGAGGTGGAGCTGCCAGTAAGGATTCACCACCTATGTACCAGAGGCAGTCTGTCCCTCCCTGTGTACGGACAATGCTCATTGAGGCACACGATTTGTCATACTAATGAACACTCATCACAGTTGTACACTGGTGAAGTTGCGTAGACTTTATTAGCATGTGCGTGTCAGTACGGGCAAGTGATGGGCCACAACAGGCAGACAAATGCTTAAGACACTTACAGGCAGAATGGGAACATGTCGAGGTGCAAGGAATGGGGTGGCAAAAATGAACACATATCCTTACGGTTGGCAACGGTCTCAGCCCACCTTGCCTTGCTGGTTGAGTCATGTGATGTTTGGTGTCTGCTCATTGCCCCGTGTCAGGGGACACGACTCACAGCCCATGGGATCTGCATGGAGCTGTACCACCGGACTGCGCCGACTGTGTGCTCTGCTGACAGTGAGCAGGTGAAAGGGACCAACCAGGTCACATGTCGTGCTACATTGCCATGTGTGTAATCTCCCTCCAGCAGTATGTCAGATTTAGGAACTTTGCCAAGCGACGCTGTGCAGCTCCGCCCATGGGTTGCAGCACCTTGCACAGGTGTGTGACAACACGCGTAGGTGCACGCACATGCATACTGAGTCCGAGCGAATGCAGACATGTCCACTGTTGTACTGGCTTATGGGACCATTCATCCACGATGCAACACGGTGTTGGGACCTGTGCTCTGGGTGTCAATCAGTTGTGGCTGCAGGAAGGTAGTTACTCGTCCATGTATGCGAGCGCTGCTTCATAGGCAATAAGTTCCAGAAGTACGTCATTCTCGAATTCAAGGAACACGAGGGAAAGCCAATCCATTAACTGGTCCGGACAGATGTGCTCCGACCACGCAGTTTCACCAATCCGCAACACAGCCCAATAGGGGAGCGCCTCGATGTGGTCACTGCACACGATGACCTGTGCAATCTCCCATCCACTGCTGCCGGCACAGACACCACATATCAAGGCATCCCATGCCCAGGTATCCCGGTTGCACTCCTGTTCGTGGGCCAACAGGGGGCGCACACACAAGTCGTAATCCGGTTCAGCTACCGTTGTGTTAGATAGGCAGACCTTCATGGGCCACTCGAATGTGCATGATCGACAGTGGAACCATGGCTGGACGCATGTGACGTACGCAAGCCGGAAACTCAGACAGTAACTGATTCACAAAACTGCCATTGGCAGAGCTCCCAACAGATGCAGCATTCGTGCACGGTACAGTTCCACGTGACTGGGGTTGTGCATGTGCCCGGGATTGCCTGCCATTGCGTTTGTTGGTCTCGTACCACCGGCACTCCTCAGACCGGCGGCAGTTCTGTGGACGATATGCCACAGCTCGGAGTGATGAGTCATATGTGTGTTCAACGTTTGGACATATGGGTTGTCTTTTTTACCGATGTGTTGGGGGCATGCCATGCAGGTGTAGCTCGAGCAGGGACAAGTGTGTGTGGGGTGTGGACACGTTGCTCTTTCATTAGCGCAGTTTGTGGTGTGGGAGTCGGCAGAGTCTGGCATGGTATCTCACTCAGGGGGTGCCGGGTGCATTGGAGACCAAGGTCGGAGGTTCGGATGTCCTTCCGCCTTGTGTATTGAGACAAAGGAGCTTTCATGCCTGATTTTTTTTTTTTACTTACTTACTACTGCTTGCATTTCTGAAATGTGATGTGGCCTTCACGCTGAAATTGTTGCCAGGCCTTAGATTTTGGGTGCACCAATTGCAAGACACACGCAACAGTTGGCATGTATGTGCCAAGGGCCCGATTGTCCTTGCGCTTCTTGTTCAGTCTCTCTCTCTCTCGCTGTCCTTTGATGAGTGCCTGACACACCTTCTTATCTGGGATATTGTCTTGCAGGCCGTCACTTACGGATTGTCCAGGGATGACCCGCCATGACTCTTCCAAATGGTTGTTTGGTGTGAAATTTGATTGTGATATTTTGTTTGAACTCTCAATGGTGAATGATTGATTCTGCTTTTTCTGTACTCACATGACTGTTAGTTGTTGTGATTCTGCGGCATCAGGCGAATGATTTTGTTCATGATTTCGTGACGTTGATGTGCAATCTCTTGGTCTGGGGGAGGTGGGGGGTGCCCGGGGTGGGGCCCCGGGGGGGGGGGTACGGGGGTGGGTGGCGGTGGGTGTTGTGGCCCTCTTGGGTGTCCGAGCTGCATGATCGTTGGCTCCATGGCATCTGTTGTTCTTCAGGTGTGGCTCTGGGCTGTGCTCCCTTTGATGGTGCAGGTTGTAGTCCGACTTTGCACAAGGTCAGAGCAGGTGTTAATTTCCTGCTGCTAACGCGCCTTATCGCCTGTTGTGTGGTCTTATCGCCGATCTGGCTGGTCGTTGAGAATGTTGAGGTGTGGTGTTGGTGCTGCTTTTTGCTTGGGAACGCCTACTCTACATCTCATTAGCGATAGTTGCCGGGGTCATCCGTGGCGATGTTTTTTGCGGCTGCTATAGCGGGTAAACTGGTGGTGTCGGCTGTTTGCACCAGCTTGTGAATGGGGCGGTACATTTATTGCGACTTTGGCTGTGATAAAGTGCCGATTACTCGGTGATTGATCCTTGAGAATATCCCCCTTCCTTGGTTCCAGCTGTGAAAAGGCTAGATAGACTCTCCCTGTCAGTATGAGCTCCCACCTGAGTGAAAGACCGATCTCTGCAAACCATGGTCAGCAAAAGTAATCGAATTGAGTTCTAAATACCATACCCTCTACAATACTAGTGCTCGTCTCCTCCCATGCAATTCAAAATAATACAACCAAACCACTGCCTGCACGAGTGAACCGCAAAGCAGCCAGGAGCTCCACCCCAGTGTCCGGCTCCTAGCCCTGCACCCTCTCAACTACAAAGAGGCCCAACCATAAATCCATCCCTTCTCCTAAGAAACACCGCAGACATCCAAGTCAAGGTCCAGACAAGAAAGCGCCAGAACCCAAGGGGGCTGTGATGGGCCCCACCCGCTTCCGCCCGTCCACGTTAGCGGGAGCCCTAAACGTCACCCGTGCTCACCTCTGTTCTACGCGCCAAAGTTTAACTTCTTCGGGGGGATCGTCCCCCGCTTCGACCCGCTCTGTGGTGGGCGATAAAGCTGGCTGATCTCCCAGCCACGCTACTCATGCCCTGGCTCTGCCTCCTCGACCAGAACCGTGGTGTAGGCTCAAGGTGTCCCTGCAATGGCCCAACCTCCGGCCCGTCCCCCAAGTGCACTGCCGTCCTTGCCCCAGGTGCCGGTGCAGTCCGGATCACACTCGTCACCTCCCCAACAGCACCCACTGCCTTCTCTTCAGCACCTCGTTTCTCTCCAGCTAGGCTGTTTTTGCTCGTGTGCTGGCAGTCTTGCTGGCAGTGGAATCAATTTTCTTATGGCGGCAAAGCTGGGGACTGCTTTTCCCCTCTGCCTTTATGGCCGTGGTTATGGTCATGCCCATCCTGCCTTATTGGGTCCTTTGAACCCAAACTCGCTGGTCATTCGCTGACCCTTTCTTTTGGCATGCTCTCGCGCCCTGCTCTTGCCGTGCTGGTTTCTGCCGCCCACGGGGGGCATTAGCCACCTACCCCCTAGGGTTGGCTGCGCCTCCCGGTCAGTGCTAAAATATGTTTAATTCGTTGTTATCTTTTGTGATCGTAAATCACATGCTCCTAGAAGGCCAATCAATTGAGAAATTTGAGGAGAATAAATAGATTGTAGTACATTTCATTCCATAACAAAAGATACAATGCACACATCATAAGGTACTACTAACTATCCCTGTTGATTTCGTAAACAAGAGCCATCCACAAAGCAAAGACAGTCCCCATAAAGGATTGGTACATAAAACAAATCAACATATGATTAAGCAACATAAGCAGTTCTATTTGGAAAATCATGAGGTTCTCCATCAGGCACAGCTGGAAACAGTGATGCAAGATTCAAAGGTGAAGGATGAACTAGAGTTGCCCCCAGGGGAAATAAAGTGGGCCAAATAATGCACTCGATATTGAAAGCACTGCAGCATATTCTTTGAGACCTTGTGTCTGTGGTTAACTAAGAGTGTCAGCGAAACAGTAATATTCTGTAAACATGCTTGATAAGAGTGAAAAGCAAGCAACATATTGTCCACATATTGCACGAAAGTAAAACCTGAGGGTAATGTGAGATTATCTAAATCCTTTTGGAGGGTCTGTGAAAGAATTCAGTGTAGCTGTGGAATCTCATCCATCTTAATTGCCTATTTTTGTAATTAAATGAAAATAAATACTGGATATCTGAGTAGAGAAGAATGGAAATGAAAGCTGCACTCAGCTCTACTCCCACAAAATGAGTGGAAATAGGCACTATATATATGACAATCTGGTGACAGGGTTAGGCACTATAGGGAATGAGGGAAGAATAATCCCATTAATAGCCGCCACGTTTTATATGAACCTGTGCTTGGCTTTGCCAGACTTTTCAACAGGGAGAACAATCCATTAATAGCCTGTACCTTTTGTTACAAACGATACTCTGCCTTGCCAGGACTTTTCACTGGGAGAAAAGGACTCTTACAAAGGTTTTGAATTAGAGACAATACACCCAGAGGCAAACCAGAAGATATCACAGGCTCAGAGCTTCAGCTCCTTCAGAAAGAGACTATTGTGGAACTCTAGGGAGTATGGCCCAGCCTTCAACACTACCCTCATGGGTGGAACTGTTAACATTGAACCTACTTTATATGGCTCCTGGAATTACACACATTCTGGCAGAGAGGAAAGTATATAATCAGGAATCAGAGGATTCTGTATAGTGTGTAGACCATCAGGAAAAATGTACAATGTCGGCCTGCTCAGGCAGCTGAGGAGACTCTCCCCTATCCTCTCCTTCTCATCCATGAAGACAGTCGTGTCCGCCATGATCCTAGCCCGGCTGGACTATGGGAATTTGCTCTATATCGGTCTACCAGATTCACTGGTGGGCAAACTTCAGGTGGTGATGAACGATGCCGCCAGCTTAATTTTCAAACTACCAAGGCGCACGCGGGCATCACCCCTACTGCAACAACACCATTGGCTGCCAATTAAGCAGAGGGCCAAATTCAAAGGCCTCTGCATCACACATAAGGCCCTATTCGGTCAGGCACCCAACTACATCAAGGAACGCCTGGAGAAATATGTTCCCGGCCGCTCACTAAGGTCCTCCACGGAAGGCCTTCTAAAATGCCCACGATTCAATTACACCACTAAAGGTGGCCGTGCATTTTCTGTCCTAATACCACCACTCTGGAACAGGCTGCCAGGCCAGCTTCGGGCAGAAAGACGTCTCCTTCCATTCAGAAAAAAACTCAAGACCCTTCTATTTACGGAAGCCTGGGCTTGACACTCCCGGCTCTTACAGTACTCTCCTTGGAACTGACGCTGATCTTCTTGAAGCGCTTAGAGACCTGTTGGTATTAAGCGCTCTACAAGTCCAAATTAACATTAACATTAACAATATGTAAGTGGGCTCTTCCTGCAACACTATTCAGATAGCTAAATAAACTCCATTCGGAGTACAATGTATAGTACAATCCATTTTGCACTAGCAAATTAACTAGGGATTTTGGGCTTAACACAAATTCTTGCTGTTCAGTTAGTGGCTCTACCGCTATTGAAACAGACTGTGATAGGCTGTGGGTAACATTTTCATTAGAGATACTGACTGCTTAGATCATTTTGCCTGAAAGGGGAGAGTCTGGGAAATTAGATATCCCCAATGTAGACCTTGTCGCCCCTGTATCTACCAACAGGTTCCTACTTTCCACCTACATAGCTTTAACAAAGAGTCATTTCTGGTCTAAACAGAAGAGAAGATTGACCACAGTCTTTTGTTCCTTTTGGGCTGTTCTATTGTGAGGGAATCCTCCCTTGTAGGTAAAGAATTTGTGAGTAATTATGTGGCTAGTACATATAAGGGGAAGGCTGGAAGAGAATGCAAGAAAAAAAACACTTGAACTTGGATGCCTTTGGGGTTATAACCCCAAGGTTAAGGGATGAAGAAAGTTTGTTCAAGATGACCATGAAAGACAGGACATTCATTCTTCCAATGTCCTAATTGGCCATTGTTATGGCACCCATTTTGGGATGGTGAATGGCTCCTCTCCTCTCCCTCTCCCCCTTCCCCTTCTTACCATCCCTACCGTTCCCCAATTAATTGGTCCAAATGCTTGCCCTTCATCTCTTCCTACGTGGGCCACATGTCCCCGAGTTTGTGCTAGCAAATTCTGCATTTGTAGGGCCAATATTTAAGTCCTTGCTTAGCACCCTCATTTTTTTTCAACCTGCATACAGCTGAATTTTCTGTAGTTTTAATCACAACCTACACATTTTAACATTTCCTGGGCATAGTTCCTCCTTTTTGGCTCTGGAACCTAATTTTATTTGTCAGCTCCAATTTACCTCTCTCATTCTCACTCTATGCACTACCGTGAAATAAGGAAAGAGATCCTGGGACCCAACGCTACATTAACCTTTCAAGGGAAAGGGATGTTCACAGGGGTTGGAGACTGAAGCCCTGATTTACAGTTTACACTCAGTGCCAGAGTCTGCATAATGACTCATGTGCATAAGGCACAGTGTTTCGTCATTTGCAAGCGGTCACAGTCAAACAGAAATAAGGAAACACCCCTTCTGATAGTTCCAGCACAAAATGTGCTGAAACCTCCAGTATTTAAATAAAGTAAAACCGTAATCCACTTCACTTTCAAGTGGGCCAGTGGCCTGGAACTGGAATCCATTCATCCTATTTTCATCCCAGCAACAATAAAATGAACCACAAGTATTAAAAATAAAATGAGTTCCTTCTATAGTTACCGTAGTCAACCGCCATCTGTTCATCTAACAAAAATATTTGAGAAAGAAAAATAATATGATGAGTTAAAAAAAAACGAGCTGGCACTGCCAACAATTGATCCTATGTCCCTTTGATGCTTTGTTTGTAGTCCAGAGGATATCCAATTCAACAATGACCAGATACAAGACAGGCCTGGGAAAAACGCTGGTATATTGTTGTACATAATGGAAGGTACCTGCTCCACTCAATGACATTTTGAAGTTTTTAAACTTCTACTGCATTATTTTATTATTGCAATTAAAGGCCTTTCTGCCTTCTTTTCTACTTTGCTGCCTTTTTGCCCCCAGCATCGTGCCTCACCTGCTCCTTCCTGCCAGTGGCTTCCCTACTGCCCACCAGACCCATGATCTCCTCCACTCTCCCAGGCCTTTTTAATGACAGTGGCAGCACAGATGCGCTGCTGGCGCACTGAAGGTACACCATAGGCAAGCCCTTCTGTGTCCGTCCATGCCCTCCCCACTTCCAGCACCAGGACCCCATGTCCTCTAACTTCCACCGACTGCAGCCACAGGCACTACTCGGACACAAACCTCCATGCCCAAACGCCAGAAGACTTCTAAGAAGTTCATCTCATTAGATAAGTCATCAAAGTATGGAACCTTCTGCATGACTTCTGCCCAGACCTTGCCTTCCTGACCTAAACCTAGCTCAACCCAACTTCTGCCCCATGGACTGATATCAATCAATCAATCAATCAATCAGGGGATTGGTAAAGCGCAACTACTCATCCGAAAGGGTCTAAAGGCACTGAGGGGAGGAGGGGGGCGCGCAGCTCTTGGGTGTTTCGTCGAAGAGCCAGGTCTTGAAGTCCTTCAAGAACTTGGGGAGTGTTGGTGTCTGTCGTAGATAGAGAGGGAGGGAGTTTCATGCCTTGGCCACAAGGAGGGAGAAGGAGCGTCCTCTTTTTCTGGTCTTCTTGATGGGTGGTACCATTGCAAGAGAGAGCTGGGCTGAGCAGAGGGATCTTTGGGGTATGTGGAACGAGCGGCGGTGGTTCATGTAGGAGGGTCTGGTGTTGTGAAGGGCCTTGTGGGCGTGGGTGAGAAGCTTGAAAGTGATTCTCTTCTCGACGGGGAGCCAGTGTAGTGTTCGTAGGTGTTGGCTGATGTGGTAGTGGCACGGTAGGTTGAGGACTAGTCTGGCGGCGGCGTTCTGGACGTTTGGGAGTTTGCAAATGAGGTTCTTGTTGATCCCGGCATAGAGTGCCTTGCCGGTGTCCAGTCTGCTGTTGATGAGGGCGTGGGTCAGGGCCGGACTGGCTACCGGGCTTTTTGGTGTGCTGCCAAGCTGGGGGCTGATTTCGTTGATGGGGACCTGCGTGTGCTTAAAACCATTAGTTTTGCCTTATTTATTTTGAAGCACACGCAGGTCCCCATCAACGAAATCAGCCCCCACTGCAGTGAAATCAGCCCCCAGCTTTCCAGCACACCAAAACGCCCGGTAGCCAGTCCGGCCCTGGCGTGGGTGACAGTTTTCCTGTGTGGGGGATCCAGTTGAGGGTCTTACAGAGTAGGCAAAGGGTGTGGTAGCAGGAAGAGGTGACAGCGTTGATCTGGCGGTCCATCTTGAGTTCGGAGTCTGGAATGATTCTGAGGTTGCGTGCGTTGTCCGTGGGGGAGGGAGGGTTCTTGACTGCGGGGGGCCACCAGGTGTTGTTCCAGGCATCGGGGTGTGGGCCCATGATGAGTACTTCATTTTGTCCATGTTGAGTTGTAGGCAGCTGTTCTTCATCCACCTGGCGACTGCTTCCATTCCTTCTTGAAAGTTGTGTTTGGAGATGTTGGGTTTGTTGGAGAGGGAGAGGATGAGTTGGGTGTCATCTGCATACGTTACAATGTTGTGTCCGTGTGATCTGACGATGGATGCGAGCGGGGTCATGTAGACGTTGACCAGGGTGGGGCTAATGGAGGATCCTTGGGGGACTCCGCAGGTGGTCGGTGTGGGTTCCAAGAGGAAAGGGGGGAGTCTGGCCTGCTGCGTTCTGCCGGAGAGGAATGAGCAGATCCAGTCGAGGGCCTTGTTCCGGATTCCTGTGTCGTGGAGTCTGCGGGCTAGGATACAATGTGAGACAGTATCAAAGGCAGCGGAGAGGTCAAGGAGGATGAGGGCCACAGTCTCCCCTCTGTCGAGTAGGGAGTGGATGTCGTCTGTCGCAGCGAATAGGGGGATTTTGGTGCTGTGGTTCTTCCTGAAGCCTTATTGGGAGGAGTCGAGGATGTTGTTTTCTTCTATGAAGGAGGCGAATTGACCGTTGATGGCTTTTTCCATGACTTTCGCCGGGTATCGGAGTAAGGAGTAAGGATATCGGTCTGAAGTTCTTCAGGTCAGTGGGGTCCGCCGAGGGTTTTTTCAGGAGAGCGTTGATCTCTGTGTGTTTCCAGTCGTCGGGAAGGAGGTGGTCTTGAAGGAGCAGTTGATGATTCATCGCAGCTCGGGGGCTATGATGTCTGCGGTTCTGTGGTAGATGTGGTGGGGGAAGGGGTCTGTGGGGGCCCCGGAGTGGGTGGTCATCATAGCCTTTAAGGTGTCTTCAATGCTGAGGTCGGTTCATCTGTCCACTGTTGGCTGCGTGGTGTGGGGAACAGTGGGGGTGGGTTCCTTGTGAAGGTTGTTGTTGTCGAAGTTGTCATAGATGGCCTTGATTTTGTGACGGAAGAATGCGATGAGTCTGTCGCAGAGGTCCTGGGAGGGTGGGATGTCGGTAGTCTCACTGTTGGGCTGTGCAAACTCTTTGATGATGCCAAAAACTTCCCTGCTGTTGTGTGCGTGGGTGGAGATTCTGTCCTGGAGTGCTTTCTTTCTTGAGTATCTGATGAGTTTGTGGTGGGCGGTGGTGGCTGCTTTGACTTTGTCGAAGTCTGCTGGGGTTTTGGAGTTCCTCCATAGCTTTTCGAGGCATCTGCAGGTTCGTCTAGATTCCCATATTTCAGTGGAGAACAATCTGGCTTTCTTTGCGTGAGGGTTGGAAGTTTTCTTGAGGGGGGCGATGGTGTTGACGCAGTCAGTGATCCAGTTGTGTAGGGTACAGTTGGCGGTGGTGGGGTCGTCGTCTGTGGTGGTGGAAAACCAGAGCTGCTGAGGGAGGCGGTGAGCTGGTCCTTGGAGATCTTGTTTCAATTCCTGCACTGGAGCCGGTGTTGACGTCTGCAGGAGATGATTGCTTGGTGAAGTGGACGCAGCGGTGGCCCGTCCATGGGAGTTTGGAGGTCTGGCTGAAGGTGATGGAGTTTCCTGCTGTGAAGATGGGGCTGAGGGTGTGTCCTGCTGCGTGTGTTGGTTCTGGTATGATCTGTTTGAGTCCGATGTTGTGGAGGTTGTCTAGGAGGGAGGTGGAGTTGGGGTCTTGGCGGTTGTTGAGGTGGAAGTTGAGGTCTCCAATCAAGGTGTAGTCAGTGGAGGTGATGGCATGCAGGGTGATGATGTCGGTGATGGAGTCTGCGAAAGGTGCACGGGGTCTGGGGGTCTGTAGATGAGGGTGCCTCGGAGGGTGGTGGATGGGTTGGTCTGTATCTTGAAGGGGAGGTTTTCCATCAGGTGGGTGAACCCGTCGGTGTAGGTGCTCAGATGGAGGTTGGCTTTGTGTGCCATGGCAATTCCTCCACCGGGGCTGTTGGGGTGGTCCTTCCGGGTGATTATGTATCCTTCGGGGATGGCGATCGCGATGTCAGGTCCCAAGGCGGCGTTCGTCCAGGTTTCGGTAAGGAAGGCGACGTCAGGGTTGGTGCTGTCGAGGAGGTCCCAGATTTCCATGGCGTGTCTGTGGAGGGAGCAGACGTTGTGGAGGATGCATTGCAGGGTTTCGTGTGCAATGGAGTTATTGCCGGAGGGTGCAGGTGTGTCCTGTGTCTCAGCGAAGGAGTGGCAGCAGTGTCGGCAGGTGAAAGGTCAGTGGGTGTCGAGAGTAGAAGGCAGCTTGCAGTTGTTGTTCTTGCCGGCATTGAGTGTGTTGAGAGCCGAGGAGCTGTAGTGCTGGCGGGTCGGGGACCAGGGGTCCTGGTGCTGGTTGCGGTCGGGTCATGGACGGGCGCAGACAGGCCACGCAGCGGCTGCCAGTAAGTAGGGGTCGGGGAGGGCAGGACAGCTGGAAGGCGGGAGGGCCCGCGGGGGCAGCAGCGGCGAGAAAAACAGCTGAGAGAAGGCAAAGGAAAATGGAAGGCAGATTAAACAGAAATGAAATACAAATTAAAGGGAAATGAAAGGCAGATTGAACAGAAATGAAAAGCAAATTAAACAGAAATGGAAGGCAAAGTAAACAGAACTGAAAGGCAAATTAAATAGTAATGGAAGGCAAAGTAAATAGAATGGATGGCAGAATAAATGAACTAGAGTGACGGAGAATGAAGGACGAATAAGTGGAAATTAAGGGAGAAGAAAGAATGAAAAAAGATGCCAGGTGAGGGAGAGCCGAGTGCAACAAACTACACTGTGGAGCAGGGCCTTGAACCGCAGTCAGCAGTGGTGAAGACAGAGGCACTGTCTAGGTGAGCTACTGGTGGAGCTGAGCGCTGGGAGAGCAGAATCCCAAGGGGACTTGATTTCCAACTTCGGAAACACCATCAAGGAGTTCATGACCCCACTGTTGCTTGACTGGTGCACTATTCCAGCTTCTTCATCCTCCTCTGAGACCTCAACTTTCACTTTCCGGATGCCACCATACTACCTCTTCTGAAGAAACCCTTAGCAGAACAGAAGATTCTGGCTAACTACAGAACGATCTTATTGCTTCTCTACCTCACTAAGGTCTTGTCAAAACTCATTAACAAATGACTAGCTGACCACCTCAGAAACAAACACCTCCTGGACCCCTCTCAATTGGAATTCAGTCCCAATCACAACACTGAAACTGCCTTCATCAATGCCTCTGATGACATATGACTGATCATGGATGAAGCAGTCATAGCAGCTCTCATCCTGCTCGACCTCTCGGCCACATTCAGCCCCGTCTCCAACATGATCATCATCCAGCACTCCTTTGGAACGAGCATACGTAGACCCGCTTTCCAATGGATCAGCTCCTTCCTCACTGGGAGAACCCAGTCGGTCACACTGGCCTTGTACACCTCTGCCACCACCAAACTGATCTGCTGCGTCCCTCAGGGATCCTCACTCAGCCCCATGTTATGCAGTGTCTACACGACAACGCTTGCCAACATCATCCGAAATGACAGAAACAGTAACATCTTGTACGCCAATGATACCTAGCTCATCCTTACCCTCTCCAATGACATTCACAAAAATCGGATGATATTTGCCGCCTGCATGTCTGAAGTCTCCTTCTGGATGAAGAGCAATTGTCTGCAGCACAACTCCGACAAGACAGCGATGGTAGATGCTATTCTTCAGAAAAGACACCTCAATCTTGACCTGAGCCTGGTGGCCATCTGAACTGTTACTGACAATCAATTTGCCTAGCCAAACCCGTAACCTAGGGAAAGTGGTGGCTATTAAAATGTCAATGAAAAGCTAGATTAACACATCATCTCCTCCTGCTTCCACACACTCAAGTTCTTGATAAAATGTATTTTAGATTCAATACCTGAAAAACCATCACACAAGCCCTGATCACCCACAAACTACACTGCAGGAATGCACTGCACATCTGCTTTGATCACTCACTTCACCAGGAAACTCCTGCTCATCCAAAACATAGCAGCCAGACCCACACTCAAACGCCCATTCTGCAGCCATATGTCCACACATTTTAAAAACCTCCAGTTGTCACCGTGCTCAAATGAGCACTCTTCAAGCTTCTCGCACATTCATAGCACTGCCCAATCTATACCCCACTTACCTGAACAACCAAATCAGCTTCCACATACCAACCAGAAACCTCAGCTCGGCTGGCCTCCTACTCGCCCATGACCCCAGCATTCCGAAAATCCAGAGGCAGCAGGCGTGCTTTCTTGCAACTGGGTCATAAAGCCTGGAACAGTCTAACCTAGCACTTCAGAGCCTCTAGCTCAGCCCTTGAATCTTGCAATAAACTGAACACCTGGTGCAATAAATAGGGGTATTAGTTGAGGGATGTAGGTGCCCACCTTAAGCAGAGACTTTTTAAGTGATGGGCAAAGTGGGCAATTTCTCAGGCCTCCATCTTCTAAGTGGCCCCCTGGGAAAGTGAACTTTCTCTCTTTGAGGTCTGTCTATTTGAAATCTTTAGCTAAACCTCTCTCCCTCTCTGCCTATCTCTGCCTCTGCATCTTAACCCCATGTCAGCATCTTAACCCCATGTCAGCCTAAGAAATGTTTGTCCCCCCGGCATATTTCAACTGTTTTGGTGTGACCCTGGTAAAGTTTAACATATAATTTGTTATTGTTTGGCATCATGTGGACCTGAGTTAGCAGGAAATAGGCAATAAATTAAAACAAGTGTTCTGTACATGTGCCCCCAGAATATATCTTGCTGGGCCCCCCAAATCTTTACCTCTGTGGTCAGTGTGGTCAAACCAGTTTTGGGGGCAGCACCTTTCCCACTGGTATTGATGCCTGTCAGCTAAAATTTGCTTGTGAAAGGGGAGGTCCTCTGTGAAGTTAATAAAGTTCCAGGGGTTAGCCCAAATGGTCATCCTGCCAGAGAAAAAGAAACACCTCCCCACACCCAAGGTCCTTATTCTGCTCTGAGTGCATCTTTCACACCTCATCAAGGGGGCTATTCAGCTGCTGGCAACAGTTCAATCTCAAGCAAATGGGCCCCCAGCTTTGCGCAGGGAAAAAGTAACTTTCTAAAAGTACTTTTTCCTTGAAATATATTTAAAATCCAACTTCATCAGTGAATTAGACTTTTAATAAATATTACAAAAGTCCAAGAATGAAATTTGAACTGGTTTTCTAGCCAGAGACACAATTATTGACCTGTTAACTGTTGAGGCTGTCAACCAAGTGCTAAGCTATTTGGGGTACTTCGCACTTAGGCCTCCGTATTATTTTTTTCACATAAGGTATCCATGCCAAATTTATGCCCTTTTTTCCTACCATCATCAGGATTCTAAAGGTACTCAGGGTTAGTGGATTAAGCAAAATCTAGCTAAATCTGGAGTTTAAATGGGAAAAAATCGTCTGCTTTTTTCCTAAAAATTGCATCAATGAAAGGTTTGCTGTGCTAAAGTCACCATTTTCCCAGTTTTCAGGAACATGCAGAGTTGAATAAAAAAAAAACTGTTTGTTTACCACAGTTTTGGCATTTATCTAAGAAGTAGCTAATTTTTCAGAATTTTTGTACTTTCGACCTACTTCCAGTTTGTGGTGGAACATGGTTTGAAACCCATATGTGATACTAGAAAGCTGTACATTTCTGAAAAGTAGACAAAATTCTAAATTCAGCAAGAGGTTGTTAGAAATGGCAGAGGTAGGTACTTTTGTCCAAATAGGGACCTTGGCTTCTAGTCAGGGTAAGGGGGATACACTCTTTAGATAACCCCTGCTCACCCCTGGGTAGCTTGGCATGAGCAGATACACTTATCCCAAAGGCAATGTGTAAAATATTTGTATTCAAAACACACAGTGGGTTTAAGGTCTACTACTTATACCCCATTTTGTCTTTGTTCTGTTTGTGCAAGGGTCTCTGAGCCCAGTCAAAATGTAAGCTTTTTCCAACTGTTGAAATAAAAAATATTGAAAATGAGTAAGAAAAATGGCCATTTGTGACAACATTTTCATCTGTAACTTCTTGTCACAATGGCTGATTTACAAAGGCAATATACCATTACGTCCACTAAACTCTTCTAGTTGCAGGGATATATAGGGTTTGTAGGTTGTCCAAGAACTCGAGTTACCCAGAGCCAACAACTGAGTTGCACCTTACAATGGCGTTTCATTGTATATCGAATATAGAGTAATTAATATGGTAAAATATATAGAGTGAAAAATAGGTATAAAAGAGACTTAGGTATTTCTAACATGAACACTGGATAGGGAGTTTCAGAGCAGTGGATATTCGTATATCTCTGAATTTATGGATACCCATACTATCATCTGATTCAGAGGGCATTTTTCAAAATGCTGGGTTATAAAAACACAGGTTTTGTGTGGGAAAGTTCTGGAATCTGTGTGAAACCACACATTTCTGAACCACTCAGAAATCCCACATGTCTCCTGAAAATAACGGTACCTCACTTGTGTGGGTGGGCCAAGAGATGTCAACACAAAAAGCCCTAAAGCGCTACATGGAGAGATCAGTGATAGAGACAGCTGCAGTACCTAGGGCAATGCTTAGCCGCCACCCTTGGAAACCTGCCAACAACAGATATTTTTGAAAACTAGATACCCAGGGGATTCTAGGGTAGTGTGCCATGTGTGACTGCCACAACGTCTTTTTACCAACAATGCCCTGCACACCTTAAACGTTGCCTAAAATAGTGCATTTTCCTTACATTTCTGTGATGGAAACTTTCAGAATCTATAGAATACAAAACATTCCTACCACCCAACAATACCCCACTTGTCCGATAAAAATGCTGCCCCACTTGTGTGGCTGGGCCTAGTGCCTGAGAAAGGAACAGCTTAAACCAAGGTCCATGGGAGTCCCCTGCAAGGATTACCATTGACCCTGGTTGATCCATTCTTGTTGCGGGCACTAGGCCCAGCTAGGTGGCAGTTTTATTGGGACAAGTGGGGGAATGCTGGGTGGTAGAAATATCCTGGATCCCTGTAGATTCTAGAACTGTATGTCATAGAAATGCAAGAAAAATGATTGATTTTCGGAGAAGCTTGCAGGGGATTGTGAATAAGAAAATGTTGTGGTATCCAAGTGAAGCACACCACCCAGAGCTCGCCAAGGTGTTTAGTTATCAGAAATATGTAGGTTTGGTAGGTTTCCCCTGTGGCGGCCTACCTAAGTCCATAAAGGGCAGCCATTCACCACGGCAAATGGGATGCTATTGAGATTTAGCTTCACTATCCTGGCTGTTATGTAAAAATACCCAAAATAATAAAATGTCCTCTTGCTTGCCATTGGGATGGGATGTTTCAGTCCGCAGGGGAGCAGAAAAACTGTTGAAGCATTAAAGTTGAGGGTGTGGCCTGATGTCAGGATTGGCCAGACCTACCCCATTATTTTATTTAAAAAAATCCTACCTTACAGTGGGCTTTCTGCCTCCGAATGGCAAATCTGTGTGGCCCTGGGGAGAGGCAGAAAGACTGGTTTGTCCCTTTTGGTGTGGGGTGACACTTTAATCTACCCCAAATTCAAAATACCTGGGGGCATATTACAGAGAGTGCCCTGGGCATTTCCGTCCACTTTGCGTGCCCCGGGGGCCCTTTGGCATTACAGAAAGGGCTGCAGACTCTTGTACGGCCCCTTCTGTAATATCGATAGCGCTGGCGCACATAAAGTGCCAGCGCTATAACCCCAGGGGCGTTCCTTCATTAGCATGGGGGCGTGGCCCATTCAAATGAGGGAATTCCTTTGCCTCTGTGCCCACGCCGTATTACAGATGCGGGCGCAGAGGCAAAGAAGCTGTCAGGAAGCACACTGACAGTATGCCATCTAAAAGGGGGCACACTGTCAGTGCACCCCCTGAGAGCAGCCCTGTGCCGGGGTAAAGAGGGGGCTTTGGACCCCCCAGACATCCCCCGGCACTGTGAAAACACAGAGCGGCTTAAAGCAGCCTCTCTGTTTTTCACATGAATGCGATGCCCCCAGGGCGGAGCGAGTTCGCGGCTGCCCTGGGGGCAACGCATTCATGGTAATAGGGCGCATTTTCATTGTTTGCGACGAGTAAACTTTTTTAAATTGCGCCCGGTGCAAACAATGAAAATGCGCCTTTACTGTAATACGGCCCCTGATGGCAGATTTGTAGAAACTTCCCCACCTGGGAGAAACCTCCTACTACTCCCAGGGGGGCAGAAATACGCTATTGCCCTTTCTGGGGTTAGGGTATGGCTCATTGCCAGGGTAGGCCACCACCTCCTTTGGTTTATTTTGGCACTATTTTGAATTTTCTGGTGTCTAGTGGGCTTTCTGCACCCCCAAGGGGCAAGTTGGGGGCAAATCCCTTGTCTGCCCTATTGGGCAATAGAAAGACTGGTCTGTTCCTTTTAGTATGAGGGTGTGGCCAATGCTGCAGTGCAACACACACACTCCTTTCTTTTGCCCCAAATGCAAAATCCTTTGTGTCTAGTGGGCTTTCTACCCTCCTGGGACAGATTTGGGGCAACTTCCCCAATTGGAACACACCTCCTATCAGCGCATGGGGGGCAGACAGACTCTATTGCCCCTTTGAGAGTGGAGGAATGGCTCAAAGCCAGGGTGGGCCGCTCCCTCCTTTTGTTTGTTTTGGTGCCATTTTCAATTCTCTGTTATCTAGGGTGCATTCTGACTGCCTAGGGGCAGATTGGGTGCAAGCCCCCTCTCTGCCCCTGGGGGCGGCAGAAAGACTGGTTTGCCACTATTGGGGTGGGGTTGTGGCCAATGCTAGAGTGAAATTCTGCAGTGCTTTCTTTTTCTCCAATTGCAAAATCCCTGGCGACAAGTGAGCTTTCTACAGCATGGGACCAGATTTAGAGTAATCTCCCCCATCGGGACGAACCTCCTATCTGCCCCCAGAGGGGTAGAAAGATGCTATTGCCCCTTATGTGGCAGGGGTACAGCTGGATGCCAGGGTGGCCACCTCCTCCTTTGTTTTGTTTTGGAGCAATGTAGAATTCCCTGGTGTCTAGTGGCCTTTTTGCACACAGGGGCAAATTGGTAGCAAATCCCCTGTTTGCCCGTGGGGGGCAGAAAGACTGATTTGTCCTTTTTGGGTGGGGGTGTGTCCAATGCAAGAGTGCATCACCCACACCCCTTTCTTTTGCCCAAAATGCAAAATCCTTGGTGTCTAGTGGGCTTTCTACCCTCCTGGGGCGCAGATTTGAGGCAACTTGCCAAATTGGGATAAATCTCAGATCTGCCCCCAGAAAGAAGAAAGACACTGCTCGATGCCAGGGTAGGCTGAGCCCTTCTTTTGTGTCTTATGGTGACATTTTGAATTCCAAAAAGAACAGATGATGGACGGAATGCTGAATTAATCAAACATTCATGTCCAGACGTGGGTCCCTTGCTCACTGTGCCACTAGATTCAAACTAGCCTGGCTGATGAGGGGGACTACCCCGAAACTGGTCCCAGGATGCTTGTTTCCAGTCCAGGGAGGACATGGCTGAGCAGTACGTGCTGGACTGTTCCCAGGAGGAACAAGCTCAAGACTTTGCATTGGCTGGGTCTAAACTGGGGTGGCATGGTGAGCAAAAGAACGATGGTTTTAACCCAGATCTCTTGACTCGGGGTGAATGTATGATTTATTCAGCATTCCGTCCATCATTTGTTGGCATAGAATTTTGAATTCCCTTGCATCCAGTGGCTTTCTGACCCCCCAGGGGCAGATTGAGGGCAAATCCCCTCTCTGCCCCTGGAGGAGGCAGAAAGACTGGTTTGTCCCTTTTGGGAGGGGGTTGTGGCCAATGCCAGAGTACAATTCCTGCACCGTTTTCTTTTGTTTCAAATGCCAAATTCCTGGTATCTAGTGTGCTTCATGGGGGTAGATTTAGGGCAACCTCCACCATCGGGACAAACCTATCTGCCCCCAGATTGGCAGAGAGTTGCTATTGCCCCTTCTGGAGCAGGGGTGTGGCTTGATGCCAGGGCAAGTCACCCCTTCCTTTAGTTTGTTTTGGAGCCATTTTGAAATCCCTGGTGTCTAGTGGGCTTTCTGCCCCCAGAGTGAATTGGGGGCAAATTGCCTTTCTGTCCTTGGGGGGGGGGACAGAAAGACTGGCCAATGCAGAATACAACACTCGTTTCGGTTCGTTTTAAAGCTTTATTCGATTTAATTCATAAATCATAAAAGCACAGCAATGAAAAAAGAAACAAAGGAGCACACTCTGGGAATAAACGTTTTGCACAATAAAAACAATACATAAATTTATCATAATCATAAAAATTTCCTATAATTCATAGCACATTTTAAAAATGAGGATACACAAAAACAATTAGTTCACCATCTAAAATTTGTAATACTAGTAAAGCAGGTCGGCATTGTCTAAGTCCCAGTTTTTTTAAGATCTGTTTTAAAAATCTATTTCTAGGGTACTGATAAAATTTGCAGAAAAAAAGTGCATGTATGGTAGACTGATTAGAGATGCCATCACATGGGCATACATCTAAGATTCTTGACCAGTCGTTAGTGTTTGGAAAACTTATCAACCTATGAAAGATTCCCAGTCGGAATCGTGTTAATAACATCCTTTCATAGGACCCAGGTACATGTACTAGGTACGGTTGAATAGCGTAACAAGAAAGCATCATTTGGTTATCCATGACAGACTTTTTTATAATCTCTAGTGCTAACCTATTAGCTTGCAAATGGGCCAAACATGTTACATACAACACTCACCCCCGTTTCTTTTGTTCCAAATGCAAAATACATAGTGGGCTAATAGTCTTTCTCCCTCTGGGGGTAGATTTGGGGCAACCTCCCCACTTGGGAAGAACCTCACATCTGCCCCCAGGAGGGTTGAAAGACACTATTTCCCCATGTGGGGTGAGGTATGCCTTGATACCTGGGTAGGCCGCACTGTCCTTTTGTTTGTTTATGCACCATTTTGAATTCCCTGGTGTTTAGTTGTCAGAACTCAAGGTGAATGTTTGATCAGTAGCACTAACCTGTGGTATCCATCCCAGCATGAGCAATGCACAATAAGAGCCCTACCATGCCCCTCAGAGGTCCATAGAGTGGCCAACTAGTAAAGGCTCACAAGCAGAGATCACCCAAGGGAATGGGGGTGGAACAAAATAACAAACTGTCCAACCGCTTGTCCTAGCATTGTCTACACCTAGATCTACCTCTCATCTTCTTCTCGAGATTCGAGGAGACTACTGTTCTTGCAACTCTGTAAAATGGAAACACACACATACAATTTTAGTTTAGTTCCTATAACTTATCCTCATATCTCAGTATCATGTTTCCCATTGGTAATGTTCCCCTTTAAATAGCAAATACCTGATTGGCTACCTTTGCCTCCTACTGAGAGAAGCCTTCAGCAACTATGTGGTCTGGTTGACCAAGTTTCTTTCAAATCACCAAACTCTCACTTGGTGCTCAAAAATGATTCCAAAGTCGAATATGAGTTCTGGTTTCAGATTTCCAAACTGCGTAAATGTAACTATGAAAATGTTTTCTTTCTCCTAGACACTTATGTTACATGGTCTATGTTTTTTCCCTTCAACATATTTTAAACAGTTCTACAATGCAAGGACTGGCAGTATTCTACACTGACTGTGCTTTATGAGTATGCATACTGTACTCTGGGTCGATTGGTAAATACCTTTACTTGTTGTTTTCTTTTCGTCTCATACAGGTGCTGACTTCCAGACGATTGCCAGCTGGATTGTCAAGGCACTGGAAAGTTTGGACCAGACGCTGCTCCAGAAGGATGTACACAAGTACGTTCTCCACAGATCTCTCTGCTCTCTGGACACACTGACTGCCTAGCAAGGTTGTGGTTTGCATGTTGGGGTATTGATGCCTATCTTAGCACAAGATGTCCGCCAAAATTTCACACGCTTGTGTGACCCATTCTAGAAATTTCTAGCAAGTTCTGGAAACCTCACAATTCCGTTATGTGCATGTAAGGGCTATTATTTTCCTTGATACTTTTGCCACCACACCAGAGCGGAATGGGCAACAGATTATTCCTTGAGTTCCCTGGCTAGTTTTTGGATACAATTTGTGGTGACATGACACACACTCAGTTTATTTCTTGTGACCCTGCATGTTCTCTACTGTTTGCACCTGGGAACAGGGATGTGCCTGCCTGACCTCTCCATAAGCGCATCTGGTACATCCACCTACCTATGTTCATGCAAGGTGTTTTCCTGGGACCTTTCGGCACTAGATAGGATGTGGTATTCTGGTCGACCATGACACTGGTGGGAAAACCTTCAATCTGCACCCGGGGGCAGAAAGACTGTTAACCCCATTTTGGAGTGGAGGCATGTCCATGATGGGCAGCTCCCACCCCTTCTTTTTCTACATATTTGTTATCCTGGTCATCTAGTGGGTTTTTTACCCCCTGGGGCGCAGATTGGGGCTGATTGCTCCCATCCACCACCCCAGGGGGGCAGACAGACTATTGAGCCCTTTTGTTGGGATGGGGGCAATCATGTCCTCGTTTTGCCAACTTAAGACCAGGCTTTCCCTGGTCTTGATTTTGGTGCTGCCTCCTATTTACGCTGCCCTTGTTAATAGGGGACAGAGTTAAAATCAATGGGTGTTGGGGTGGAACGCCCACCGCAACACCCACTGCTCACCACTTTCACGCTAAGCAGAGCATGAAAGGGGGCCTTATTTAAAAGGTGGCGTTAAGCCACATTAAGTGGCTTAACGCTGCCTTGTAAATAAGGTGAAGCTCCTATCGCCACAGAAACGTCACAAAAAGTGATATTCCCATGGCGATAGGGGCTTGTACATATGTCCCATAATGTGCACTGCATAAAGACAATACTATTGATGAAGAGAAGATATGGGGTTTTGTGACTCTATAATTTTTAAAGTGATGTTTTTACTTGATGGAATGTGTTCCAAAATAAATATGTTTCTCTTGGTGTATTTCCTCCACTCAAAAATATGTAAAAACAGCAGAAATAATATGAAATCCCTTTTTTACCATGTTTTCCCTGGTACAAAGAGCATCTGTTTCGTTAACTATTACAAAATCAACTAAAATTGTGCAAATGACATTGCCAATTCTTTGTTTCTGTATAAAACATCTTGAATATGACACCACTTTGAGAAGTACTTACTTACACTCTACAAGTTCTTGGTGCCACCCCAATGACATATGCATGTCATTTCGTTCAGAAATGTATTTAATGTGAAGACAGGTTTTGCACTGCTTTGCGCGAGAAAAAAAGGCATGCTCACAATTTATTCCTACTTTGACATAAAACTAGAAAAATATTATAATTAAAGGAATGTGTCTTACAGATATTTGATTGTTTTCTTCTCATTGTTTGAAATTGACATTACTGCATTTACTGTCATTTTTTCTTTTTAATATCGCACTCTCATCCAAAAATTATTCTTTTACATGATTTGTCACTGAATTCTAACTTCTTTTACTTCTCCAGGCTTCAGAACAATCACTGCCTGCATCACATTGTTTATTCCTTTATAGAAATGCACAAATAGTTTCCTTCCTTTCCTTAACACTTTATACAAATTAGCCTGCTGAGAAGATTGTAATTGTAAAAACAGTTTGTTTCTAATTGTAAAAACAAAGGGAGGAACTAGCCCTCCTTTCAGTAACTTCTTTGGGGGTAAACAGCAATGAGGGATTTCCTTTTACATAAACTTTGGACTAGTTGTTCTGATGCTGAGAGGCTACAAAGATAAACTGACTTTATGCTGAGCATGGGATAACGTTGCTCAGGGACAACACACATAGGCACATTAACGAAGCACACCCCTATTTAAGCAAGACATTGTAGGCAGAAACATTTACTGTGGGTACATGTGGACCTTTTACATAAACTAAACACTCTGGGCCCGATTCACACAACTTCTAACTTCTAAAGTCTAACTTTACAATTTTCAGTATTTACAAAGGGCATTTACGAGTAGTAAAGTTAGACTTTTGTCTCAGTTAAACTTAAGGTTTGGTCTTAAGTTTAACTGAGACCAAAACTGAGACAAAAGTCTAACTTTACTACTCGTAAATGCCCTTTGTGAATACCAAAAGTTGTAAAGTTACACTTTCGTCTCAGAGTACCTTTGTGAATTCGGCCCACTAAGTGCTAATTTAAGACCATCATCCGGATTACAAATTATTTTTGACTGGTGTTAACACATTTCCTTGGTGGTAAGTAAAGCAATTTGTAAATGCAGATAGCAGATTTGTGAAGCTAGCAATGTACACAGATATGTGTGCATATTTGTTTGTTTTCTGTTTTTCTGGTGGTGATGTTTTTGTGATGTGTTTTTGAACTGCATTATTGCTTTGTTTTTATGTTTTTGTACTGTTGTTTTGTTACATTCTATTTTTACTATTTTGCTGAGTTGTGCTGTTTTAGTCATGATGCTATTATCTTTGTGTTGTGCCATTGTGCTCTGTTCTGTTGTGCTCTACAATTACTTTAGCTTAGATGAATGAGCCACACATTATGCTGCCAGGGTTGTGGTCCCTGAACACACCTTCTCTAGTCCCTGAGGGGTTCAGATAGCCCAGATGGGCACGTGCTCTCTGGAGCTGGGAAAGATTCTGTGGCTATGCTTCATATCTGCTGTAATCTTTAGATTTCTAACACGCCATTCCTGTTCCCAGAAACAATGTGTCTAATTTTGCAATTATTTTATTTTTGATACACAAATACCCACGGTGTTTAAAGTCAATATCTTGTGCACATCTGAGAAATACATTAATTTCCCACATACCCATTTCTCATTCATTATATTTTACCATGTGAATTGCTATATGGTTGGAACACAATGAAAAATCATTATAAGCTGCTGCTCAGTTTCTGGCTCTTGGTATTGCATTTTTTGGAGAACCTACAAACCCTATATATCCTCACAACTAGAAGTGTCCATTGAAAATTACAATATATTGCTTTTGTGAATCAGCCATTGTGCCAAAAAGTTACAGACCAAAACATTGTAATCAATGGCTATTTTTTCCGACTTTCTTTCATTATTTTAGATTCTAATGATCAGTTTCTTTAGGAAAATCTTAAGAGATCTACACAAATTACCCCTTGCTGAAATCATAATTTTGTCTACTTCCCAAAAACACATAGCTTTCCTGGATCACCCATATGGTTCACACTTTTTTCTACCACAAATTGCAAGTAGCTTAAAATAACTACAGTTAGGAACAAGCACTGGCAAAACTAATAGGTCTGGTGTTGACCGCCAGCCTTCGGACAATTCTTGGGGTTTTTTTCTCACGGTTTTCGCAACATTTTATTGTTTGGGTTTATGCTGGGACTGCATCAATCAAAAAATAATAATTTGCTACAGACAATAAAGGTTTGTTGATCTCAAAAACACACAAATTACCATAGTGCTGCCTGGCACTGAAAGGAACTATTTTGTGTGTGTATATGTTCCTTGTGAAAGGGTGGCATGCCGTAACTTGTAGTGAAGTCAGCATATGGCTGAAGTGGGCTAATACATAATGCATGCTGGAGTATGTGGAAGCAAAATGTGAATGAAACGAACCACTGACACATGGATATATTCTGGCTTAAGCCACTATAAGTAACTATGTTATACACAAACGTTTAGTACAATCAAAAGATCCTTGGCACACACCAAAAAAAGTCAATCAGTCAGGCATTGGCTGCAAGCTTCTTACCTTTGAAAAAGAAAGAAAGAAAGAAAAAAAGAAAGAAAGAAAAAAAAAAGAAAGAAAGAAAAAGAAAGAAAGAAAGAAAGAAAGGTAAAAAAGAAAGAAGGTAAGACAGGAGGGAGGAAGAAAGAAAAAATAAGAGAAAGAAAAAAGAAAGAAAGAAAGAAAGGTAAAAAATAAAGAAGGTAATACAGGAGGAAGAAAGAAAGAATTAGAGAAAGAAAGAAAGAGAATAACTTAATACAGAACTGTTTTAAATGGACACAATCTGATCTTACATGCTGTGAAATAGCAGCAGTCACAAAAGCAAAACATTCCAAAAGGAATTTACAACAGCATTGGCAGGAGATGGGATCTGATAAAGATGGAATGTGCATCAGAAGCATCCTGCTGTCACATCAGGCTCTAAACACAAAGGCAGCACTAAAGTAATTATAAAGCAAAAAACAAAAACATTGGGACTGAAAGAAACTAACATGTGTGGATGTGCTTCTTGTGAGAGAGACAAATTCAGTAACCCAAAGTGAAGGTAACCAGGGGCTTAAGTAGACTGACCCACTGTCCCATGCTATGTGCTGTACCGGGCTGAAGTAAAATGTGATCGGCACAACAGCAGATCAATAGATGAAGGGAGGAGGCTGTAAGCCCCTATATGTAAGTTTTGGGTGGAGATTTAGATGCCAAGTGGTTGAATGAATATTCTAAAGACTACGGCCCAGATTTTCAAAAGATCCAAAAATGCTGTGCTGCGGTGCGTGACAGGGAGGGAGCAGGAAAGCGCCATATCTACAGAGATGTGACTCTCTCCTCCGCTCTCCCTTGCGCCGGCGTAGCTTTTAGCTGCCGTGCGCCAAGCACACACCTTAGTGCCATAGTACTAGGGTGCGTGCCTGAGTCTACCATAGGTTTTTCACAGGAAGGGTAGCCTTCCTATACAAAATCCTATGGCTAGACAAGTTTAAACCTTTTCCTACTTTGCCTGTGTGCTGTACAGTGCGAAAAGTAAGGAAAAATGAAGACATTTCTCCTTTTAATGCTTGGTTTTCAGCAGTGTTAATTTTTGGCGCTAAACCCTGTCTACTAATGTTAGTAGATAGGGTTTAGATCCAAAAGCAAGGGTGGTTGCATGGAAACGCTCATGTACCACCCAGGTAACGCCCCCTTTATGCAAAGTAGCGTTTCGCGCTGCCTTACGTATCTTTTCCATACAAACCAACGCAAATACCAATTTGCGTTGGTTTGTTAATCCCCAAAAAGTTTTAGCGTTGGTTTAGCAATAAAAAATTAATGCTAACCCTAAACTTTTGTGAATCTTGGCCTACATCATTCCACCAACCCTAGCGCATTCTACAAAAGTGCAGTCTAATTTGGGAGATGACACACAAAGTTGAATATCTGAACACTGATAAAATTATATAGAACACCTAAAAGACTAGCAAAAACGTCTGGACAATCAGAAACTAAAAAACTAAAAAGCAATGACAATACAGAGGAACGTCAGTGGCTCCTCTTTTTTTCTATTTTGATATTTGAAGGCAGGCAAGTTATGAACTTGCTTTCACGGGATTGTTGAAATATTTGTTTTCGAAATCGTGCCAATTGTGCTACGCAGTATGTTTTCGAGCAGAGTGCAAAGAGCTTCCAAATTAGCTCAGCTTTGGTATGAAATGGATGACTACAGAGCTCTTTTGGCAAATGTAATTGACTTTTCCAGTTCATCTTTTTTCAGGCAGGGAAAAACATTGTTGTGCTGCAAAAAAAGATTTAGGAAAGTCTTTTAGAATGCGTACAAATTGTACGCTTTTTCATGTATTTACTACAAACTCTGCAGCTGTTACAAAACTAGCTGTATAATAGAAAAACATTCTTGAATAGTAGCTGGCAAAGCTTGCAGAATTACTCAGCTTATCTAATAGTGGCAGCATTGATTCTAAACGCCGAATAGCTGGAATTGGATTATCAAAATCAATATTTTACCCAGCCGAGTACGTTCATATTGTGCAGTTCTTTTACATCGCCCATTTTCCTCCATGCCGTTGTTTTCACCCCTTCGGTGCAGCCTCGAAAATTCACATTGAATTTGGAAATATTGATGAAAACTCAGCGAGATTGTTCAACGAAGGCTGACAGCTGGTCCTGCGTGCAATGTAAATACTTTGCCAATATGAAAAATTGGCATTTTATTTCTCGTTATATTTTGCCTTAGCCGGTTTCCAAAAATGATTTACTTGAATGTCACTTTCAGCATCCTAATACAAATGCAGTTTTTTCTTGAGTGCAACATTGTCCAGCAGAACCATATGTCCTCTTTGCACAACAGCGTCCGAGGCTGAAAATGAAAAAATAGAGATATAGGGCCTCATTAGGATGGCGGGCGGACTTTCGTCCGCCCGCCACCCTAGCGGTGCTGGGACCGGCCGCCAGATGTGCGGCGGTCCCACACCACTGATTAGGATGCGACCGCCACCCTGGCTGTCGCATCCTGCATCTTTGACATTGCGGCGGGTGCTGCTTACAGCAGCACCCGCCGCAATGCCAAAATGGCATGTTGTGCATTGCCATGCACTACGTGGCAGGCACCGCGCGGTGCCTGCCACCTTGTGCATGGCAACGTGCAGCCCCCCACTCCCCCACCCCCCCCGGGGGCCCACAACGGGTCCCCAAAGCGATTCCCACCATCCTTTCCATGGCGGCATCGCCGCCATGGAAAGGCTCTGAATGCCACACATCCTAATATGGATGGCGGTGCCTGCTAGGCACCGCCACCATATTAGGCCCCTAGTCCGCCCGGCCGGCAATCTTAACGATTGCCGGCCGGCGGAAAGCGTCGGACGCACTTTGCGTCCGCCGCGGTACCCCCGCCATAATAATATGGCTGGGGTAATTCTGGTTACGATGGCGGACAGATCGGCCCGCCATCGTAATCAGCCCCATAGTCTGCAAAACAGAAAGAAAAACTGCCAAGACAGAAGAAGCATAATTACTATGGATTCTAGAGTTCAGAAATACTCCTTTCTGACTCACTTCAGTCAACTGTTATCTTTTTCCTCACTTAATCTGAAGAAATGTACTACTCACCAAGGTTTTGAGGGCACATTTACTATTAATTTATGCAATGCGGCGGCGTGGCACGATAGGGAGAGAGCAGGGGCCAGATTTGCCAACATTTTTGCGCTGTGTTTGCATCACAAAAGTAACGCATCCAGCACAAAATGTTTTTTTATTTACTTTTCAGCGCAAAATTTGTTTTGCACTAGAACTTGTCGAAAAGTAACGCAAAGTAGCACGAAGCACTGCTTTGCATTACTTAGCGTCAAGGGGGCATTATACTGGTGTTCCCATGCTTTTTGATGCAAAACCCTATCTACCAAAAACTTGAGACCCGGTTTTGGGTAAACAATTAACGCCATTGGAAAGCAGGCGTTAAAACGATGAATGTTTTCATCTCTCCTTTTTTTCTGACTTTGCTATGTGCTGCCGGGTACAGCACACATAAAAAGTAGTAAAAGTTAAAAAAGTTCTTTAGGCATAGTATTTTTGTACAGGAAGGGAACCTTTCCAGTACAAATCTATGCTACAGTCTCGCACACTTCCTTGCACTATGGAACAAAGGTGTATGCGTGGCGTCGGCACTAGGGAGAGGGGAGGAGAGAGCCATATCTGTGTAGATATGGCACACTCCTGCTCTCTCCTTCTCAAGCAAACAAGCACATTTTGGCTGCTGCTGTGCTTTGACTGAGAATTGAGCAAATCTGGCCCAATATGCTATACATTTATAGAGATATAGAACATTTCTGCTCTCTCTTTAAGTGGTTCACTATGTACTGCTGAGCGACAACCCAGATACCCTTGCACCACAGTGCAAAGGTTCCTGCGTTAGGGGCAGGATTGCTTTTGTTTGGAAATAGCTTTCTGCACAAAAGCAATCTGAAAAGGCAGTATCCTGCAGAATGCATCACACATAGAAAGAGGAAATCATGAGGAGAATAAAGGATTTTTCTTCTTGTTACGCCATCAACTGGAAGGTGTACCGATTTCACGCAATCCCAGGTTTACAAAATGTTGTAAATCTGCAATTGAGTCAAATCAATGGGTGGAAGCACAGGAACGCCCTTGCTCTACCCATGGATCAACTCCCAGCTAGAAATGTAATGCAACGCAGTGCAAGCATTGAGTTACATTTCTATACAAAGCCACACAAGGGGACGCAAATCACCCCATGTGTGGCTTTGTAAATCGGAATTAAGGAATTGCTCTGAAATGCATCCCCTGCGTGACGCAAAGACAGCTCGAATCCTTAATAAATCTGGCCCCGGATTCACAATGATTTTCTTGCAACTTACTTTTCTAATACTACTGAATCACAAAAGTACTTTCTGAAAACGACTTCATCAAAAAGTTCAAGTAAACGTCGCTGCTTGGATCTGTGAGAGCTGGGGCCCACTTAAACATCCCTGCTCAACTCATTGGTCTTTTCAGCTGCTTGAGAGGTAAGAGGGAGGAAACAATTACAATTTCAAATTCAATACAGTGTAACCAATTTAGCCACACAATAATCCACTCGACAATTAAATCTCAGATTAGTAAAGTGTCATTATAAATTCAAAAATAGATTGATATAAATCAATCTTAACATCACCGTATAGATATACAGAACAAACAGAATGAATCCAAATCTCCTGAAGAGATTTACCCTATATAACAGGAAGAATATGATTAATTCAGTTATGACAATGCAAGTAATCAGGAAAAAGAATTGAGCGTTAAATTGCATCAATTGATTTTCAAAGGTAAGCATGAGCATGCTATCTCTCCCTACACTGCCATAAAAGGGACAACCATAAGCTAGGAAGTATTGAGTAATAATGCATAATAGAAACAGTATTTAGACAACATATTGAGTTGGAAATGTCGACCTACACAAATATTGAGTTGTAAATATCGTGACACAGAAATATCGACAGCAAGAATATCGAGGTCAATAATATCGAATTTAAGGTAAGAAATATCGTTCTCAAAAATATAGAAGTCATTAATATCGTTTGCAAAAATTCAGGGGCATATTAGCATGAACGGCGATAAAATTATCGCCGTTTTAGCATCAGGAAACTGCCGCTAAAACGGCGATAATGGGCTTGCTAATATGCGTTATAGAATTCAATAGAAGCCCAGGTTAGATGTGCAGGACATCTAACCTGGGCTTCTATTGAATTCCATAACGCATATTAGCAAGCCCATTATCGCTGTTTTAGCGGCAGTTTCCTGACGCTAAAACGGCGATAATTTTATCGCCGGTCTTGCTAATATGCCCCATAGTTGTTTAAAATATCGATTTTTTAAGGAGTGTTATGTATTTTAGTATATATTTTAAATGTATATGATGTATTTTTTGTATAAGTACAAGGTGGGAAGTCATTTATTTTTAATTAATTATTAATTGGTTGTTAATTAATATTAATTAATTGGTAATTAATTATGGTAAATGTGTAATTTTTTTCAGGTGCAGGATGTGGGGATTATAGGGGTAAAGGGTGGGAAGTAATTTATTGTTAATTAAGTAATAATTAGTTGATAATTAATAAGACATCATTGATAATTAATGTTGTTGATTGTTTCATTATATTTTATGGGGTGTGGGTTTTGGGTTTATAAAGGTAAAAGGTGGGAAGTTATTTATTTTTAATTAATTAATAATTATTTGTTAATTAATATTAATTAATTAATTGAAAATTAAATATGGAAATTTTGTAATTAATTTTAGGTGCGGGTTGTGGGGTTTATGGGGGTAAAGGGTGGGAATTAATTTATTTATCTATCTGCGAGCCAGGTGTGTGAACCACAGCACGCCCAGTTCAGCCTCCCAACCTTCTGCAATCTTACATTCAATGCAGTTACCCTGGCTTATAGTTACACTTGAGATATATGAGAGGAAGTGCGTCAGGAGGTTGAGACCGGGAGGCTCGCCCGAGGTCTGCAGTCCTGCCCAGCTGGTCGCTGCCTAGCGGCTCAGTGTTCCTCCGCATTTCTGCTCCGGCACTCCCCCAAGCACGGGGTCCACTGGAGTTGTTGCTGGGAGTTGGGTTGTGCGGTAGTACGGTACTGCGGTTGTGAGGTAGGGAAGCGCAGAAGAGGTAACGGTGGTGGTGACCACTGGGATCAGATGAGACGAGTAGCAGGGGCTAGTGCCGCGGTTCCCTGCATCGGTACGGAGGCGGCCGGCTCTAGGCCGGTGCAGCCTGTACCCACAGAGGTCCGCTACCTCCTCTAGCCTCCACGCTGCTTTCCACTGCCTTGCTCCACACAGCTCCACACAGCCCTGCTGGGGATAGCAACCATACCGGACCTTCATACCAAGATTTCTAGGATTTCCTTGAACACCGCAGGATACCCAGGAACACTTGACAGGCATCACTATAGTATCCCTGGAGGAAACCTGCACTGGTTTTTTTGCAAAACTCCATTGGTGCCCTCCCCGCTGGTTGAGGATTGGGTGCCAGTCTCCCCTGCTTGCTTCCAGGTGAACAGTAGTGTACAGCGATCAGCGAATAAAGGAAAAGGGGCACACTGTTTCCTCCTCTGACAGGGATATATCAGGGGGATATAATCAGGCAATAGACAGTAGAACCTGGCTCATTTCCTTTTTTGAGGTGCTCGTGCCTCTTACCCCAAGGCGAACCCCCAGTGATACCCTGCAACCTGCGCTCGGCACCTGGTATTCATTCAGCAGATTGTGTGCACTACCGGGGGAAGGCACGGCTGCACCCATTATCAAAGTGACTAAGTGGGGAGCCGTTGCCGTGCGAGGTGGTTGCAGCACAGGAGCGGACCACAAGCCCCAGTTCTCTTCGGGGCAGGAGCTGCGGGGAGGCAGGACGTTCCCGGCTGTTCTTGCACCAGGAGGCGCTTGTTTAAATCCCACCAGGGCTCCCGCAGCGCGGGAGCCGTTGCTGTGCGAGGTGTCTGCGTTGCAGTGGCAGACCACAAGCCCCAGTTCTCTTTGCGGCAGGAGCTGTGGAGAGGCAGGACATTCCCGGCTGTTCTTGTGCCAGGAGGTGCTTGTTTAAATCTCACCAGGGCGTGCCCGGGTGAAGATCGGGCTAAGGACGGGCCCGTCCGCGCCCGACTGAGGTCGGGCTGGGCTGGCCCACCCCCCTGAAATCTGCCGTTGGAAAGCCGGTGATTGGAGTCAAGCGGTCCGTTATGCGGTTGGTCCTGGACCAAGTCAAGGATTCAAAAGGTATAGCGCTTTGCCATGGGGTATTGCCCGGTATTACAAGTCCAGTAAGTACTGGTGCTGCGTTTGGCTCTACAATTGGGTCCAGGCACTAGTGCAGGCTGCCTTTTGTTTTTTCTCCTCTGGACAATACTGTTCCGATATAGCAATTTTAGCTAATCCTGAGAAAAGTAATAACTATGGGGAAGCAAATCCATACTGATAGCAAGCAAGCGCTGCTTGCACAGCCCACATCATCATTGCCCCCAACCTCTAGTGAGAGGATGCTGCAGAGGGCTATTGGTGTGGTGGCAACCGAAATTGAACTAACAGAAAGGCGGTTGTCATTGACTCCTGTCCAATACACCTGAGCGTAAGGGTGTTTCCGTCACTGGCCCTGTTAAACATGGGAAAGGCAAGCAAGCAGCTAGGATGGGGGCTAAATGCAAGAAGCGCAACAACGGGACATCAGTTTCTGGAGACTTTATGGAGGGCTTGGTTATGAATAAGGGTTCTGCGGACTGTGCACATGTAGACATGGTCCATCCAGCCTGGGTGACGAACTTGGTGGCGGACCTACAGATCCAGTTTCGGACTATTGTCAAGGATGAGCTTAGCTCTTTGGTAGCACGTGTTGATAAGTTGGCTGAATTGTTAGAAGCAAGGGCAGGCAGTTCAGTAATAACCTCGGGGGGCAGGATGTAATTTGTCAGGTTGATATGGCACCTGTAATTTCTCAGGCCATGCCCGAACCCCCCTGTGCTCAAAATTCTATCCCCACGATTGTCATTAATCCAACAAACCAAGAAGCATACAGCAGAGGTTTACCTCATCATAACCTGCTAATTGAGAGAGGTCACATGTATAGTCAGGGGGCCAGGTTCACTGAGGGAGCCGACCTTGTATCTAGTGTAGAGGCAAGGGAAACTAGGCCAGTTATGCCCACTATCAATCTACCCCCTGCCTCTTGCTCGTATGTAATTGTCCCAGCAGGTGTACCTGAGCTTAAAATTGGGCAAAGAGAAACCCACCTTGACCTTAGAACAAGAGTATGTTTTGGCTAGCTAGACAAAGGCAATTTGCCTATAAAGACGCAGGCGCGATCCTCTTGACACGTAGGGTTTGTTGGGTGGGCAATAGACTGAAAGATGTGCACGGGGATTTCATAGTGAATACTTTAAAAAATCCAATGACTGTCTTTAGCCTTTTAAGCTCAAATCATCATTGGCAGTATGTGGGAATCAGGTCTCTACCGCTAGGCAGCTTTTACATCCCAGGCCAAGCACCAGCAGTCAGAGAGCAAATGAGTCAGGGGCGAGGGATGGGGAACCAGAATGGTAAGGCATCCATTTTGTGGAAGGAACCCCCCAGACCTTTGCTATATAACATACTGACATCAAACAGATTTGGGGGCCTAGAAGCAGTTGATTGACTCAAGCCACCTCATTGCTGGGAAGAGAATCTCATCTGCCCAGGGAAACCCTAGGGGAGGGTTTTTCCCACCAGAGTGCCTGATTATCCTATGCCACATTTGGGTCGGGGGACGGTGGCGGGATGGCTGACCCCAATGTAATACACAGAGAAACTGATAGGGGGCACATGTTCAATTCTGTAACAACATTTTCATCGTTGAGTCTGCGTCAAGGGGCAGACCAGGTCACTGCAGTGGTTCTACAGTTCCCAACCCCTATAGCTGATAAGAGACATATCAGCATTAGTTCCATGGCGAGGAGGGCAAGCATCTCTCAGGGGGATGGTAGACCACTTGTAGTAGATGTCCATTCCCCTAATCCAGGTAGACATCTAGCCTCATCCAGGATGCGGGTTTTGCCATGGAATGTTGCGGGACTTAGTTTCAAATTGGCCAACCCTGACTGGGGTTTTTTTGTAGACCAACATGACGTATGTATGTTTCAGGAAACCTGGTGCAGGGTGGAACCACAGCGGCTGGGTTATGCATTTTTTTTAGAATAGATGCTACCAGTAGGGGTAAGGGTAGGCCCTCTGGTGGGCTCTGTACTTGGGTTGGTTCACATTTGGGTTGCACAGCTAAGATGATAGAGACCTCCTCAAATGACATCCTGTGTATTCTCCTCACTTTTACATCAAGGGTCAAAATTGCTTTGGTCAATGTATATTCTAGACCTGTAAGCAATAGTCAAGAGCCCCTGACCTTCGATCAAATGACTACCTTCATATCTACCATTCCTAACAACTATCCAGTGATTAGTGGTGGGGATTTCAATTGCCAGTACGAGCCCCTGAATGGCCTCAATGGAGGAACCCCCAGTGAAGAGGACCTTCAATGGGCAATCCCTGAGCCAAATATCCCCCCAACCAGGGCTTGGACCTCGTTGGCGCTCCAGAATAAATCTTTTACTTTGAAACATTCTTTAAGGGCTTGTAATGGCCTCACAAAGTTGGACTCCCCTGGGAATCACACCTTTAACAGAGCAGGACATTCTTCGATCATAGATTTCATCCTAGTAGATATGAGGCTATGGTACAGGGTGGTCGATTTTGTGGTCATGCCCGGACACAACAGTGATCATTATGCCCTGATTCTGGAGGTGGCGATCCCGACCTCTGAGGCTACACCCAATTCAAAATCCGTGCCAAATGCAAGACTAATACTCACCAATTGCAGGAGTAGTGTTTGGTGGACAACCATATACCAATCCCCCGACAGGCTAGCCACCTTATATGAATCTATTATCCCATTTTTAGGGGCAGGGGAACATTCTATTGCAAATAATTGTACATCCATCTCCCTCACACAAGTTGCAGAGACACATAAAGCATTGACATCTGTCCTGGCTGACATTTTCTCCATCTGGAAGCATAAGTAAATACAAGAAGGCCCTACATTCCTGGCTTAGTAACAACTGTTGATTCGCTAAGCTAGTTCTCATTGATGCAATTAAATCCAAGGATAGGCATGTAATCAGAGAAAAGAGGGTGTCATATAAAAATACCATTGTCAAAGCAAAGAAATCGTGGGAATTGGAAAAGTGGGACTCCCTGAGAAGGGCCTTATCTAATCACAACATGAAGACTTTTTTGAACATAGGAAATACGGGTTGTGATGATAGGAAACAGCCCATAGAACCCAATATTGGGGCTGATGTCTGGAAGACCCATTTTGAGGCCCTCTATGCAAAGCGGGAGGTTGAGGGTGTCTCTATAGCGAACGAGCACTTACCTCTGCAAAAATCCTATGCTGAGGCCCCCGAGATAACTCTTAAAGAAATAAATAATGCTATAAGCAAATTAGCTCTGTCTAAAGCTCTGGGTCTGGATAAGATCCCAGGGGACCTCTTTCGTAGTGAACCCTCTATCTGGGGCTCCTATTTATGGGCATTGTATAATGCTATACTCCAGGGAATGGCAATCCCTTCAACCTGGGCTGGTGCAAAAATTCTGCCGATCTATAAAAAGGGCTCACCACTCCTTCCCATAAATTATAGACCGATAAGTCTAATTAACGTTAGTCAGAATATCTTTGCCCGTGTGTTGCTGGACCGTCTACCGACATGGATGGAAGAAAATACAATTTTGAGCCCTTTAGGGAAAAGCTGTATACCACAGATCAAATCTTTAGGCTCCAACTTTTGCATTGGAAAACAGTGATTTTAGAGGGTGGCAGCCTCTATTTAATCTTTGTGGATTTAAAATCCCCATTTGATCTGGTTCCTAGAGATAAATTGTGGGTGGTCCTAAGTGATCTGGGGGTCCCAATCCTTCTACGCCTTCTCTTAAAGCGGCTCCATGAAGGCAATTATGCCCATATTAGATTCCACAAGCATGGAGAATTAACTGCCCCTGTACCGATAGATAGTGGTGTCCAACAAGGTTGTGTTCTCGCGCCCACCCTCTTTTACCTATTCATTAACGCTCTTGTCAAGACACTAAGGGGCCAATTCCGATCACGGTCGGAGGCGCACCCAATACCATTCGGTCGGGAAAAAAGCCATGCGAATGCCTGTTTCCCGACCGATCCGTACAGCACACCGAACGAGTAAGTACGATGTGCACAACAGCACAGAATCCGGCCGAGCCGTACTCACCCCAATCCAGGTCCTGTTCTCCGACCGAGGCGAATCCGGAAACGCAGAATCGAGTCGCACGGAAGGGAAAATGCAGCCCCGTCCGGCCAAACAAGTACGATGCGCTTCCCGTACGCGCCGAACCCGTCGCTACGCACGGCACGTCAAAGCATCCGGGAGAGGCGCACATAAGCTCCGATTCGCGCCACAACACAATCTACGGCTACGAGACGAACACGCCAGCGACGAGGACGACGATAAGCGACGAGGACGACGCGAAGCAACGAGAAGGACGAACGACACGAACCAACCATGAATCCCTTCGTCCCGATCATACCAATATTCTACATTTACTACCGGAACAGGCACGGACGCGTAAGGCGCAGAAGGTAAGTCAGACACCAACCACAAAACACATACAACACGTACACGACACATCACACACACACAGAGGGATGCAGAATATACTTACACCAGCAACAGCAGCACCATAGGGGCGGGATGCCCATCACCAATGCCACATATGCACACAGGGGCCTGAATGCGCACCACCACCCCTACCCAGGGGGGGCCGGATGCCTACCACTACTACCACCCTTACCCAGGGGGGCTGGATGCCTACCACTACTACCACCCTTAGCCAGGGGGGTGCCAGATGCCTACCACTACTACCACCCTCACCCAGGGGGGGCTGGATGCCTACCACTACTACCACCCTCACCCAGGGGGGGCTGGATGCCTACCACTACTACCACCCTTAGCCAGGGTGGTGCCAGATGCGCACCACCACTACCACCCTTAGCCATGGGGGCTGGATGCCTACCACTACTACCACCCTTACCCAGGGGGCTGGATGCCTACCACTACTACCACCCTTAGCCAGGGGGTGCCAGATGCCTACCACTACTACCACCCTCACCCATGGGGGGCTGGATGCCTACCACTACTACCACCCTCACCCAGGGGGGCTGGATGCCTACCACTACTACCACCCTTAGCCAGGGGGGTGCCAGATGCCTACCACTACTACCACCCTCACCCAGGGGGGGCTGGATGCCTACCACTACTACCACCCTTAGCCAGGGTGGTGCCAGATGCCCACCACCACTACCACCCTTAGCCATGGGGGCTGGATGCCTACCACTACTACCACCCTTACCCAGGGGGGGCTGGATGCCTACCACTACTACCACTCTCACCCAGGGGGGCTGGATGCCTACCACTACTACCACCCTCACCCAGGGGGGCTGGATGCCTACCACTACTACCACCCTTAGCCAGGGTGGTGCCAGATGCCCACCACCACTACCACCCTTAGCCATGGGGGCTGGATGCCTACCACTACTACCACCCTTACCCAGGGGGGTTGGATGCCTACCACTACTACCACCCTTAGCCAGGGGGTGCCAGATGCCTACCACTACTACCACCCTCACCCAGGGGGCTGGATGCCTACCACTACTACCACCCTAACCCAGGGGGCTGGATGCCTACCACTACTACCACCCTTAGCCAGGGGGTGCCAGATGCCTACCACTACTACCACCCTCACCCAGGGGGGGCTGGATGCCTACCACTACTACCACCCTCACCCAGGGGGGGCTGGATGCCTACCACTACTACCACCCTTAGCCAGGGTGGTGCCAGAATCCCACCACCACTACCACCCTTAGCCATGGGGGCTGGATGCCTACCACTACTACCACCATTAGCCAGGGGGGTGCCAGATGCCTACCACTACTACCACCCTTACCCAGGGGGGCTGGATGCCTACAACTACTACCACCCTTAGCCAGGGGGGTGCCAGATGCCTACCACTAATACCACCCTCACCCAGGGGGGGCTGGATGCCTACCACTACTACCACCCTCACCCAGGGGGGCTGGATGCCTACCACTACTACCACCATTAGCCAGGGGGGTGCCAGATGCCTACCACTACTACCACCCTCACCCAGGGGGGGCTGGATGCCTACCACCACTACCACCCTTAGTCATGGGGGCTGGATGCCTACCACTACTACCACCATTAGCCAGGGGGTGCCAGATGCCTACCACTACTACCACCCTTACCCAGGGGGGCTGGATGCCTACTACTACTACCACCCTTAGCCAGGGGGGTGCCAGATGCCTACCACTACTACCACCCTCACCCAGGGGGGGCTGGATGCCTACCACTACTACCACCCTGACCCAGGGGGGCCTGGATGCCTACCACTACTACCACCATTAGCCAGGGGGGTGACAGATGCCTACCACTACTACCACCCAGGGGGGGCTGGATGCCTACCACCACTACCACCCTTAGCCATGGGGGCTGGATGCCTACCACTACTACCACCCTTACCCAGGGGGGGCTGGATGCCTACCACTACTACCACCCTTACCCAGGGGGCTGGATGCCTACCACTACTACCACCCTTAGCCAGGGGGTGCCAGATGCCTACCACTACTACCACCCTCACCCAGGGGGGCTGGATGCCTACCACTACTACCACCCTCACCCAGGGGGCTGGATGCCTACCACTACTACCACCCTTAGCCAGGGGGTGCCAGATGCCTACCACTACTACCACCCTCACCCAGGGGGGCTGGATGCCTACCACTACTACCACCCTCAACATGGGGGGGCTGGATGCCTACCACTACTACCACCCTTAGCCAGGGTGGTGCCAGATGCCCACTACCACTACCACCATTAGCCATGGGGGCTGGATGCCTACCACTACTACCACCCTTACCCAGGGGGGCTGGATGCCTACCACTACTACCACCCTTAGCCAGGGGGTGCCAGATGCCTACCACTACTACCACCCTCACCCAGGGGGGCTGGATGCCTACCACTACTACCACCCTCACCCAGGGGGGCTGGATGCCTACCACTACTACCACCCTTAGCCAGGGGGTGCCAGATGCCTACCACTACTACCACCCTTACCCAGGGGGCTGGATGCCTACCACTACTACCACACTCACCCAGGGGGCTGGATGCCTACCACTACTACCACCCTTAGCCAGGGTGGTGCCAGATGCCCACCACCACTACCACCCTTAGCCATGGGGGTGCCAGATGCCTACCACTACTACCACCCTTAGCCAGGGGGGGCTGGATGCCTACCACTACTACCACCCTCACCCAGGGGGTGCCGGATGCCTACCACTACTACCACCCTCACCCAGGGGGGGCTGGATGCCTACCACTACTACCACCCTTAGCCAGGGTGGTGCCAGATGCCCACCAACACTACCACCCTTAGCCATGGGGGCTGGATGCCTACCACTACTACCACCATTAGCCAGGGGGGTGCCAGATGCCTACCACTACTACCACCCTCACCCAGGGGGGGCTGGATGCCTACCACTACTACCACCCTTAGCCAGGGGGGTGCCAGATGCCTACCACTACTACCACCCTTACCCAGGGAGGTCTGGATGCCTACCACTACTACCACCCTCACCCAGGGGGGGCTGGATGCCTACCACTACTACCACCCTTAGCCAGGGTGGTGCCAGATGCCCACCACCACTACCACCCTTAGCCATGGGGGTGCCAGATGCCTACCACTACTACCACCCTTTGCCAGGGGGGGCTGGATGCCTACCACTACTACCAACCTCACCCAGGGGGGGCTGGATGCCTACCACTACTACCACCCTCACCCAGGGGGGGCTGGATGCCTACCACTACTACCACCCTTAGCTAGGGGGGGCTGGATGCCTACCACCACTACCACCACCACTCATAGGATGGACAATGCATGACACAACCAGCACACCACAACCTAAGGAATGCAAGAAAAAGACATCCCCCCAACACCATGACAAGCGTGTGTAGAGTGTGTCAAATGCCTACAACACTGAACATGACTTTGAACATACAATGTGACCCCCTAGCACATGTGCCACACATATATGTGTGTGGCCCCCACAATGCAAGCAGGCCATGACCATTGTGGCAATGGGGTCCAAACCCCCATCATCACAGTGACCAAAAGGTAAGTGTGGGGTCCATAGCTGAAGCACATTCTGAACATTGTGGCAATGGGGTCTAACGCCCCATCACCACAGTGACCAAAATGTAAGTGTGGGGTCCATAGCCGAAGCACATATTGAACATTGTGGCAATGGGGTCTAACGCCCCATCACCACAGTGACCAAAAGGTAAGTGTGGGGTCCATAGCTGAAGCACATTTTGAACATTGTGGCAATGGGGTCCAAACCCCCATCATCACAGTGACCAAAAGGTAAGTGTTGACAAAGAAAGAGCTGCAACTGCCAAACTGCATGGATGATTCCTGGTCACAGAACAAAAAACACATCAGTGGCAAAGTAGTGCATGTGTCCCATTGCAACATAAATTGGGGAGCCAAATACTGCAGTGCAAATAAGACATACCTTTGGCCATGTGGAGACAAACAACACCCATGGGGGCTGACACTGTCAACATTCATCAATGACACAATGACAGAAGTGACCATCAGAATGCAGACCCACATATTTGCACCAATGGGCACACAAATGCAGATACCCTGTGGAGACTGTAGATGTGAGGTGAACAGATACCATACCATGGCAGCAATGGGACACACAAACCATGATCATTGTGCTGACCGATGACCTAGGAGTCTCAGGGACAGCAGAGGAAACCCACCAAACTACATACAGCCAATGGCACACCCAAGATATGCCAATGCAGTGGTGCAGATGCACAAACACAAACAGGCAGACCCACACTGCACATCATACACAACAGGTGAGGGGGGGTGCCAGTGTCCCCAGGCAACCACACAACACATGAGGAGACCTGAATACTAATCATACAGATGTGCATACAGTGCCACACAAAGGTAACTCATGGATCCAAATCCCTATGTGGGCAAGCAGGCATTGTCAGATGAGAGGGAGCACAAATCACACATGTCACACAGGCACGTAGGAACAGCAACTGACACAGCAAGACACAGACACACCACAGCACTACCTCCAGGGCCCCCACAATGTGGTGACCCTGGGCTGCATTACAATCCCACTGTGATGACAAAGCTAAATGTTGTTCACACTGTGAACCACAGTCATGTGTCCTGAGCAACAAACTACCATCACACCTACACAAGCACAAATCAATCAGCATGGCCAGTAAGCCAAGGCCAACATGGAGGCAGGGGCCTAGCCGGGCAACAACTCTCACCTGCACACACTCAACACCACACCCCTCGACCTCCAACAATGTGCAGCAGTGAAGCACACATGCACTGGTGACATTGCACATGCACCCATGACTATTCCAGGGTGGTGGGTGGGAACCAAGGTGCAGAAACACATCACACATGGCCACTCAACAAGACTCCTGAATGTCTGACACACTGCACACTACGCTGTACATGGACATGACGGCAATACCACACCAACCAATGGGATCCCAGCCACAGTCACACACCAATGAAGAAGCCAAGGTCACCCACAAAGAACACACATAGACAACAACCAACATTGCAGCCCGGACCCTGAGGAGTGCCAGCAGTCACACACACAACGTGTCACAATCACTGAAAGATAACACCAACTGGAAATCACATGACAGGGGCAAACAACAAGTGCCAAGGGGAAACCTGACTGTGACCCATCTGCGTCTGCACACAAACTCAGCCCTGACAGCAAACACACCTATGGGTGACACCCTGATGACCAGTAATGTGCCATGCACCCACATCACAGAGAACCCAGGGAGAAGACTTTGGGGGAACATAGGTCAACTCAGCAAGCATCACAAACAGGTACAACACTAGGGATCACAGCATGCACAGCTAAACGGAAGTGAACACACAGACATGCACATACAACACACACCTTGGGTGCAGGCAATGTCACAGGAATACACACTGCCATGAGGGGACTCCACTCCTGTGTGAGGAAAGCTGTGCCATATGTTGCCTCAGTAGGGCCCCATCATGTCAGCTGAGCACTTGGTCACACAATCAACAATTAGCACCAAATGAAGGCTCCTGTCACATCAGCCTGGTCATGGAAGTGCCAACGAAATCATCAGCACAGATCCAACACACTTGTATAGCAATGTTGCACTGACAACACAGATGAGTCCTTCCCCATTGATGCCCAAACCTGCATGTCCAGTGGAGATGGCCACACGGTCAGGGAAGTAGACGAATTGAACAATGGCAGGCACAACAGATGTGCAGGGGTGGAAGCCACAGATGTGAAATAGCTAATCTAAGTAGGAAATCCCATTGCCAAATACTGAACACATGACACCCTCAGATGCTGCTATGGATGACATGGATACACCACAGGATAGGACACATTCCCCCTGGACCACATGGGTTCCTGCACAGTAACACTTCATTATCATGAGACCAAATATCACCATCACTGCAGCAAGGGCATGGTTAGCATCATCAACAACATGTACATCAGAAGCATAAGCACTAGAGAACAGAAAGTTGCTTTATTCAGCATATGTGTGTAATGAAAACAAAGTCCAGAAAAAACACAAAGGCCAATGGCCAGTCCATTGTCAAAGTCCAAACTGGGTGACAGTGGCAGATGTCACCCTACGCATGCCTGCACAAAACCAGGGACAATCCACTAGGAGGGGCAACCGGGGGGCAGGCCAGGCACCGCAGGGACAGGATCAGGGCTCACCAGGAGGAAGCAGGGAAGGGGTGGTGGGTGCTGGAGAGCCACTGACAACTGCAGTGGAGGTGTCTGACATGGTGTGTGCCGGCACAACTGGGGGCATGACTCAGATGTTGTGGGTGCCGGCACGACTGCAGTGGACCCTGCAGATGGAGTGGACAGGTCCGCCACTGCAGTGCCCAAGTCAGACAGGGTGGTAGTGGACTCCACTGCAGTGCCTACCACCAGGGGAGGAGAATGGGGAACAGGCAAGGTGGGCTGGACAGAGGGGAGGACACCCTCACCACATCAGTGGCACAGACAAGCGCAGCGGGGGTGTGGTGCCGGGAGAGCAAGTGGCAGGGGAGAAGGCCGGATCCTCTTGGGGATGGTATATCTGTGGGTGGGGGAACCTGGGGCAGGGTGTGGTGGGGGCACCTGTGGAGTGGGGGCCTGAGGGATGGAGGAAGGAGACCTGGTGCCTGAGCTGCAGGGCGGCGGCGGGGTCTTGCTCTTACGACTCCGGGGGGACTTGCGGGTGGGGGCCTCAGTCTGTCTGCGCCTGGGGGAGGGTGTCCGGGGGCGAGGGGCACTCTGCTCCGTGTGGGTGGGCTTCCTCTTCCCCCTGAATGCTGTATCAGCTGGATCGGAGGGGAAGAGGCCGAGGTCACTGAGGAAGAGCCGCTGGGTCTTTGGGGTTGCAGGTGAGGCAAGGGAGGGTGTTTTGGAGGGAGAGGCAACTGAGGACTGCGCAGTGCTCGTGGATGCGTGTGTGTGTTCCAGGGCCCCATCCCCTGTGAGTCTGGTTTCAGTCCCCTGACTGTGCGTGCGTGTGCGTTTTGTTTGTGGCGTGTGTGTCTGTGTGCTGGATGTGTGTGTGCTGGTGTGTGCCTGTGCCGGTGTGTGTGTGCTTGGGACGGGTAAGGTGCTGGGGAGTGTGGATGGAGCAGAGGCAGGAGGGGTGAGGGACTGTCTGAGGAGGGACACTGCTGCCGTCAGGGAGGAGTCCATGGACCTATTGCCCCTCTGTAGGTCAGACATGCCCGATGAGATGCCTTCCATGAATGACACCAGCTGAGTCAACAGAGCGGTGTGCGCATGGAGGACACTCAGCATGGCTGTCTGCCCCACATGGAGCTGGCGAAGGAGGTACACAGACTCCTCACTCAGGGCAGCAGGGGACACAGGGGCAGGGGGTGCGGTGCCTGGCCCAAAGGAGACACGCTCCCGAACAAGGGAGCCTCCACGGACCTGGGGAATGGGAGCCGATGGGAGGGCGGTGGTGGTGCTGGTGGTGGCGGGGACAGCAACACTAGCTGGGGTGTGGTGGCTGCTGACACCCGCCTCCATAAGGGATTCATCCTCCGAGTTGCTCTGGTCCTCAGCTGAGGTGGATGGTGCTGAGGACTCCTCGGTGTGGCTCCCCTCGCCCTCCGTGCCACTGGGTCCCTCCGACCACTCCTTGGCTGCTGACCCAGTCTGGCTCTCCGGCTCCTCCTGGTCCGTGGAGCTGTCCCCTTCCGTGGCCGTGGATGTATCTGCAAACAATGGGGAAACAGACAGACATCAGTCACCTGCACCAAACGCACACACCACTGTGAGCACAGCACATTACAGAGCAAGCCCTGGCATCATTAGTTGTACATTGCTAAAAGTGCCCTAACTGAACAGGAGAAGCCAATTGTCAGTCTGATGCCAACCATGGCACTCACATCCCACATGGCCTTGCACCCATCTGTCTGGTGTCTGTTGGATAGCAACACCCCAGTGTGGACACATGCACCAACTACACAGTAGTTGGACAGTGCAGAGGACACGGTGTAGCATGTGGACATGCACACATCACAACTCTTGCCACTGAGTCAGTACAGGTTTCCGGATGAAAGGGACGCCCAGAGTCAAATAGGATATGCATGTGATGCATACCAGCGACAGACACCATGATGCACCCATGTCCTGATAGCCATCGCCACAATGGTGTGCATGTAGCACATGTCACTCCCCTGCAGGATCACCAATAAGTAGACACATGCCATGGCGGAGGCATGACTGCTAAGTCATACATCACTGTCTCAGTGATGTATGACTTGGCAGCCAGACAACAACACTCTGCACTGTGTCACAATAGTAGGTCATGGGGAATGCAAGTCCTGGAGCTGCACAAGTGCACATGTACATCCCCCACACAACACATCATCTTAACCCTCATCTGTCCAGGTCATACCGATTGGACATATGGGAGACCTGTGACACTACCCTCTGAACCTGAGCCCCTCACAATCTGCTGTGAATGGGGAACAGCTGCCTGAACTTCACATTTGCATACCCCAGTCTGCACGGGCAGCTGATCAAACACCTATGTGACACACAAGTATCGTCCCCTATGGTCACATCTCCAGTGGCATGCTGAGCCCCTACCAAGAAACACCCCAGCAGTCCTGGCAACAAATCCACAGCACACTGACACAGAGGCAGACACCTGAGGGGTCAAATCACTGCGCACAATGTGTCAGCTGATACACGGGAGTGGGAGTACAGAGTGCATTGCATGGCCTGGAGAAGGCATGACTGTCCTGCCACACATGAATGAGGGATGAGCCCTGGACAGTGGATAGCTGGCTATGTATGTGTGACACACGTATTCTGCATACTCCTGGGGCCCAAACATTGTTCCCACCCGCTGCATGGGTGTGTGCCACATACCCCAGGCACATGTGGTGGCTCAGCTCAGCAAGTGGACCGCATATCAAAGCAACACGCAGATTACATGTCCGAACACAGGCGTTGTGTGAACAATGGACCCACCCATGATGCCCACAACAGAGTTAGGGAAACAGATGCTGTCCCCCACCTTTAGTGAAGCAAACTGCAAGGACACAGTCCCAAGTGACACAATTCCCTGAATGTAAGGGCCACACCTGGGTATCAGATGAGAGTGGGCAGTGCACAATAGAGGGACATGGCTCCTGGACAACATGACTGCTGTACTGTGGCAGTTGAACCAGGCCAGAGGAGGGCACAAAGCATGTAATACAGAGTTCACAGTGCAGTCTTTGACTCACCCCCTCCTTGCTGCTGTCTGGCCTTCAGCTGCCCATCCAGGTCTGGAAACACCACCGCCAGGATCTGGAGCATGTGGGGGTCAGGGTCCGTGTTCCGCCCCTCCTGCGAGGAGGCGACAGCTTCAGCTGGACCCGTGCAATCCTCCGGGTCCAGCCCCGAAGGTCCTGGCACCTCTTCTGGCAGTTGCGGATCCGGCGCTTGTAGACCCCCACGGACCGGACAGCCCGGACGATGTCCTTCCAGATCTCCTGCTTCCGATGGGCATTAACCTGTCAGGATGACAAAGTGAAAAGGCCATTACTACACATGCAACATATCCGTGCATGACACAGTTGTATATACATGTCTCATTCACAGGGGCAAATGATGTACACAGGCAGTGCAACGCTGCCCATGGACAGTTTGCCAGACGTCACTACATGGTATCATTGCATGGGAAGTAAAACCTTGTTCAAATGCACTGTCACTGCACCATACCTGTCCAGTGCATGTCACTACACACTATGGGGGTGACAACTACTCAGTGAGCCTGCTAGCCAGTGGCGTGCAGACTTTCAGCCTTGCTAGTCAGACAAAATGCACATTCAGAAAGGCAGTGCACAGAACACTCACCTGCTCCCCTGGTGTCCCATACAGCTTGCTGTACTGTGGAAGTAGGCTGTCCAGCAGGGCCTGGTTCTCCTCAAGGCTGAAGGCTGGGGCTCTCTCCACAGTACGTGCCATTGCAGGGTCCAGAGGGGCAGAGACAGCAGCAGTGCAGTGGCAGATGTCGTCCTGGAGCATGTAGTGCAGGCAAGTGAGCTCTCAGGGGAACAGCCAGCAATATATATGTGCTGGAGAGGCAGATACTGTCCCTTGTGTCCAAAGTGATAGGTCCAAGTCGTTTGCATCTTCTGAATCTGGCCAATCCATGGAATAGCAGCACCAATAGACGCCCACGGCATCCTTCAAATCTTCAACTTCATGACATACATGATTTTGCAACATTCTTGTGGGTGACCAACTGAATTTCCAGCAACCGACTCGTTCGAATTTCGAAAACGCGTCCGTTGCCAGGCAAGGCCATTGTCAATGGGTGCGCACCGATCGGTCCATTGCGGTACAACGCGTACAGGGGTACAACGCGTACCCGCACACATTGAATGCAATGGGCCGGCTGGGGGCACCGATCTGTCCATTGCGGTACAACGCGTACAGGGGTACAACGCGTACCCGCACACATTGAATGCAATGGGCCGGCCGGGGGCACCGATCGGTCCATTGCTGATCAACGCGTACAGGGGTACAACGCGTACCCGCACACATTGAATGCAATGGGCCGGCCGGGGGCACCGATCAGTCCATTGCGGTACAACGCGTACAGGGGCACAACGCGTACCCGCACACATTGAATGCAATGGGCCGGCCGGGGGCACCGATCAGGTCCATTGCGGTACAACGCGTACAGGGGTACAACGCGTACCCGCACACATTGAATGCAATGGGCCGGCCGGGGGCACCGATCGGTCCATTGCGGTACAACGCGTACAGGGGTACAACGCGTACCCGCACACATTGAATGCAATGGGCCGGCCGGGGCACCGATCGGTCCATTGCTGATCAACGCGTACAGGGGTACAACGCGTACCCGACACATTGAATGCAATGGGCCAGCCGGGGGCACCGATCGGTCCATTGCGGTACAATGCGTACAGGGGCACAACGCGTACCCGCACATATTGAATGCAATGGGCCGACCGGGGGCACCGATCGGTCCATTGCAGTACAACGCATACAGGGGCACAATGCGTACCCGCACACATTGAATGCAATGGGCCGGCTGGGGGCACCTATCGGTCCATTGCTGATCAACGCGTACAGGGGTACAACGCGTACCCGCACACATTGAATGCAATGGTCCGGCCGGGGGCACCGATCGGTCCATTGCTGATCAACGCATACAGGGGTACAACGCGTACCCGCACACATTGAATGCAATGGGCCGGCCGGGGGCACCGATCGGTCCATTGCTGTTCAACGCATCCCTGTACAAGTGACTGGCATATGTCACCATGCCTGTCTCAGATGGACATATGCCAGCCACAGATAGCTCCCAGGGAGTGAGGGGCACACCTACAACACGACAGCCTGTCCAAACTGTATGATAAGGCATGTAAAGCTGCATTTCCTATTGTGTGTATGTTGGTGTACATGTTGTCCTGTGGGTGTCACCTGGGGGCAGCCACCCCCAGGCTGTGCACGTGTTCATGGGGACAGGATCCTGGGTGTTACGTGTACATGACCACTGTGATGTGCAACTGTTCATATCTGTGCATGTGCCATGGTCACATTTCACGGTGGTGTATGTGTATGTCATGTCACATACCCCGTGAGTCCCATGTGGGATGGTATGTTTGAGCCAGGGTGTCCCAGTGGCACAATAGTGATGGTCCTCCACAGTCTGTGTGCATGTAGTGTTTACAATGTCTCTGATTTCATGTGCACAATGGGAGGCAGTCTCCACATCCACGTTGTGTGTGCATGGACTTTGATGTTGTGCGTGTGTGTGTCACAGACGCCCATGTCTGTCCTGCAGTGGCAAGTGGGACCACTACCTGTGGGGGTCATAGTTGTTTTGCTGTGGTGTATACATGATACTCCATGTAATGCCAGTGTCCATGTGGCAATACAGGGTCCCTGGGAATGTACCTGTCGTTGAGCTGTGATGCCTGGGGCACATCTGTCCTCACATGTCACTGTGGGGGGTGATTGTGACACGGCAGCAGGAGATGGGAACTGTGACACTGCCTCATGATATCCAATGGGCCAACCTGGGACTTATTGATGCCACTTGTTGGACCGTGATGACAGATGTTGGCCATGTATGTACCATACATGTCCTTATGGAACTGCACACTTCATGTAGTTGTGCCTCATAATGATGTATGTTGGGATATTGAGTGTGTTCAATGCCGCATATGTGGGCTGACTGACAATCTTGCTTACTTCTCCTCTGCACTGCAGGGCTCCTGCTGTCCATCGACCATTCCCAGACCTGGCAACGATGGTGGAACGGGACAGCATCCGACGGTACCGCTTCACCAGCCAGCTGATTGAGGATTTGGCAGTGCAGTTGGCCCCACATTTGCAGCCTGGCCGGCCGTATCCTACAGCGCTGACCCCCAAGGTGAAGGTGATGGCAGCCCTACACTTCTTTGCCACCGGTACCTTCCAACATACTGTGGCGACTGCTGGTGGGATGTCACAGACCATGTTGAGCCGTGTGCTCCGCGATGTTTTGGCGGCAATGTTGCTATTCCTGAACCGGTACATCTATTTCCCTAGACTGCGACAACTCACTGACGTGAAGAGTGACTTCTATGCCCTGGGGAGGATGCCGCATGTCATTGGCTCCATTGATGGGACACATGTGGCTTTGGTACCACCACAGGCCCAGGAGCAGGCCTACAGGAACCGCAAGCACTACCACTCGGTCAATGCACTGGTGGTGTGTCTTGCAGATATGACCATCACACACATGTGTGCCCGTTTCCCTGGTTCAGCACACGATGCCTTTGTGATGAGGAGTAGTCGCATCCCCAGGATGGTGGCACAGATGCAGAACCAGCGTGCCTGGCTTGTCGGTGTGTACTGACTTTGTGCCATTGTGTGTGATCTGATCTGTAGTATTCCGCCCACTTTTCCAAGTCAGCTAATGTGCACTTGTCTGTCCGTAGGTGACTCGGGATACCCCAACATGCCGTGGTTGCTGACACCCCTCAGGAACCCTGTGACACCAGCCCAGATGCGCTACAATGAGGCACATGGTTGGACCAGGAGAGTGATTGAGCGGACATTTGGTCTCCTGAAGAGCCGCTTCCGCTGCCTGGACAAGACCGGAGGGTCCCTCCCATATGCCCCTGCGAAAGTGTGCAAGATTATCATCGTCTGCTGCATGCTCCACAACCTGGCAGTGCGGAAGGAGTTGCCTCTCATCCAGGATGACAATGACCAACATCCGCCACCTGTGGAGGATCCTGGCCTGGACCACGATGCCAGTGATGATGATGATGATGATGAGGGTGATGTCCGCACACAGCTCATCACCAACTTCTTTAGCTGATTGTGAGTATCCTGAGGTGTCATGTCAATGATGTGAGTTGGCATGATATGTGTAGGTGGTGCTCTGGTGCTGTTGGAGTGTGTCCATGGGCTACTTGACTGGATGTGTGTTGCGATGTGTGCTTACAGGTGGTCTGTACTCCCCAACAGTGTTGACATGCTAACTTGGTTCTGGGTGGGTATCTTGTAACATGTATTGTGCATGAGTTTTGCTGTTCTGTCCTGTTGTCCATTGCTTTTGACTGTGTGTCATTTCTGTCCTTCACAGGGTACTTTCAGATTCGTTTGGTCAACTGTGTCCACCGACGACGTGATTGCACTTCCAGGGTGGTAGCTGTTGTGTCCCTACAGGTGATGTGCGCCACACCCATGGACTTCCTTCTGTCTACAGTTGTTGACTGTGTGCCCGCTGCCAGGTGGGATTACCTTGCATCTGTAGTGGTTACGACATGTTGCAACTGTGTAATAAACCTGTGCTTCACTTTGTGATGTGCGGTGTCTGTGGTCACACATTTGACTGCCATTTGCTTACTGCACCTGTGGGCTACTTGACTACAACTGGGAATGGGTGTGGTGTCTGTGCATTGCACCGTCTTCCCTGGCAACATCAGTGTAGGCAATGAGTCAGAAGGCCTAGGTGTGTATGTGTTGTGTAGCCCTGGTGGTGTGTCTCCCTCATATGTGTCACGTTGCCTTTACTCACATGCCTGGGTTGTACTTGCTGTTGCAGTTTGCATACACAGTGTAATTTTGCAGTTCATCATCCCCATAACAGCACCCACGTTGGAATCACAACAGAGGCAAGTATGGTGTATTAGTGTGTTTATTGTGATACATTTGTGTGAATAGTGCATAGGATGGGTAGTGCTGTACATAAATCTTGCAATCAGAAGTTCCTAGGTGAATTGAAAGTCCTGGTAGACAAAATCCCCAGTATCGGGGCCACAGTTGTCTGAGACATTGGTCCAACTTGTACTCCCCATGCAATGTGTGGGAGTAGTGTTGCCGTCAACAGGGTGAACAGTCTGTGCACAAAGGTGAACATCCAGAACAGGTTCAGGCTTCCTGGGAGTTGCGCTTGGCCATCGGCCTCTCACTTGCCCCTCCTCGGACGACCCCTCTTCTTTGGGGGGGGGGCCCTCAAGTACAGGCTGCTGCGGTGCAGGGGACTCTCCGCCAGAGTCATCCTCCCTCCCTGTGGCAGTTGCAGTTTGTTCAGCACCAGATGTTGTTAGCACACAGGGAGGTGTGGACTGGTTGCTGTTCATCTGGCGGAGGCATTGTAAAATGTCCCTGTGCACCGCCGTCATCTCATGCAGTGCATCCCACTTGGACTCCACGCGGGACATGTGTGAGTCCACGCGGGACATGTGTGACTCCACGTGGGACATGTGAGAGTCCAAGCGGGCATGATGGGCAGCCTGCTGCTGTTTCATGTCTCTGAGGAGCCCCACTACCTGGCTGAGATCTCCGGTGCTGGACTGGTACGCATCAGCTATGCGTACCAGTTGTGGGTCATCATGCACACCAGCAACCTCTGCAAGCAGCGACCTCTGTCTCCCACCCCTCCCACCACCCCTGCTGACATGTTCAGTGCGTGCAGTGGCACGCACAGATGACCCTGGTCCACCTTGGGGGTTGGTGGTGGTGGTGGTGTCCAAGGCCCCAGGTTGGTCCAGGGTCCCTGTGCTGGTGTTGCTCCTTGTTCTGTCCATGTCGGCAGGGATGGTATTTGTGGTGACAGTCGTTGGAGGGGTGGGTGCAGGGGGTGCAGCTGGTGGTCTTGCTGGTTCTGCAGCTGGTGGTCCTGCTGGTGCTGCATGTAGACTTGCACCGGATGTGCCAGGTTGGTCTTCTTCGTCCGAGGAGGGCAGAGGCTGTACGACACCAGTGAGCTCCGCATCCTCTTGAGCCTGGAACTGGGACTCCTCAGCGTCTGCTGCTGTGTCCCCATCATCACCTGTTTTTGGGAGACACACACAATGTATGTTATGTTTCTGCAGGCATCAATGGTTGACACACCTGACAGTTGTGACTGTGCCTCTGGGTGCGGGCCTGTACATTGCATTGTCCTAAGTCGTCACAGTCAGGGGTTGATATTGGTGTGGCACATTGTCCTGCATTATTTGAGCATTTCTATGTATTTGTTGGGGTGTGAACATGGTCTGCATTGGTTGTATTTGGTTGACAGCTGGCCCTCCTTCCCACCCAGCCAGTCAGTTATCCCACCATGGACTGTGCTTGCATTGCAGGGAGTGGAAGTTGTCTCTCAGGATGTCAGTCAGTGGTGTCCTGCTGTTTGTTGGTGCACAGTTGCCAGCAGGGCCTTGTGCTCCCCACAGCAGTAGCCAGTGTCAGCCATCTTGTGAGTCCTTCTCCACTCCCTGTGATGTGAGCATGGTTCAGGGTGGTGTTGATGGGACAGTTGTGGGGGTGAGCTATGTCTGTGACTGTGACTCCCATCATGCTATTGCCTCCACCCCTCTTCCCAGCATGCCCATGCTTCCTTCCTTTTGACTCTGCTTCCCTGTGGGGTGGGCTGGCTGTGCTGACAGGATGGCTGGGAGTGTTGTCCTGGCAGTTGTTTGGCTAAAAGTCCCAAGAGTGTCCCTGTGCTTCACACAACATAACCCAGGGTGGTGGTTCTTTGTGGGATCTTGGGTTAGGATGGGAGGCATTGCATTCTACCAGGTGGGTTCTGTGGAGTTTGTGTTGAGGGGGTGTGAGGGGAGGTGCTTGTGACTATGGTCAGTGCTGCAAGTCCTCCTTCCCACCCAGCCAGCCAGATATCCCACCATGGAACGTGCTTTCATTGCAGGGAGTGGAAGTTGTCTCTCAGGATGTCAGTCAGTGGTGTCCTGCTGTTTGTTGGTGCACAGTTGCCAGCAGGGCCTTGTGCTCCCCACAGCAGTAGCCAGTGTCAGCCATCTTGTGAGTCCTTCTCCACTCCCTGTGATGTGAGCATGGTTCAGGGTGGTGTTGATGGGACAGTTGTGGGGGTGAGCTATGTCTGTGACTGTGACTCCCATCATGCTATTGCCTCCACCCCACTTCCCAGCATTCCCATACTTACTTGCTTTTGTGGGGAGTTCAGTGTGTGTGGGTGTGAGGGCAATGGCAAGATGGCTGACAGTGGTGTCCTGCTGTTGGTTGGTGTGCAGTTCCCAGCATGCCCTTGTGCTCCCCACAGCAGTAGCCAGTGTCAGCCATCTTGTGTGTCCTTATCCACTCCCTGTGATGTGAGCATGGTTCAGGGTGGTGTTGATGGGCTTGTTGTGAGGCTGAGCAATATCTGTGACTACCACTCCCATCATGATATTGCCTCCACCCCCCTTCCCAGCATGCCCATGCTTCCTTCCTTTTGACTCTGCTTCCCTGTGGGGTGGGCTGGCTGTGCTGACAGGATGGTTGGGAGTGTTGTCCTGGCAGTTGTTTGGCTAAAAGTCCCAAGAGTGTCCCTGTGCTTCACACAACATAACCCAGGGTGGTGGTTCTTTGTGGGATCTTGAGTTAGGATGGGAGGCATTGCATTCTACCAGGTGGGTTCTGTGGAGTTTGTGTTGAGGGGGGGTGTGAGGGGAGGTGCTTGTGACTATGGTCAGTGCTGCGAGTCCTCCTTCCCACCCAGCCAGCCAGATATCCCACCATGGAACGTGCTTGCATTGCAGGGAGTGGAAGTTGTCTCTCAGGATGTCAGTCAGTGGTGTCCTGCTGTTTGTTGGTGCACAGTTGCCAGCAGGGCCTTGTGCTCCCCACAGCAGTAGCCAGTGTCAGCCATCTTGTGAGTCCTTCTCCACTCCCTGTGATGTGAGCATGGTTCAGGGTGGTGTTGATGGGACAGTTGTGGGGGTGAGCTATGTCTGTGACTGTGACTCCCATCATGCTATTGCCTCCACCCCACTTCCCAGCATTCCCATACTTACTTGCTTTTGTGGGAGTTCAGTGTGTGTGAGTGTGAGAGCAATGGCAAGATGGCTGGCAGTGGTGTCCTGCTGTTGGTTGTTGCACAGTTGCCAGCAGGGCCTTGTGCTCCCCACAGCAGTAGCCAGTGTCAGCCATCTTGTCAGTTGTTTTCCACTCCCTGTGATGTGAGCATGGTTCAGGGTGGTGTTGATGGGACAGTTGTGGGGGTGACCAATATCTGTGACTACCACTCCCATCATGCTATTGCCTCCACCCCACTTCCCAGCATTCCCATACTTACTTGGTTTTGTGGGGAGTTCAGTGTGTGGGGGTGTGAGAGCAATGGCAAGATGGCTGACAGTGGTGTCCTGCTGTTGGTTGGTGTGCAGTTCCCAGCATGCCCTTGTGCTCCCCACGACACAGCAACAGTGTCAGACATCTTTGATGGGCCTTTCCACTCTCTGTGGGATGTGCATGCGTGGGTGTGAGCTTGCTGGGCCATGTGGTGGGGGATGTAGAGCTGTGACTACGACTCCCATCATGCTATTGCCTCCACCCCCCTTCCCAGCATGCCCATGCTTCCTTCCTTTTGACTCTGCTTCCCTGTGGGGTGGGCTGCCTGTGCTGACAGGATGGCTGGGAGTGTTGTCCTGGCAGTTGTTTGGCTGAAAATCCCATGAGTGTCCCTGTGCTTCACACAACATAACCCAGGGTGGAGGTTCTTTGTGGGATCTTGAGTTAGGATGTGTGGCATTGCATTCTCCCAGGTGGGTTATGTGGAGTATGTGTTGAGGGTGTGTGTGAGGGGAGGTGCTTGTGACTATGGTCAGTGGTGCGAGTCCTCCTTCCCACCCAGCCAGCCAGCCAGATATCCCACCATGGAACGTGCTTCCATTGCAGGGAGTGGAAGTTGTCTCTCAGGATGTCAGTCAGTGGTGTCCTGCTGTTTGTTGGTGCACAGTTGCCAGCAGGGCCTTGTGCTCCCCACAGCAGTAGCCAGTGTCAGCCATCTTGTGAGTCCTTCTCCACTCCCTGTGATGTGCGCATGGTTCATGGTGGTGTTGATGGGACAGTTGTGGGGGGGGCAATATGTGTGACTACGACTCCCATGATGCTATTGGCTACACTGACTTGGCCAGCATACACAGAATTCCTTCCTTTCAGTGGTCTTCACTGTGTGTTGATGTTGTTGTGGTGGCTACATGTCTGGATGTGTTTGTTAGTTCTATTTGTGCCACTGCCTAGATGTAGTTGTAGTTGTGTTTGTACATGTGATGGCACGGTTGAATGTAACTTTGAGATGGCATGTGTTGTGTTTCTCTGACTGACATACACATTTTGGGATGATTATGTTCTGGTTGCTGTGTAATTGCTATGAGTGCATGGTTTGACTCTCCCCTTGACAGTGATGTGTGTGTGTATTGTGGCAGAATATTGTGTACATTTGTTGTGTACTCACCAAGCTCTGGGATGTTCTCTAGTCCATATACGCTCACTGGCGGAAGGATGGCCCGCACCTTCTCCTCCCAGGGCCTGAGGTATACTGGCTTGGCAGGAGGGCCACTGCCGGTGTATTGGCTCAGGAGGTAGTCTTTCTTGAGCAGCTCCCAGACCCTCCTGCGCAGGTCATACCACCTGTTCTGGATGTCGGTCTTTGTGCGCAGACATGGTGATTGTGCGTTCACCCTGTTGATGATCCTCTCCCACATCTTGGTTTTCTGGGAGATGGGGGTCTGTTTGACCAGTGTGCCAAACAGCTGTGGCTCTACCCTGAGGATCTCGTCTACCAGGACTTCCAATTCACAATCTAGGAACTTGTGATTCTTCTTGGGGGGCATGGTGATGGGTGGTGATGGTGAGTGATGTGTGTGTTGGTGTGCAGGTGAGGGTGTGTGAGTGTGTGTTTTGCTGGGTGTATGTGAGGTCGGTATTTGTTGTTGTGCTGATGGTGTGTGGCTTGTGTGAGGGATGAGCTGTGGGTGTGTGGTTGCTGTCTGTTGGGTGCTGGCAGTGAAATGGCATTTGCAAAGGATCATGGTTGGGATTTGTGTCCTTTATATGGGTGGAGTTGTGGGTGTGTCTTTGTTCTCTGTCCCCACCCCCAACCCCAGTATTTATTGGCTTTGTAATTGCTTGTTTGGCCTTTTTGTGTTAATTTTCCTTTGTACTGTCTGTGCATGTTGGAAACGTTCTTGTGACCGAGTCGGACCCTGCATTTGTCTCGTACGGTGTTCTCCGTTTCGTTCACGCTGTGTATGTGCAGTTTTCTATGCTGCGTACGCGTCGGTCGCGGTGTTTTGTGTTACTTCGGCTCGGTTTTGTATGCGTGTCGGTCGTACGGATTGTCCTCCGTCCGACTCGGTCGTGGTTTTCGCGCCTTGCATCGTACTTTGCGGTTTGGAGTTCGCGTGTACGTTTCGGTCGGATTTGTTCCGGGTGCGTGTCGGTCGGTTCGATTCGCGTGTTTTTCCGGCCGGATTGCTGTTTTCGTGCGGCTCGGTCGTTCGGCTTGGGTTCGGTACGTGTCGGTCGGATTTTGCACGCTTTGCATCGTACTTGGCGTGTCGGGCGCCACAGGTACGTGTCGGTCGGAATAAATTCCGGCTCCGAGTCGGTCGGTGCTTTTTCCGGCCCGAATCGGAATCGACCCCTTAATGCGGGGAAGCTAACGAATAGGAAAGTGCCAGCACTGATGCTCGTGGACGATACTCTTCTGCTATCTAAATCAGCAATGGGTGTACAGAGGATCCTTGACAGTTTTAATGGCTTTTGCAAATGCAGGGGGCTTGAAATTAATACCCAGAAGACAACTCAGGTAGCTCAACTCGACCAAACCCCTGCCTACAAGGGATTCTGCTGGAGAGGGTGTTAGTTTTTGAATATCTCAGGGTCACTTTAACTGAAAAAATTGACTGGGGAGCCCAAATTTAAAAAGCTAGCCTAAAGTTAGCGCAGACCATGGGGGGTTTGTCCAAGTTATTTAGGAATTCCACTCATAAACTCATTGGTCTGCTTGTTGAAATTTATAAAGTGCAAGCAAAGGGTGCCTCTCTGTATGGGGCTGAAATTTGGGGGCATTGTTCACCACGATGTATTACCAAGATTGAGACTATCTTTGTGAGACAGTTATTTGGCCTCCACCTTAGTTCTCCCCTTACTCTGCTCCATTTGGACATTGAGTAAGGGTAATTGCAGATGAAATCGCCCTCAGACCCATTACATTCTGGCATTGTTTATGGGCTACACCGGAACTGGCGGATTATAGGGCAGAGCTCAGGGAGGTACTGAGCCTAAATGGTGCAGGAACATTACCTTGAACAGCACATGTCAGGGACACAATTCTGGCCATAGGCAGAGGAAGCCTTTGGTATAATGTAAAGGCAGCCTGTCCCATGATTTCAAGGAAGTAACTGGCCTGGAGCTATAGGGAAAGTAAATTTGCACAGCTACAGGAAAGCTCAGCAACAGGCTCATTAACTGCGTTGTGCCTGATAATACAGCTTAGAGCCTGTCTTGGATGATATTCAACCTGACTTATCCAGGAAGTTATACTTGTAATTCTGGCACGGGGTTCTCCCGTTGCGTGCCTTTACTAATAAATGGGCTGGCACAATTTCTTTAGGTTGCCCGGCATGCAGTATTGCAGAGGAGACAGAATACCACATACTCTTTTTCTGCCCTGGTTACAGGAAGGCTAGGCATCGCTGGTTGCTTCAGCTATGCAGAAATCTAGGTACACAGCGCTGCGCAGAGGCATTCAGACTGCTGAAATATAACACCCAATTGCCTATTGTATTTGCGGTGTTGCGTTTTTTATTTTCTATGTGGTGTCTACGCAAAATGTTTCTAAATCCCAATGTGTAGGTCAAAGACACTAATATCTCCACGTTTTAACTGGATATGTTTCATTTTATCTATCTCCATCTTCTGAGGTTTTTTAAAGTCCTTTTTCACTGTTTGCATTATGGCACATATCCGTTTTTATTAACATTTTAGATTTGTACTTATTGCTGTATAAAGTACGGGGCACAGGTTCCAAACGACGTTATTTATAAATTTGGTTGAGGCGGTTTGATCCTGTGCTCTTAAGGATTTTTAAAAAAATTGTTTTAATGAAATGTCATTATGCATATGCACTTTAATGGTCTATTGACCGAATAAAGTTTCTTTGAATTGAATTGAATAATTAGTTGATAATTAATATTAATGGATTGATAATTAATTAGGGTAATTGTTTAACTTTTTTTGTGCATGGGTCTTGGTTTTATAAGGGTAAAGGGTGGGGACTAAATTAATTTTACTTACTTTATAATTAGTTGTTAAATACTATTAGTTTTTTAATTGAATTGTTTTTTAATTGTGTAATTAATTTTTTTACGGTTTATTTTAGGTGTGGGTTGTGGGGATTATAGGGGTAAAGGGTGGGAAGTTAATTAATTTGTATGTGTTTTAATTTGTTTTTTAATTAATAATATTTCTTTAATTGATAATTAATTATGTTAATTATGGAAGTACATTTTTTTAATTTAGATGTGGGTAGTGAATTGTGTGGTGTTATAGGGTAGGAAGTGAATAAATGACATTTATGTAATAATTAATTGTTTTGTTCATAAATAATTTCTAAATAAAAATATTTATTTGTTTGAAAATTATTTTTTATTTTATTTATTATAATCTTTGTAGGTATTTGTGATACATTTTTTTAAAATTTTTAATATTAAATATATTTGTATTTCAATTTTTAACATATGTATTTATTTTTGTATTTATTTTGTTTTTAAAATATATTTTTGGGTTTTTGACATTTTGTTTGTTTTTAATTTTGAACTGACTGGAGTGGGAATAGTAAATTTTACCCCTCCATAATCAAACACTTTCCCTACTGTTGCACTGATGGGAGTGGGAATAGTAAATGTTATCCCTCCGCTACCCAACACTTTCCCTACTGTTGTATTCACTGGAGTGGGAATAGTAAATTTTATCCCTCCGCTATCCAACACTTTCCCTACTGTTGCACTCACTGGAGTGGGAATAGTAATTTTTACCCCTCCGCTATTCAACACTTTTCCTATTGTTGCACTAATTGGAGTGGGAATAGTCATTTTTATCCCTCCACTATCCAATACTTTCCCTACTGTTGCACTGAGTGGAGTGGGATTAGTAAATTTTATCCCTCCGCTATTCAACACTTTCCCTACTGTTGCACTCATTGGAGTGGGAATAGTAATTTTTACCCCTCCTCTATCCAACACTTTCCCTACTGTTGCACTGACTGGAGAGGGAATAGTAAATGTTATCCCTCCGCTATCCAACACTTTCCCTACTGTTGCACTCACTGGTGTGTGGGAATAGAACGTTTTACCCCTCTGCTATCCAACAGTTTCCCTACTGTTGCACTGACTGGAGTGGGAAATTTAAGTTTAAAGAATTTTAAATAGTTTAATGTTTTAATTAGAATGTTTTTTTAATAGATTTTATGTTATTGGTATATGTATATTATATATTTTTTTTGTTAAATTTTTAAATAATTTTAAAATTATAAAATACATTAAAATTAATAGTTTATTACTTGTTTTAAAGTAAATATTTATATATATATAAATTATGATATATGTGTTTAACTTTTTTAATTAAGTTTATTTGTTGAAATGTATATTAAATCTAATTTTGTTTATTAATGTTATTTAATATATTTAATTTGTATTATCTTACTTTATATATATATAAAAAACAATATTTGTACAACTATATTTATGACACCAATATTTTTTTTTAGATATTTTTGTACTTACCATTAAAAATATAGGATGTCGATATTTTTGACATCGATATTTATAACTCGAAATTGTGGTATGGGGATATTTTAGGTGTTGATATTCTGTCAGTGAACCAATAGAAAGGTGTCCACTATCAGAGTCCTCAGTAGAAGAAACTCCAACTAAGGGTCAAGTAGCATGAAGCCACACAAAGCAGAAGCAGAAGTCTGTACCTCATGAAATCCTAGGATGTCTCTCTGACCCTCACTACGTTACAGCAAAAGACATTTGTTGCATTCACGGTAAGTCATGTGCTCATTCTCCAGTACGTTCCTACGATTCCAGCACAATTGGTACTGGCACCACCTTTCCCACATCGATAAGTTGCTACTTCATTTGTCTTTGGCCATTCTTTTCCTCCTCCATTGGAAATTGCCTCCTTGGTCGTTACCGCGTTTCTCCTTGCCAAGATCCATCTTCTCATGACTTGCTATCTAACTAAAACAAAACCCCATCTTTTCTAACTGTTAAGGCTTTGTCTGCACCTTCAGTAGAAACAAAAATGCAAACTAATACATTCTACATTGAAGGTAAAATATGAATTACATGTTAGATCTTAAACCTGAGCTTGTATAGAAACAGTTCTCGAGCCACAAAAATCATGTCAACTTAATACTGCACCGGGTTGCAAATATGTGCACAGTTCTACATACATAGTAAATGCAATTTCTTTAATGCATGAATAAATTGCAAAAGGATTATGAAAACATAATTCAAATACACCAATATGAATATAATTTCTTGTTACATGTGTAAATGCTTAAGCATTAATCTACACATACACTTTATTTCTCCAACTTCACAATGAGACACATCTAAACATTAATTTCTCCTAAAATAGTAATAGGTAATCATATTTATTATTAATAATAATTATGAATCACATTTTTATGCACACAATTTATAATTCTCATTAGTTTTCACGGGGAGTACTTTAAATATACAATACTGCATCTTTTCTTAGTAACATTAATCACACAGAATATATTTGAGTGCTGACCACGCATGATTATAATGCACCCCTAGAGTATCTTAGGATGGGATCAGAATGATGCTGCTCCAGATCTGTGTGTGATCTGCAGGATATGAGTTTGAATCACAGCATGGCCGACTCTTTGGGGGCAGGTATAATAACATATGTTCTTTACATTGCATAGAAATGCCACCATGTGGACAATCTGCATGAGTAATTGTGAAGCAGTAGGCATACCAATGAAAACATCTGACTTTTCTTAGATTTCCCAGTTTATAGGATTTTTGTGAATTTCACATAGTAAGAAATCTAATCTAAACATACAGGAGGAAATCTACATGTTTTGTTTCAAAATGCATTTGGCAGAATAACCTGAAGTTCTCCCAAGTTATATGGGATACACACAACGGCGATGGGCCCAATTCACAAAGTTAAACTGAGACAAAAGTCTAACTTTAAGACTTTCAGTTTTCACAAAGGGCATTTACGATTAGTAAAATTAGACTTTTCTCTCATTTAAACTTAAGTTTTGGTCTTAAGTTTAACTGAGAGCAAAGACACCCCAGCTACAAATATGTGTCTATTTCCATCCATTCTTCTAGTCCCACCTCTTATAACAGGTCTTCTAAAATGCCCTCCCTCAGACCCTTTTATGATGCAGCATTTGAAATGCTCATTGACACTTTTCTTCTGATTTATATCTGTAGAAAATGGTCTAACAGGCTTCCTATGTATACAATTCTCTGCTACCCAGCAACAAATTAATTGGTATCAAATTAAGTGATATAGAATAAATTAAACCAACCAAAATAGTTTTTACATATATATAAATCTGTAATTATGTTAGTCTTAGAACTACCATGTTATGCTCCTAATTACAGTGTTGCAATAACAGTCCATGCATTTAAATATAGACATTCTCCTTTCTCATAGATTTGCCAACTTCACTATTACTTCTGTCTCTCAGGTTGCACAAATGTAACACAAGTACACATCATTTTGACATTCAGTCTGCAGGCTCATTCTTGGTTCCTCAAGTTCGGAACAAGCGCACTTCATGTATATCTTCAATAAACCTAACAAAAGCTTTACTTTTATGCACAGTATTCTGAACCACCTGACGGTGAAATATTTTGGAGGACATTGTTTGGAATAAGTAAGTCAAGCCCCATGTTGCCTAACGATATTGGAATTTATGTAAAGTTTAAAATAGAGAAATACTGATAAGGGAGTTAAAGAGAAAGTTCATTTTCTTAACGGGCCTCTTGGAATGTGGGGCCCTGGACAATTGTCCACTTTGTCTTAAAACATCTCTGAGTATGTGTTAGACCTAACAGCCTTACCGTGGTCTTCCCCAAACTTTATGCCTGCTTACCTCCACCTTTTGCTGTAGTCTTTTTGTCGGCCTTAGAACTCTGAGCACTTTACCACTGCTGACCAATGCAAAAGTGTATGTGGCTCTCCCCTAAACATGGTTTCATTGACCTATCCACAATAGGTATATTTAATGTATCTGTAAGTCCCTAGTAGAGTGCACTACCTGTGCCCAGGGCCTGTAAATTAAATGCTACTAGTGGATCTGCAACGCTGATTGTGCCACCTAAACAAGTAACTCTTTAAATGTGTCTCAGGCCTGCCACTGCAGAGCCTGTGTGTGCAGTTTGCACTGCCATTTCAACTTGGCAGTTGAAATCCCTTGCCCAGCCAACTCCCCTTTTATTACATATAAGTAACCCCTAAGGTAGGCTTTAGGTAGCCCATAGGGCAGGGTTATGTGTAACTAAAAGGCAGGACATGTACTCTTAAGTTTTACATGTCCTGGTAGTGAAAAACACCTAAATTCGTGTTTCACTACTGTGAGGCCCACTCCTCTCATAGATTAACATTGATAATTCCTAATTACACTTTTAAGCTGTAATTCTTGATTGAGAAGGAGTAGCTCTGTCATATTTAATATCATTGGAATGGTAATGATAAATCCTCTTTGTTGGCAAAGTTGGATTTAAAACTACTATTTTAGAAATGCCACTTTTAGAAAGATGGCATTTCTCTACTCTGTTTGCTTGCAGCCTGTCTCCAATATACGTCTGGGGTGGTTGACAGCTGGACGTTGTGCATTCCCTCTAGACAGCCACACATAGAGGAAGGGTAGGTGTGACTGAGTTCCCAGCTGTATCTTGTTGGGTCATCCTGGACAGGATCGGAAGGAGAAGCTTACACACTTGAATGGGTGGTGTCCTGTCCCCACACAAAGGGTTGATTACCCCCCTGTAGTGAGTCTAAAGCCAGGGCTGGGAAGGGAGGACCTCTGTGCACTTCAAAACCCCTCTTTGAAGCCACCGCCACTTAAAAGGCACAACTGGGTATAAGTACTGAGTCCCTGACCACACCAAATCAGACACTTCTGGACCTGTAAAGGAACTCTTCCGTGAAGAAGGACTGCTGTGCTGCTACAAGGACTGCCACTCTGCTGGACTGCTGCACTTGACTGCTTTTCTGCTGTGTTTCCTTGATGCCTGCTACCCTCCACCCTGCTGAGGAAGAACTGGATTCTTTCTTGAACCCAGAATGAGCTCCAAAGGCATGCTGGCTTGCCTCCTGATTTGAGACTCAGGGATTTCAAAGTGTCACCTCTTGCTCTGTGCCTGGTCCTTTGGAAGCGGATCCAGGTGCTTAATCCAGTGGAACCGAAGCATCCTCTGCTGATAGAAGTAGAATTGATGCATTTCCGCTAAATTGCTTGCAGCGCCATGCTGCGCCATTTCTTTGTAAATATACCCCTACATCTGTTTATTATGATGGTGATGAATCTAGATGTCTCAAAGTCACATTAAACAAATATAATATGGAAGAGAAATAATATAAACATATTAGCACCCATACATATGAAGCAGTTAATATCAACTCCATTGTAGCTGGAGAGAGACCACCAGTCAGATAGCTAGGGGAATGGAAGGGGAACAGATTTGTACTTTTTTTTTTACACGTAGTTGCTAAGTCAGAGGTTCTGACTTACTTTTTTTCCAGACAGTGCGCTGCTTCATTCCTCTTGCTGTTAGGTTGAAGTTACACCAAGGCACCTACTCATGGCAAGGATTCATTAATTTATTGGTGTAAACTCTGAATGGGCTTCTACCTGCCTCCTGGGACATGGAATTTGGAGCTGAGTCATATTGTACACAGTAACTCCGGAGTTCTCTGGTGATCAGGTCAGGTTGTTCAGTGAGGGAGTAGCCTTGAAATAGGTTTGCCTACAGGCGTCCCTCTTTTCCCTGCTGGACTCATGAGGCCCATTCACGGTCTCAAAACTTGAATTTTGGAATTCAAATAGACCAATTAGGTGCTGTATGATATTTTATTTTTCAGATTTTGTTATTGTTATATATGAGTTAAAATCTAACTTTAGGAGTTGGAGTATTTTCACCTTGAAGGTCCTGAAGGAAAGCCTTGGGGTCATACACTAATAACGTTTCCCACAATCCCCATATTTTAAACATATCGAACTAGAGGAGCGAGTAAAGTTGTTTTTTCTACTAGTCTGGTATTGTTAACTCACCACATGTTTCTTACATAAGTAACCCACTCCAATAACTAGAAACCACATAGGTGGATAGGAACATCCTTTTACTAAGTGCTCCCGCATCTCCGCTGATAGCAGCATGCCCCTGTCCTTAGTAGAGCAGGGAGGAACCCTATGATGAAGCATGCCACCATGGGGCAACCCTGGTGGGTGAGGGTTATTTAGAAATAATTTTTTCTTCCCCTGTCCTACAAAGAGGTTAAACTTCTTTTCTTCCTCTCCAGGAGGGAATCTCTTTTGGTTACCTATACACAGTAACTAGACTATAATCGTGACCTGACATCACAAAATGACGAGCTAGTGTTGTTTCTGACCTTGGGTCCCATTTCATCACAGATTGGCTTGTGGATAATGAAGCTTGTACACCTTACTACAAACTGAACAGAAGGGAAAGTGTGGAGTTAAGAAGAGAGTGAGACCCAGCTGAGTAAAATACAAATATGTGTAACTAAGGCTGCGATGTAAAACACCCCAGGCTGGTCACTATCAATGTTTCGAAGAGGAGGATATGAAATGGGATGGGATGTCACCTGTGCTCCGTGGAAATACAAGGGCTGTGCATAGGTTAGCTCTATCACCACTACAGCACAGTCTCAGCCACACGCTTACATGAGTACAATGGGCCTTGCAAAATGCCTGACCCTTGCTCTGCACAAAGCTGGGGCATAATTCATCAAAAACCTGTGTTATTTTTAACTTTATTTATTGAAGTAAAGGAGGATACAAAACTGCTGGGGCAGGGCCACAATGTCCTGATGCACTATTCTGCTAGTGGTTCTTTTCCTCCACAACACATACTGTACCTGTAAGAATTTGGGAACTGGTTTATTTATTATTTTTATCTTTTCTAAAGGATTTCAAGTAAACATGTCTTAATCCTGTGCAATCAAAAGGCATAGCACAGACAGCCACAGAATAATCTAAAAGTAGATATTTTCTATTTGAAATGTTCAAGGTTTTTAAGAAAGAAATTAACTAATGAAATTCAGTTATCAAAGAATTCTCAATCTCAATGACGTTAGCAGTGAATTCCGAACCAATGTGAAGACTCACTGTTTCATACCTCTAAAAAATTTATATTTTAGAATCTACAGCAGCAAGGTCTCACCACTTTGTCCTAAATTTGTCAGTTTTAATGTTAAGTGACAAATTACGATGTCATCAAGAAAGCATTCCTACCTAATCCTTTCCGGAATGCTTTCCTAACGACTTCGAATCGGGGAGTCCGACCGAGCGATTTGGATACATCCGGATGCTTCCAGATACGATTCAGTCGGACTCCCAATAACTTCAATGGGAGCCTGTGTTCCGAATGAATACACAGGCTCCCATTGAAGAAAGGGATAGTTGGGGAAAATCATGCACGCTGTGGCAAGCACCCCTTGGTGCCTGCCACACTGTGCATGGTTGGAAAGGGGGGTCCCATGGGTACCCCCCAAGACTGATTCGGGGGGTACTGAAGGGGGGCCTGCTACGGGCCCCCAAAGACAGATTCCGGCAGCCGTTTTGTCTTGGGCAAACCGAACCGGAACGGGTGTCTGAATCGGTCATCGTAATCGCTCATCCAGAAACCGTGTCCATAGAGCTGCACGAAACGGCTCTGAAAGACTTGGGCTGTCCAGATGCCTTTCAGAACCGATTAGTTCTGCTCGAACGGTTTCCGGGCATCGTAATCGGTTGTTGGGAAAACAGTACGATTCAGTAGGAAACTAGGGTTCTGAATAGGATTCGACAATACCGAATACCATCCGGAGCCCTTCCTAACGAGATCGTATTGGCCCCTAAATATGTTGTTGTTATAAGACAAATCACTTCAAGCCATCACCTATTATGGAATATATTATTCAATAAAGATACTACAAAGGCTACTCAGTTTTCAAAACGTGTTTTCTCTCATTAGAAGCTGCTTCCACAACTGAGAAAGAAATATATAATTCAACCCTACATTAAAAAATGTTTCTTCTTGGTTTTTCAGTGAAGCAAAAAGTTATGCTCACCCAAAGTTAAAGCCCTTTGCCTAAAGTAGGCCATCTGAAGCAACCCAACAAAATCCATTGTAGAGTGAAGAAAGTTAAATCACTAGTCACTTTTGATATCTCACCAAACATTGCACAGAGTACCATCTCCCTCCAAAAAATCAGATTTTTTTGATAAATCATGAACAATGGGGACCAAGTCCTACATGGTTATCGCAATTCCTATTGGAGATTGAAGTATTTCAAGTCATGGAGTTTTTCAATTTAACCTTGAGCATTTCCTCGGCTTTTATACAGGTCTAAAACACAGTCCTTTGCCGCATCCATCTACTTTTTAGCTTTACTTGACATCTTTATTTAGTCTTAAACATATAAACCATACAAGAATAGTTTAACTTATGTTCTGATTCTTGAATCTATTTCTCTTTTTGATAAACTGTATAATGGGAACCAACTTTTCCCCAGTTCACACTGTGTGAATTGGTGAAAATAATGACACAGGGGCTCATTCCGATGTCGGTCGGACAATCGTCCGACCGACATCCCAGTGGAAGTGAAGCCGCCTGACTAGTATCACTCCCGGTATTACAATGCGACTGCCAGCACATCGGTCGGAAATATGCCTTTTCCAATTGCAGCTTGGGCCACAGCCTGAAAAAGGGCTGCAGCACAAGCTGCAATTGAAAAAGGCATATTTTACATATCCATACCCCTTGTGCCAGGCAACACCTGGTGCCTGGCACACTGCGCATGGATGTGTGGGGGGGCACGACATGTGCCCCCCAGGCCCCATAGCGGAGTCCCAGGGTGGATGGTGGCCCTGCTAGGGGCCCCCAAAGTCCCTTTCTGTCTGCCATTTCATGGCAGTTGGACCGCCATGAAAAGGCAGAGGGAAACAGGCATTGTAATCCCCACGGCGGTGCCTGAGCAGGCACAGACCCTATTGTAGGGATTACTGTCCATCCACTGCATCGACAGGCTCCTTGAGCCCATTGGAAAAGCAGCGGTTGGTCCCCCAGCCCAATGCCTCCGACCGTCGGATCAGAATCCGGCGGTCGGACTGTTTATGTAGATGTCGGTGAGCCCACCACCAATGGCCTGTCGGTGGCGGGCCCACCGACATCAGAATAAGCCCCGTAATGTAATAAGATGTAATGATAAATACTAAGATCAAATCTGGAAGCAAATCTATGTGTGGACACTCAATTTTCAACATTGCTTCAACATGAAATTGCACTATACTTTCTCTGATGTTTCTTTTAATAAAATGGATGCCAGCTGCGATTAACGTGCTATACTGGCAGTGAGCTGAACTGTCTACTTGACATGCAATCTTGATAAAGCTTATGAATATAGGGGAAACACTGGCTGGGAACATTTGCTGCCCTCTGTTTTTGCACCATGAGCACTAGCATGTTGCAGCTGCACTTTTTGCAATTTTTGACTTATGAGAATTAAATAATACTATAATATATAAGATGATTTTTTTTTATTCTTTCCAAGAATATTTTGTGTCAGTGAGTACTAGGATAGAGTGGCCATTTTCTAACTATTGTGGTTGGCAGCTCTTTCTTTGGATTGGCTCTTTGGCAGTGAATTGCTTTAACCAGGCTAAGGTGCTATTTCTCTATAAGGCCGTTTTTTTTTTTCTTGAGCATGGCTTACAGCCAAATAATTTCTAGTAGCAACCAGAATTTTTGTGTTTTTCCCACATCTAATCTACTCAGATAATTGAAACATTCCAAATATCTGTTTCATCTTCCTCAAAAATCTCAAAACTGAGTAGGAATTTTATCAATGAGTTTCAACCCTCAAGAAGATATGATCTCAGCAATACCAGCCTGAATAACCATGACAACTATTATATATGATTTGTTAGAAATTGAAGAATTTGAATAATTTCTTTACATACGATACAAGAAACCAACCAATCGAGCCATGGTTTATGGTGCATTCCAAACACACTGCTTAGTAAGTTGATTTTTTTACTATTGAGTGTTGCCTTTAAATAGAACTTTAGCAGACTATCTATGTCTCTCATCACGTTCAATTCCAGGCTCTCCCAAAAGATGACGCAAAATGTTATCTAGTATTTACTAACCCACACAAGGGTTGACTTGTGTAGCTTTTCGTGGCTTAGTAAGAAAATGTACCCCAATTCAGTCCCTTTTGCTGTGTTGTGGTACACTGCATCTGGAAGGCATTGTATGGGTGGAGTATGGGAGTTCCCATGCATCCACCCATGTATTTTGGTGCATTCCTAGATTTACTAAAGATAGTAAATCCGGGAATGTGTCAAAATGGTGTGCCTTCTACAGTTAGGTGTCACAAGAAGAAATACATTTATTTCGCCAAGTTACTTCCTCTTCTGATTGTTTCTTTGCAGAAAGGTATCCCCTCCTGCGCAAAAACAATCCTGCCCATAATGCAGGCACCCCTGCAGCACGGCGCAAGGGTGCCTGCACTGGTGCTAGACAGCCCCAAGTGCACCAGCACTGGAAAAGAGCTAAAGAGCATCATATCTTTGAAAATATGGAGCTCTTCACCTCTCTCCCATTCATACAACGCAGCGCAGCAAGTTGCCTTGCTGCACTGCTTAGCATGAATTCTTAGTAAACTTGGGCCAGCATTCGTATCACTTGTATGAGCAAATTTAATGGTCTGGCTATGATCATTAGCTTTATGTTAGTGATCAAAGTCATCAAGAGCAGCAAGTATAAGCAATCTGTTTATTAAAAAATAAGGAATTCTTCCCTTTGCACAGTAGAAATTATTGTGCAAATCCATCAGTTATGTTCCAACGTGACTCACTCATCTCCAGAGGAATAACTTGAGCCAAAAAATGTAGCCTCAATGCAATTGCTTTTACACAAAATAGCACGATTAAGTAAGTACTTTCCAACTGTCTAAGTAATTCCAAATTATTTTAAGCAATACTTACTCTTGTTGGTTTTGATAGTTTTCCTAAAGAAAATCCCTTCAAGAACTATAGGAATCTAACTTGTTGGCCATTGCACAAAGTGAATACTAATCCATACCTTAGAAAAAGATAGATCTTCCCAACCTTGCATCCATAAAGCATTCTAAATTCACCAACTAAATAAAGAAAATATGGAATGTTGTTTTCTGTCTTCATAATAAATGGCAATGCTCTAGCAGCATGCACAAACTTTTGAATTATTTCCCATGTAATTGAAAACATAATATATATCTATGTTGCCTTTTGTTACAACTGTGTACGATTCCAGTGCTAAGTAAGTTCATAAGGGTCAAAATGTAATCCAAGTCTAGACACATTGTGAAAGTGGAAAAACATCAGAGGTGGTTGGGGGATTAAGTCCACTTTACTCCTGAGGGTCCTTGGGGGCCAACTACCCCCCCTGTAACCTCCAGTAAGTCCCTCACAGATGGATTGCTAAGAGGTAGTTGGAGGCCATGCCCCATTTCTCCACCACTCTGCAAACGCACCTCCTTGCTCACTACTGATTGGGGGAAGAAGTCTACTTTAGTCCTGGGGCCGGAGGGTGCGGGGGAGCTGTGTTGCCCCCCACATTCTTTTTGGTTAAAGCCTCAGGGAGGTGGCGGTCTCCCACGGCTGTGGGGGTGTTCCGTGCGGCCACTCCACATTATTTAAATTTAAAGCAGGGGGAGGTGGTGGTCCCTGGGGCTGCAGGAGGCTGCGAGGCTCCCCCACTTACTGTAAAGGCTGCGGGGGGGGTCCGCATGCCCCACTGCATTTTTTAAATTGAAGCCCCGGGTGACGTTGAGGCCCTTTGGGTGCAGGGGTGTCCATGAGGCCCCCGCATTATTTTAGCCCCGGGGAGGTGGCGGTCCCAGGGGCTGGGGGGGTCCAAGAGGCCCCCAATTATAATTAAAGAAGCCCGGGGGAGGTGGTGGTCCACGGGACAATATTTAGATTCATATTCATGATCAAAAAATCCCCTAGGAACCTGGCACACTCGGGGGCAGGTAATGAACAAAACGCAGAAGCCCCAGCTTCACTTTAAAAAAAAAGAAATCTTAGGCCGGATCCTTGGATATCACTGAATTATTAACAAAAATACTTTTTCTGGCCTTGTGGGGTGCCAGTTGGACCCTTCCCCAAAGAGGCCTAGGTGTCAGGGTGTTTCTACCTTACCCCCTTTTCTTTCTTTTTATACATTTTTGTGGGACTCGGTTCAACTAAGTCCCAAAAGTCTGCTAACAATTCCTTTTTGAAGTGTTGGCCGCCAATCAAATTTCAGTAGAATTTTGGGCTACCCGATATCTATATTATTTAAACTTAAATATCTCCGAAACTCAATGGATTTACACCAAATCATAAAAAGCATGCTTTCTGTACCGACATCTAGCTTTCTGCCAAATTTGGTGTAATTCTGTTCAGCTGTTCGGGCTGTTGTCGTGTTAAAAAAATGAAAAATCCGCATAGGCAGAACATGGGGAAAATGTGTTTTGGGATCCCCCCTTTTTCTCAGCTGCCGCTTGACAGATCACCCCAAAACTTTCAACACAGCAGCTGAACTAAAAGGGGGAAGTTTTTTGAAAATTCTGTGAAGATTCATCCAGAGGCACTAAAGCTATTGGCAAACCAATGAACACTTTTCCTATGGAAACTTTGCTCCTAACTATAATTACCTACTGGCAACCGCCAGTAGGTAATATATATATATCCACTGAAAAAAATAGGTTAAAGTGATTTTTTATTGAGTGACAAAGTACGTAACTATAACTCACACCCCCTGCCATGCACAGTCTTTTCATCAATGATGTAATTTCAAATGTTGCAGTTCTGTTATTAATCATGTTATAGAATGTCATTAGTGATGTCATATGCTGATGTAATATGTGGGTTAATTATTTTGTTCAATGAATTTCTAGGTTTTTATTTAGTGTAAACAAATGTTTATTATCATCATACTTAAAAACACCCCACACCTTCTTCTGTATGCTGTATGTATGTAAGATGTAAGATATATATATATATATATATATTCACTGAAAAAACCATAGGTTTCAGGCACGTTATAGTTAGAAATTAGCATTTAAAAAACCATAGACATTCACTGAAAAAACCATAGGTTTTAGGGAAAGTTATAGTTAGTTGGACATTTCACTCGTACAAAACCGAGAAATTCCCCCATTATAGTTAGTTAAGCTAACTTATAACTCGCGCCCCTGCAATGCACTGCTGATGACGTCACATATTACATCACTCATGACATGGTCAGTGACATCACTGATGACATCTCAAATGACATCACTGATGACATCACTGATGACATCATCCAGTGACTGTGTGTTTCTGTAAAGTTTAAATATGTTTAATATATATAGGGAAAGGCGTATTGAAGAATGAGTGGGTGTATAAGTGTCTGAATGGATGATTTAGTAGGTGTGTGACTGACTCTATAAGTGAGTGATTAAACGTATCTTACTGAATGCATGGGTTAGTGACTAAACTGTGTGAATGTCTGTATCCGTCTGTCTGTTGGTGTGTAAGCGGCTGCATGGGTTTGTGAATAGCTACATGAGTGTCTTTATGGGTTATTGATTGGTTGTCTGAGTATCTGTATGGGGGCCTGAGTGTTTGTGTGGGTGGGGTGTGTGTGACTCTGTGCATAGATGTTTGAGTGGGTGATTCACTGGGTGCATTGTTTCAAGAGTGCATCTGTGATGGACTGTATGGGTGGGTGAGTGTGTGTATGGGTGTGTTAGTGAGTGAATGTATATCTCAGTGGTACATGTGTGAGTAACTACATATGTGAAAGGCAGTATATATGTGTGTTGGAGTATATAAATGGCTATAAGTGAGAGTGTGTGATTGTGAGAGTGGCTGTATGGATGAGTGTGTGCTTGTATCAGTGATTGTATAAGAGCGTAAGAATGTGCTAGTATTTGTATGAGTAAGTAAGCTGGTGTGTGTATAACTGTATAGGTGAGTAAATGGCAGTGTGATTAATTATTTGCATGACTGACTAGGTGTGTGAGTACCTCTATGGATGAGTGGCGGTGTGTGAGTGTCTATATAGGTGTATGAGTGCATATGATAGTCCTGTACTGAGTGACCGTAAGTATGAGTGACTGTACAGGTGAGGGAGTGGATGTGTGTGTAGACCTAAGAATCACTGAGTGGGTATGTAGTTATTGGTGTTGGAGTGTCTATGGTTTTGAGAATGGCAGTCTGTAATTTAGAGTGGGTGTATCAAAGGTTATATTAGGGTGTGAGAAGATGCATCAAATTATCACATGGATGATGTCATGAGTGATGTCATCAGTGATGTCATTTGAGATGTCATCAGTGATGTCATCAGTGATGTCACTGACCATGTCATGAGTGATGTAATATGTGACGTCATCAGCAGTGCATTGCGGGGGCGCGAGTTATAGTTAGCTGAACTAACTATAACGGGGAATTTCTCTGGTTTTGTACGAGTGAAATGTCCAACTAACTATAACTTTCCCTAAAACCTCTGTTTTTTTCAGTGAATTTCTAAGGTTTTTTAAATGCTAATTTCTAACTATAACGTGCCTGAAACCTATGGTTTTTTCAGTGAATTTCAAAGGTTTTTTAAATGCTAATTTCTAACTATAACGTGCCTGAAACCTATGGTTTTTTCAGTGAATTTCAAAGGTTTTTTAAATGCTAATTTCTAACTATAACGTGTCTGAAACCTATGGTTTTTTCAGTGAATTTCAAAGGTTTTTTAAATGCTTATTTCTAACTATAACGTGCCTGAAACCTATGGTTTTTTAATTGAATTTCAAAGGTTTTTTAAATGCTAGTTTCTAACTATGCCTACAGAGATAGGACATGTGAAGAAAAAAGAAAAAACGCACAGAAAGAAGCAAAAGAAATGCAGAAAGAAGCAACAGAAGTCCACAAACACGAACAAAAATGCAGGAAGAAGCAAGACATGTGCAGAAAGAACCAACAGAGGAGCAGAAAGAGGCCTTGTTGCAAAATCATCCTGTGCCCACAACTTTTTCAGACGGGTACTGGTGGTAACTGACTAACCAGGCCTAGAGCCAGTGCTATGCTAAAAGACACTTAGAATACAGTGAAAACACCTACATATACTAGGGAACACTATGCGTTGGGGTACCCCTGTGATTAGCATGACCTCCTCTGTAAGGCCCTAGTACATAATAGGGCAGGGGGATTAAAACTACCTCTAAGTCAGAGGTACAGAAATATGCTACTTTAACTAGTAGTCACGTTTGCAGAGTGGTGGAGAAAGGGTGCTAGGCGTCCAACCAACGCTCAGGAATTCCGCTGCGTAGGACTTACAGGAGGTACCAGGAGGGATTCTTGGCCCCCAAACTCCCTCAGGACTAAATTGGACTTCATCCCCCATCCCGTAGTTTGCCACGAGGCACGTGTGCAGAGTGGTAGAGAAAGGGGGCCATGGCCTCCGAAGACGTCTTAGCAATCCCACTGTGTGGGACTTACTGGAGGTAACAAGAGGGGTAGTTGGCACCCAAGGACATCCTTGGGGGCCAACTTCCCAAACTATTACCTCCAGTCAGTCCCACACAGCAGCACTGGTAAGTACTCGTACCAGGTCTCGCCCTCTTTGCCCACCACTCTACAAACGCGCTCCCTGGCACGCTCTTGGATGGGGATTGAAGTCCCCTTCACTGCTGGGGGTCCTTTAGGGGCCAACTAGCCTACCTTTTACCTCCAGTAAGCCCCATGCAGTGGGATTGGTGAGAGGTAGGCCAAAGGCCATGCCCCCTTTCTCCACCACTCTGCAAACACGCCCCCTGGCGCGTTGTAATTTGGGGGATTAAGTCCCCTTGAATCCTGAGGGTCCCTGGGGTCCAACTAGCCCACCAGGTACCTCCAGTAAGTGCCACAGAGCTGCGTTGCAGAGAGGTGTAAAAAGGGGCATGACCTGGACCACCTCTCTGCAACGCAGCCCTGTGGCGCTTACTGGAGGTACCTGGTGGGCTAGTTGGCCCCCAGGGACCCTCAGGATTGAAGAGGAATTAATTCCCCAACTTTAAACGCGCCACAGGGCGTGTTTGAACACATGTCACCTATGGCCCCGCCCCCTCCCTTCACCACTGTGCAAATGCGCCCCATGGCACGTGTTAAGTTGGGGGATTAAGTCCCCTTGAATCCTGAGGGTCCCTGGGGTCCAACTAGCCCACTAGGTACCTCCAGTAAGCGCCACAGAGCTGCATTGCAGAGAGGTGTAAAAAGGGGCGTGGCCTGGACCACCTCTCTGCAACGCAGGCCTGTGGCGCTTACTGGAGGTACCTGGTGGGCTAGTTGCCCCCAGGGGCCCTCAGGATTGAAGGGGAATTAATTCCCCAACTTAAAACGCGCCACAGGGTGTGTTTGCACACATGTCACCTCAGGCCCCGCCCCCTCCCTTCACCACTGTGGAAACGCGCCCCGTGGCATGTTTTAAGTTGGGGGATAAAGTCCCCTTGAATCCTGAGGGTCCCTGGGGTCCAACTAGCCCACGAGGTACCTCCAGTAAGCGCCACAGAGCTGCGTTGCAGAGAGGTGTAAAAAGGGGCGTGGCCTGGACCACCTCTCTGCTACGCAGCCCTGTGGCGCTTACTGGAGGTACCTGGTGGACTAGTTGGCCCCCAGGGACCCCCAGTAGTGAAGGGGAATTAATTCCCCAATTTAAAACGCGCCACAGTGCGCGTTTGCAGAGTGTTGCTGGGAGGGGGCTGGGCCTCCGGCACAATCGCGGTCTTTTAATTTTTTTTAAAAGGGGGGCTGTGTGGCCCCCCTTTTTTTTCTTTTTTTGGGCCCTGGGGAACGCATCCCTCAGGGCCTGACCCCTTTTAAAAAATAATAATAATAATCTGAACAGGAAGGGAGCCGCGTGGGCCACCCTCCCGTGGCCAATTCCGGCCCCGGGGACCCCATCCCCCGGGGCATGGCCACATATATTTATGTTTTTTAAGGAGGGGGGCTGCATTGCCCCCCTCCTGAGGCCTCTATAGGCCCCGGGGACCCCATCCCCTGGGGCCGGCCTTTTGTTTGGGGGGGGTCGGAGGGGGGCCACGTGGCTCCCCTCCCGGGCCACTTCTAGCCCCGGGGACCCCATCCCCCGGGGCAGGCCCTATCCGTTGGGTACCGTGGGGGGAGCCCCAATGCCCCCACGGTCCCGCCGGCTCCCCGCGTCCTGCAGGAGCCAGCATTGCTTTTCCACATGGGGAGCTGCTGACATGCAGCTCCCCGTGTGGAAAAGCAATCTGCTTTACATTTTGGAAGCGAGAGCAGGTTTCCCTGCTCTCGCTTCCAAAATCCAAAGCAAGTTTGCTATGGCAGGGCGGGAGCCGCGAGGCTCCCACCCTGCCATAGCAAACAGCAGTGTCCCGGGGGTGGGCACCCCGGGACACTGCAGGAGCTGGCCTTGGGGGGTGGCGGTCCCCAGGGCCATCACAGGCTCCAGGAGGGGGGCCGCACGGCCCCCCCTCCCTTCAGTTTCAAAACCCCAGGGAGGTGGTGGTCCCCGGGGGTCCATAACGGACCCCCAAATTTACATACTTAGTGCCCCAGGGAGGTGGCGGTCCCTGGGGCGTGTAGGGGGCTCAAGCTCCCCCACACAGGTTCTTTTTTTAAAAAAAAAACAAGCCCTGGGGTGTGGTGGTCCCCGGGGCTGCGGGGGGCCGTGTGCCCCCTGCAAATATTCAAGAAAAGCTCCAGGGGGTGGTGGTCCCCAGGGCTTGGGGGGGCCTTGGAGGCCCCCCCACACATTAAAAAAAACAAGCCCCGGGGGGTGGCGGTCCCCAGGGCTGCGGGGGGGCCGTGAGCCCCCGCAAATATTTAAGAAAAGCCCCGGGGGGGTGGCGGTCCCCGGGGCTGCCAGGGCCCCCCTGGGCCCCCGCAATTACAATATAGCATGCCCCCGGGACTTGGCCCACCCGGGGGCAAAATATTAACGAAGCGCGGGAGGCCGCGCTTCATTTTTTTTATTTTCACGGCAGGATTCGAGGATCCTCCGCGATTTTCGCCGATTTTGTTTTTAAAAAAATGCTTTTTTGGCCCTTGGGGTCCTTGTGGGACCCCTGAGCAGGCCTAGGGGTCAGGGTGTTTCTACCCTGCCCCCTTTTCTTGTTTTTTAATGTTTTTTCTACTGTTTTCTTGTGACTCGGTTCTTCCAAGTCACAAGATGGCTGCCAACACTTCCTGGTTTGCAGTTTTGACAGCCAATTAGAATAAAGCTCGTGGTCGGGAGGGTCCGCGGATCCACCGCGCCTCTAGATATCGAAACTTTAATTTTTTGATTTTCTCAACAACTACTGAACGAATTTACACCATTTAAAAAAAGGGCTCTTTCTGAACCAAGGGCTACCTTTTTGCCAAATTTGGTGTAATTCCGTTCAGCAGTTCCAGCTGTAGCTGTGTCTAAAGTTTCCTATGGAAAATAACATGGAGAAAACATGTTTTGGGACCCCCCTTTTTTCTCGGCCCCCGCTTGGCAAATCACCCCGAAACTTTCAAGACAGAAGCTGACCGGAGCGCCCCACTAGTTTTGAAAATTTCGCGAAGATTCGTCATCCGGCGCCAAAGTTATTGGGAAAAGAAAGAACCCTTTTCCTATGGAAACTAGGTCCTAACTATAACTATCTACTGGCGACCGCCAGTAGATAATATATATATATATATATCCAAGCTCCCTGAGCAAGACTCTGTTATATCGGAAGCACTATCCACCCTGCGAAGATTCGCATACTCGAACATATGAGGGCAATTGCTAATGCTGATGAGGCCTATCCTGTTGCGAGGTATTTTAATCAACATCACAACGGCAACAGAGATTTATTAACATACTATTGCCTGGACCATGTACCAGTCAGTCCGAGAGGAGGGGATAGGATTCAAAGGCTGAGACATTTAGAATCCCGGTACATTATTGCTCTGCAGTGTAAAAGTCCCCATGGCCTGAACAGCAGTGAGGAATTAACAGTACATTAAGGCGATTAACATCCTTTTCTCGTAGGTTTTCATGTGTTGTTCCTTTTGTAATGGATTATTGATTTTGGTCCAATGTAATGCTATATCTGAAACATTAATAACTAAATAGTTACATGCTTATGACTGCCTTTATAGTAGCGATATTGTTGAATTACAATATGTCTTATCCAGTACGATTCAAATGTCGGTCCATAGCCCATTCAGGGCGATATGAGGAACTTTCCATTTGTCCCATATATTCATTTTGAATTCCAGGAATTTGTGCGGCCCATATAGGGCTTAATTAGGAAGGCTGATTACACCAGCAAATACAAGCACAGTGATACGATCTCGTCATTGGGGTGGTGACATATGATAGATATACACTGTATTCACACTCCATTGTTGACATTCTATGATGGCGGATTTTTTGGTGCCTGGTGGACAATGTTCTGTATCATTGGTCCGTTTACTGTTTCAATGAACTGGATACAAGTAATGACATTGGTTATATATATATGTAAAAAGATGGCGGCCCCGGCGTTTTTGTGCAAACATCGACAAAGGCAGTTGCCTAAACGCGTCTGTGTGCCCCGAGTTCTCTTTGTGAATAAAACATGGAACTCGCCCCCGTGAGTGCTGTCATCTGTGAAAGGTACGATTACCTAGAGGAGCAGGAGCTGAATATATAAAATATATATATATATATATATATATATATATATATATATATATATATATATATATATATATTATCTACAGTAGATAGTTATAGTTAGGACCTAGTTTCCATAGGAAACTCGTTTTTTGTTTTCTCAATATCTTTGGCGCCGTTTGACGAATCTTCGCGAAATTTTCAAAACTCGTAGCCCGCTCCGGTCAGCTCATGTCTTGAAAGTTTTGGGGTGATTCGGCAAGCAGGGGCCGAGAAAAAAGGGGGGTCCTAAAACATGTTTTTTCCATGTTAATTTCCATAGGAAACTTTAGACACGGCTACAGCCCGAACTGCTGAACGGAATTACACCAAATTTGGCAAAAAGGTAGCCCTTGTTTCAGAAAGAGACCTTTTGTTAAATGGTGTAAATCCATTCAGTAGTTCCTGAGAAATTAAAAAAATGAGGTCGTAAAATGCATTTCCCATAGGAAACTTTAGACATGGCTACAGCTGGAACTGCTGAACGGAATTACACCAAATTTGGCACAAAGGTAGCCCTTGTTTCAGAAATAACTCTTTTTCTTAAATGGTGTAAATCCGTTCAGTAGTTGCTGAGAAAATCAAAAATAAAAGTTTCGATATTTAGAGGCACAGTGGATCCGCGCACCCTCCCGACCACGAGCTTCATTCTAATTGGCTGTCAACACTCCAAACCAGGAAGTGTTGGCAGCCATCTTGTGACTCGGTAGAGCCGAGTCACAAGAAGACAGAAAAACAATCGCGTAAAACAAGAAAAGGGGGCAGGGTAGAAACACCCTGACCCCCTAGGCCTGCTTAGGGGGTCCCACAAAAACCCCCAGGGCCCAAAAAAGCATTTTTTTTTTTTTTAAATCGGCAAAATGCGCGAAGGAGCCGCGGATCCGGCTGCAAAACTAAAAAAAATGAAGCACGGCCTCCCGTGCTTTGTTATTATTTAGCTCCTGGGTGGGCCAAGTCCCGGGGGCAATGTTTATATTGTGAATGGGGGGCCCAAGGGGGCCCCCCAGCCCCAGGGACCACCACCCCCGGGACTTTCTTTACATATTTGCGGGGGGCACATGGCCCCCCGTAGCCCCGGGGACCACCACCCCCCTGGGCTTGTATTTTAAATGGGTGGGGGGCCTCCAAGGCCCCCCAAGCCCCGGGGACCGACACCCCGGGGCTTTTCTTAAATATTTGCGGGGGGCACATGGCCCCCCCGCAGCCCCGGGGACTGCCACGCCCGGGGCTTGTTTTTAAAAAAAATAAAGAACCTGTGTGGGGGGGCTCCAGCCCCCCCCACATGCCCCAGGGACCGCCACCTTCCCGGGGCACTAACTATGTAAATTCGGGGGTCCGTTACGGACCCCTGAGCCCTGGGGACCACCACCTCCCCGGGGCTTTGCCAATGTTGGGAGGGGGGCCGCGCGGCCCCCCTCCTGGAGCCTGTGATGGCCCTGGGGACCGCCACCCCCCAGGGCCGGCTCCTGCAGTGTCCCGGGTTGCCCACCCCCGGGACACTGCTGTTTGCTATGGCAGGGTGGGAGCCTCGCGGCTCCCGCCCTGCCATAGTAAACTGTGGTTTGGATTTTGGAAGAGAGAGCAGGAAACCTGCTCTCTCTTCCAAATTCCAAACCACATTGCTTTTCCACACGGGGAGCTGCATGTCAGCAGCTCCCCATGTGGAAAAGCAATGCCGGCTCCTGCAGGAGGCGGGGAGCCGGCAGGGACCGTGGGGGCATTGGGGCTCCCCCCTCGGTCTCCAAAGGAGAGGGCCAGCCCCAGGGGATGCGGTCCCTGGGGCTAGAAGTGGCCCAGGAGGGGGTCCACGTGGCCCCCCTCCCCTGTGTATTTAAAAAAAAAAAAAAAGGAGAGGCCAGGCCCTGGGGGATGGGGTCCACGGGGCCATATTTGGCCTCAGGAGGGGGGCCATGCAGCCCCCTCACAAAAAATAAATAAAAAGGGATGGCCAGGCCCCGGGGGATGGGGTCCCGGGGCCAGAAGTGGCCCGGGAGGGGGGCCACGTGGCCCCCCTCCCACCCAAAAAAAATATTAAATAAAGGCGGGCCCGGGGTCCCCGGGGCCAATAGAGGCCTTAGGAGGGGGGCCATGCAGCCCCCCCTTCCTATAAAAAAACAATATGTGTGGCCATGCCCTGGGGGATGGGGTCCCCGGGGCCGGAATTGGCCACGGGAGGGGGGCCCACGCGGCCCCCCTCCCATTTACATTTTTTTTTTTTAAAAGGGGACCAGGCCCTGGGGGATGGGGTCCCCAGGGCACAAAAAAAGGCAAGAGAAGGGGGGCCACACAGCCCCCCTTCTTAAAAAAAAAAAAAAAAAAAGCCGGCATCGTGGCTAGGGCCCGCCCCCTCCCTGCAACATTCAGCAAACGCGCCCCCTGGCGTGTTTAAAGTTGGGGAATTAATTCCCCTTGAATACTGAGGGGCCCTGGGGGCCAACTAGCCCACCAGGTACCTCCAGTATGCGCAAGGGAGCTGCGTTGCAGAGAGGTGTTCAGAGGCCACGCCCCTTTTTACACCTCTCTGCAACGCAGCTCTGTGGTGCTTACTGGAGGTACCTGGTGGGCTAGTTGGACCCCAGTGACCGTAAGTATGAGTGACTGTCCGGGTGAGTGAGTGGATGTGTGTGTAGACCTAAGAATCAGTGAGTGTGTATGTAGTTATTGGTGTTGGAGTGTCTATGCTTTTGAGAATGGCAGTCTGTAATTTAGAGTGGGTGTATCAAAAGTTATATTAGGGTGTGAGAAGATGCATGAAATTATCACATGGATGATGTCATCAGTGATGTCATTTGAGATGTCATCAGTGATGTCATCAGTGATGTCACTGACCATGTCATGAGTGATGTAATATGTAACGTCATCAGCAGTGCATTGCGGTGGCGCGAGTTATAGTTAGCTGAACTAACTATAACGGGGGAATTTCTATGGTTTTGTACGAGTGAAATGTCCAACTAACTATAACGCCCCTGAAACCTATGGTTTTTTCAGTGAATATATATATATATATATGAATATATATATATATTCACTGAAAAAACCATAGGTTTTAGGGACAGTTATAGTTACTTGGACATTGCACTCGTACAAAACCCGTGAAATTCCCCCGTTATAGTTAGTTCAGCTAACTATAACTCGCGCCCCGCAATGCACTGCTGATGACGTCACATATTACATCACTCATGACATGGTCAGTGACATCACTGATGACATCACTGATGACATCTCAAATGACATCACTGATGACATCATCCAGTGACTGTGTGTTTCTGTAAAGTTTAAATATTTTTAAAATATATAGGAAAAGACGTATTGAAGAATGAGTGGGTGTCTAAGTGTCTGTATGGATGATTTAGTAGGTGCGTGACTGACTCTATAAGTGAGTGATTTAACGTATCTTACTGAATGCATGGGTTAGTGACTAAACTGGGTGTATGTCTGTATCCGTCTGTCTGTTGCTGTGTAAGTGGCTGCATGTGTTTGTGAATAGCTAAATGATTTTCTATATGAGTTATTGAATGCTTGTCTGAGTATCTGTATGGGTGCCTGAGTGTTTGTGTGGGAGGGGTGTGTGCAACTCTGTGCATAGATGTGTGAGTGGGTGATTCACTGGGTGGATGGTTTCAAGAGTGCATCTGTGATAGACTGTATGGGTGGGTAAGTGTGTGTAAGAGTGTGTTAGTGAGTGAATGTATGTCCCAGTGGTACATGTGTGAGTAACTACATATGTGAAAGGCAGTATATATGTGTGTTGGAGTATATAAATAGCTATAAGCAAGAGTGAGTGATTGTGATAGTGGCTGTATGGATGATTGTGTGCTTGTATCAGTGATTGTATAAGAGCGTAACAATGTGCTACTATTTGTATGAGTAAGTGAGCTGGTGTGTGTATAACTGTATAGGTGAGTAAATGGCAGTGTGTTTAATTATTTGCATGACTGACTAGGTGTGTGAGTATCTCTATGGATGAGTGGCGTTGTTTGAGTGTCTATATAGGAGTAAGAGTGCATATGATAGTCCTGTACTGAGTGACCGTAAGTATGAGTGACTGTACGGGTGAGTGAGTGGATGTGTGTGTGTAGACCTAAGAATCAGTGAGTGGGTATGTAGTTATTGGTGTTGGAGTGTCTATGGTTTTGCGAATGGCAGTCTGTAATTTAGAGTGGGTGTATCAAAGATTATATTAGGGTGTGAGGAGGTGCATCAGATTATCACGTGGATGATGTCATCAGTGATGTCATTTGAGATGTCATCAGTGATGTCATCAGTGATGTCACTGACCATGTCATGAGTGATGTAATATGTGACGTCATCAGCAGTGCATTGCGGGGGAGCGAGTTATAGTTAGCTGAACTAACTATAACGGGGGAATTTCACGGGTTTTGTACGAGTGCAATGTCCAAGTAACTATAACTGTCCCTAAAACCTATGGTTTTTTCAGTGAATTTCAAAGGTTTTTTAAATGCTAATTTGTAACTATAACGTGTCTGAAACCTATGGTTTTTTCAGTGAATTTCAAAGGTTTTTTAAATGCTAATTTGTAACTATAACGTGTCTGAAACCTATGGTTTTTTCAGTGAATTTCAAAGGTTTTTTAAATGCTAATTTCTAACTATAACGTGCCTGAAACCTACGGTTTTTTCAGTGAATTTCAAAGGTTTTGTAAATGACAATTTTTAAATGTATTAATTGTTATATTATTTTTTTTCATACTGATTTACTACATTTTTAGAAACAATTTTTTTTTACAGATTTTATTTGTCAAATTACATTGTAATTACATTATACATTACATTACAAAAAATACTTTCTCAGAATGAATTACTTTAGTTTAAATACTTTGCAGATAGGCAATAGACTTTTAAGTACAGTAGTTACAGTTGTTGCAATGGGCAACACATTTTCAAACACAATGCAACATTCAGCTCAATGTGAATTTCTAGTTAAATGCAATTAGTTACTTTATGGATTACTTTTGTAACCACAGGACTGGATCCTAGATTCAGTCCTGGTACATCTCCTGTAAACAGTTGAGTAAAAGCGTTTTGGTTACAGTCGTGATTTTTAAGGAATATTATTGTATTTTAAAAGTTGACACTTTGAAACTTTTTCTCATAGAATCACCAATGTTATCCTATGGAAGGAAATTCACTTAGCAGGTAAAAACTGTTATCGTTACTTTTTCTTACTCAGTGTTGGATCTTGGATCCAGCACTGGTGCATCTCCTGTAAACAGTTGAAAGAATGCGTTTAAGTCATACAGGCGATTTTTAAGGAATATTTGTAGTTTGTGAAAATCAACACTTTGAAACTTTTTGCTGAAAACCAGTCAATGTTAGCCTATGAAGGAAATTCAAGTTACCGGTAAGTACGGTTAAAATTACTTTTGAGGATCAGTACTGGGCTGAAACATGCAGCACTGAGGTCTCTCCTGATAACAGGTGAGTAAATCGGAATTCGTATTTCGGCTGATTTTAGAGGAATATTTTAAAGTTCCAAAACTCCACACTTAGAAGAATTTCCAAGTGAAACCAGTCAATGTTAGCCTATGGAAGGAAATTCAAGTTACTGGTAAGTACGGTTAAAATTACTTTTCAGGACCAGTACTGGGCTGAAAGATGCAGCACTGAGGTCTCTCCTGATAACAGGTGAGTAAATCAGAATTCGGATTTCGGCTGATTTTAGAGGAATATTTGTATGTTTCAAAAATCAACACTTAGAAGAATTTCCAAGTGAAACCAGTCAATGTTAGCCTATGAAGGAAATTCAAGTTACCGGTAAGTACGGTTAAAATTACTTTTCAGGATCAGTACTGGGCTGAAAGATGCAGCACTGAGGTCTCTCCTGATAACAGGTGAGTAAATCGGAATTCGTATTTCGGCTGATTTTAGAGGAATATTTTAAAGTTCCAAAACTCCACACTTAGAAGAATTTCCAAGTGAAACCAGTCAATGTTAGCCTATGAAGGAAATTCAAGTTACCGGTAAGTACGGTTAAAATTACTTTTCAGGATCAGTACTGGGCTGAAAGATGCAGCACTGAGGTCTCTCCTGATAACAGGTGAGTAAATCGGAATTCGTATTTCGGCTGATTTTAGAGGAATATTTTAAAGTTCCAAAACTCCACACTTAGAAGAATTTCCAAGTGAAACCAGTCAATGTTAGCCTATGAAGGAAATTCAAGTTACCGGTAAGTACAGTTAAAATTACTTTTCAGGATCAGTACTGGGCTGAAAGATGCAGCACTGAGGTCTCTCCTGATAACAGGTGAGTAAATCGGAATTCGTATTTCGGCTGATTTTAGAGGAATATTTTAAAGTTCCAAAACTCCACACTTAGAAGAATTTCCAAGTGAAACCAGTCAATGTTAGCCTATGAAGGAAATTCAAATTACCGGTAAGTACGGTTAAAATTACTTTTGAGGATCAGTACTGGGCTGAAAGATGCAGCACTGAGGTCTCTCCTGATAACAGGTGAGTAAATCGGAATTCGTATTTCGGCTGATTTTAGAGGAATATTTTAAAGTTCCAAAACTCCACACTTAGAAGAATTTCCAAGTGAAACCAGTCAATGTTAGCCTATGAAGGAAATTCAAGTTACCGGTAAGTACGGTTAAAATTACTTTTCAGGACCAGTACTGGGCTGAAAGATACAGCACTGAGGTCTCTCCTTATAACAGGTGAGTAAATCGGAATTCCTATTTCGGCTGATTTTAGAGGAATATTTGCACAATGGTGAAGGGAGGGGGCGGGGCCTGAGGTGACATCTTTGCAAACGCGCCCCGTGGCGCGTTTTAAGTTGGGGGATTAAGTTCCCTTGAATCCTGAGGGTCCCTAGGGGCCAACTAGACCACCAGGAACCTCCAATATGCGCCAGGGGCTGCGTTGCAGAGACGTGTAGAGAGGCCACACCCCTTTTACACCTCTCTGCAACGCAGCTCTGTGGCGCTTTCTGGATGTACCTGTTGGGCTAGTTGGCCCCAGAGACCCTCAGGATTGAAGGGGATTTAATTCCCCATCTTAAAACGCGCCACGGGGCCTGTTTGCACACATGTCACCTCAAGCCCCGCCCCTCCCTTCACCACTGTGCAAACGCGCCCCGTGGCGCGTTTTAAGTTGGGGGATTAAGTCCCCTTGAATCCTGAGGGTCCCCGGAGTCCAACTAGCCCACCATATACCTCCAAAAGCGCCATAGAGCTGCGTTGCAGAGAGGTGTAAAAGGGGCGTGGCCTCTGTACACCTCTCTGCAAGGCAGCCCCTGGCGCATACTGGAGGTTCCTGGTGGGCTAGTTGGCCCCAGGGACCCCCAGTATTCAAGGGGAATTCGTTCCCCCTCTGCAAACGCGCCAGGGCGCGTTTGCAGAGTGGTGAAGGAAGGGGCGGGGCCTGCGGGCCCAATCGTTTTTTTTTTTAGTTTTTTTGTTTTTGGGGGGAGGGGGGCCGCGTGGCCCCCCTCCCGGGCCACTACTTGCCCCGGGGACCCCATCCCCCGGGGCTGGCCCTCTCGTTGGGGACTGTGGGGGGGTCCCCAATCCCCCCACAGTCCCGCCGGCTCCCCGTGTCCTACGGGAGCCGGCATTGCTTTTACACATGGGGAGCTGCTAAGATGCAGCTCCCCCATGTGGAAAAGCAATCGGCTTTGGATATTGGAAGAGAGAGCAGGTTTCCTGCTCTCTCTTCCAATATCCAAAGCAAGTTTGCAATGACAGGACGGGAGCCGCGAGGCTCCGTCCCTGTCATTGCAAACAGCAGTGTCCCGGGGTAGGCACCCCGGGACACTGCAGGAGCCGGCCCTGGGGGGTGGTGGTCCCCAGGGCCATCAAGGGCTCCAGGAGGGGGCCGCGCGGCCCCCTCCCATTCAGTGCACAGCCCCGGGGAGGTGGTGGTCCCCGGGGCTCTGGGGGTCCAAAACGGACCCCCATTGTAATTTTTCTTAGTGCCCCGGGAGGTGGTGGTCCCCGGGGCGTGTGGGGGCTGGAGCCCCCCACACAGGTTTTAATAAAAAAAAAGAAGCCCCGGGAGGTGGTGGTCCCCGGGGCTGCGGGAGGGCTCAGAGCCCTCCCGCACCATTGTACATAAAGCCCCGGGGGGTGGTGGTCCCCGGGGCTTGGGGGGCCCTTAGAGGCCCCCACACATAAAATTAACCCCCCCCCAGCATGCCCCCGGGACTTGGGCCACCCGGGGGCCAATTAACATCGAAGCGCGGGAGACCGCGCTTCGATTTTTTTTTTTTCGGCAGGGTTCGCGCTCCCTGAGCGCATCCTGCCGATTTTTAAAAAAAAAAAAAATTTTTTTTTTGCCCAGGGGGTCCTTGTGGGACCCCCTGAGCAAACCTAGGGGGTCAGGGTGTTTCTACCCTCCCCCCTTTGTGCGCTTTGCGCACTTGTTTCTGTCCCTCGGTTCTACTGAGGGACAAAATGGCTGCCAACATTTCCTGAATCGGAATGTTGACAGCCAGCTGACAGCCAATTAACATGCAGCTCGTGATCGGGAGGGTGCGCGAATCCTCCGTGCCCATAGATATATATGTACTTTTACTTTTTGATTTTCTCAGCAACTACTGAACGGATTTACACCATTTAACAAAAGGGTTCTTTCTGAACCAAGAACTACCTCTTTGCCAAATTTGGTGTAATTCCGTTCAGCAGTTCGGGCTGTAGCCGTGTCTAAAGTTTCCTATGGGAAAATGCATGGGGAAAACGCGTTTTGGGACCCCCCTTTTTCTCGGCCCCCGCTTGACGTATCACCCCGAGACTTTCAGGGTAGGAGCGGACCGGAGCGCCCCACGAAGTTTGAAAATTTCGCGAAGATACGTCAACCGGCAAGAGAGTTATTTCAAATAGAATGTCGCGGATTTCCTATGGATAATAGGTTGTAACTATAACTATCTACTGGCGACCGCCAGTAGATAATATATATATATATATATATATATATATATATATATATATATATATATATATATATATATATATATATATATCTACTGGCGGTCGCCAGTAGATAGTTATAGTTAGCACCTATTTTCCATAGGAAATCTGCAACATTCTATTTGAAATAACTCTTGCGTCGGTTGACGAATCTTCGCGACATTTTCAAACTTTGTGGCCCGCTCCGGTACGCTCCTATCCTGAAAGTCTCGGGGTGATTCGTCAAGCGGGGGCTGAGAAAAAAGGGGGTCCCAAAACGTGTTTTCCCCATTCATTTTCCCATTTGACCCTATCTGTTCCAATTTCACTATTGCGGCTGATGATCCTCTGCCAGTCGCTTGGTCAGACCACTCTCTTACCTACTTTTCCTGGGAGCTAGCCTCGGCCGGCCCTGCGGGCCACGGCTACCGGAAACCAGCCTTTAAAAAAATTGATCCTTCTAAACTTGCTACGGTTCTGATGGATTTTAGACCCATTCTTACTCCGGATCTAGACAAGAGTCTTGCAGGCTTTACCAATTGGCTATCCAATTCTCTGTCCTTGCTGGCCATACCAACCTCGTCTAGGTTCTCCAGGGAATCCCCCTCCAAACCCTGGTTCACTCCGGGCTTGAGCGTGCTTAAACAAGAATGTAAAAAACTTGAACGGGCCTGGCGTCTCAGTGAGTACTGTCCCCTGGCTAAGGCCACTCTCAGGGGCAGGCAAAAATTCTACTATGCGGCTATAATAATGGCTAAAAAGCAGTATTTCACAACCCGCATTGAGCAGGCTCATAACAATTCCAAGGAGATTTTCTCTATAGTTCAGAGTTTCACGTCCCCTGCAGCACAAGCATGCTCTCTCCCAGCCTCGGAGGGCTGGTGCAACACTCTTTCCGATTTTTTCATGGACAAAATACGCACGATTCAGGCGGCCTTCACTGCCTGCCCCGGTCCTTCTTTTGCTTTTGCTGTACCGCCTGTTGCTCCCAGGCACGCTCTACGAGCCTTATCTCCCGTGGATTTGTCCAGTTCTCTTAAAATCCTGAAGGCTTTGAAATCGGGGTCACCGGCGGACCCCTGTGCTGCGAGATTGCTTGCTGCAGTCGCGGAGACTATTAACCCTGAAGTCAATTTAATCATAAATGCCTCCCTTCGTGAGGCTCGGGTACCGAAGGATTTGAAACAGGCAAAAATCCTTCCCCTTTTAAAGAAGCCTACTCTTGACCCTATGACCCCAGGGAACTATCACCCTATCTCCCTTCTCCCCAGTTTAGCTAATGTCTGCGAGAAGGTGGTGACCAGGCAACTGACGGAGTTTGTGGAAGAGTTCGATGTTTTGCATCCAGTGCAGTCTGGGTTTCGCTCCTCCTACAGCACTGAGACTGCGTTAGTGGAGGTTTCTGAAGCCATCCGTGACTGCTTAGATGCTGGTGGGAGAGCAGCATTGGTAATGCTCAACCTGTCAGCAGCATTTGATACGGTCCCGCACTCTCTGCTGCTCGCCCGACTCACTGAGATTGGTGTCTCTGGCACTGCCTGGGACTGGTTGAGGTCCTTCCTTGAAGGGCGGACTTAACAGGTTTGGCTGCCACCAGCCTTCTCTACCCCGATGCCGGTCTCCACTGGCGTCCCACAGGGGTCTTCCCTCAGCCCCCTTCTTTTCAACATCTACGTTACTCCTCTGGTCTACTTAGCCGAGGATTTGGGGGCTAAGGTGATAGCCTATGCTGATGACACCCAGCTTCTTTTCACGTGGGGAAAGGATGAGGATTCTATTTCTTTTGTACAGCACTGCTTGTCTTCGGTTTTTGAGTGGCTTGCGGCGGCCCAACTGAAATGCAACGAAGACAAGTCAGAGATTCTTCTCTATGGCAATTTCCCCCCTGGGTTTAGAGACTCGATCTGGCCTCCTGGGTTTCCGCTACCAACCTCCAATGGGAAATCCGCAAAAAACCTTGGAGTGTGGTTTGAGGATAACCTCTCCTTTTCTACTCAGGTGAAAAAACTCTCTGGTAGCTGTTTTGGCCTTCTCAAAACACTCAGGAGCTTTTTGCCTCCCCTTCCCAGGCCAGCCAAAGAGACGGTTATCCGTGCCCTGATCCTCTCTCGATTGGATTACGCTAATGCGTTGTACATCGGCATCCCTGGTTACTCTCTGAATAGACTTCAGGCCATTCAGAATGCGGCCGCTAGGCGGCTCCTGGGAATTGCGAAGAGGAGCAGTGTGCGTGAACATCTTCGCGCTCTCCACTGGCTTCCCGTGGCGGACCGAGTCAAATTTAAATCTCTGGTCATTGCCCACCGAGCCCTTTATGGTCGTGGGCCCGCCTATCTACAGAAACGGTTTACCTTTTATGTCCCTCTGAGACAATTGCGTTCCTCAGCCCTCCTTCTTGCTAGGGTCCCCCGCTTCTTCCGCCACAGGCTGGGTGGCTGCTCTCTGGCTGTCAAGGCTGCCCAGGCTTGGAATGCCCTTCCGTTTCTAATACGCAATACTCAAGACCCGCTAGCCTTCAAGAAACTTTTAAAAACTCATCTATTTCCATAGTTATTAGTGGTGTAGTTAAGGGACTCCTCTTGGATCCGCGCCGGGACACTCTTCGGAGTAGCTGTTGCGCGTTATAAGAGCACTTAACATAACATAACATAACATAACATAGGAAACTTTAGCCACGGCTACAGCCCGAACTGCTGAACGGAATTACACCAAATTTGGCAAAGAGGTAGTTCTTGGTTCAGAAAGAACCCTTTTTGTTAAATGGTGTAAATCCGTTCAGTAGTTCCTGAGAAAATCAAAAGGAAAATCACATATATATCTATGGCCGCGTCGGATTCGCGCACCCTGAGCGCACCCTCCCGATCACGAGCTGCATGCTAATTGGCTGTCAAGTGGCTGTCAACACTCCAAATCAGGAAGTGTTGGCAGCCATTTTGTCCCTCGGTAGAACCGAGGGACAGAAACAAGTACGCAAAGCACAAAAAGGGGGCAGGGTAGAAACACCCTGACCCCCTAGGTCTGCTCAGGGGGTCCCACAAGGACCCCCTGGGCACAAAAAAGCATTTTTTTTTAAAAATCAGCGGGATGTGCTTAGGGTGCGCGGATCCCGCCGATAAAAAAAAAAACGAAGCGCGGTCTCCCGCGCTTCATGGTTAATTGGCCCCCGGGTGGGCCAAGTCCCAGGGGCATGCAGGGGTTTATTTAATAATATGGGGGGCCTCTAATGCCCCCAAGCCCCGGGGACCGCCACCCCCCGGAGCTTTAAAAAAATAATGGTGCGGGAGGGCTCTCGGCCCTCCCGCAGCCCCGGGGACTGCCACCCCCCGGGGCTTCTTTTTAAAAAAATAGAATTACCTGTGTGGGGGCTCGAGCCCCCACACGCCCGGGACCACCACCTCCCCGGGGCACTAAATATTTCAATATGGGGGTCCGTTACGGACCCCGAGCCCCGGGACCACCACCTCCCCGGGGCTTTGCCAATGGAGGGAGGGGGGCCACGCGGCCCCCTCCTGGAGCCCTTGATGGCCCTGGGGACCACCACCCCCAGGGCCGGCTCCTGCAGTGTCCCGGGGTGCCCACCCCGGGACACTGTAGTTTGCTATGACAGGACGGGAGCCTCGCGGCTCCGTCCTGTCATAGCAAACTGCTTTGGTTTTTGGAACAGAGAGCAGGAAACCTGCTCTCTCTTCCAAAAACCAAAGCAGATTGCTTTTCCACACGGGGAGCTGCATCTTAGCAGCTCCCCATGTGGAAAAGCAACGCCGGCTCCCGAAGGACGCGCGGAGCCGGCATGACCGTGGGGGGATTGGGGACCCCCCCACGGTCCCCAACGTAGAGGGCCAGCCCCGGGGGATGGGGTCCCCGGGGCTAGTAGTGGCCCAGGAGGGGGGCCACGTGGCCCCCTCCCCTACAAATTAAACGTAAAGGCCGGCCCCGGGGGATGGGGTCCCCGGGGCCTTAAATGGCCTGAGGAGGGGGGGCCACGCAGCCCCCTCCAAATATTTTAATTAAAAAAAATAGAGGGCATGCCCCGGGGGATGGGGTCCCCGGGGCCAATAGAGGCCCAGGGAAGGGGGGCCACGCGGCCCCCTTCCCGTTTTTTTTATTTAAAAAAAAAAAAAATCCTCAGGCCCCGGGGGATGGGGTCCCCGGGGCCAAAAGTGGCTGAGGGAAGGGGGGCCATGCAGCCCCCCTCCCATACAAAAAAAAATAAATAAAAAAAAAAAAAGACCGGCATCGTGCCGGAGGCCCCGCCCCCTCCCTGCAGCAGTCTGCAAACGCGCCCCCTGGCACGTTTTAAGAAGGGGAAGTAATTCCCCTTGAATACTGGGGGTCCCTGGGGGCCAACTAGCCCACCAGGAACCTCCAGTATGCACCCGGGGGCTGCATTGCAGAGAGGTGTACAGAGGCCACGCCCCTTTTTACACCTCTCTGCAACGCAGCTCTGTGGCGCTTTTTGGAGGTACATGGTGGGATAGTTGGACTCCAGGGACCCTCAGGATTCAAGGGGACTTAATTCCCCAACTTAAAACGTGCCACGGGGCGCGTTTGCACAGTGGTGAAGGGAGGGGGCGGGGCTTCAGGTGACATGTGTGCAAACAGGCCCCGTGGCGCGTTTTAAGATGGGGAATTAAATCCCCTTCAATCCTGAGGGTCCCTGGGGGCCAACTAGCCCAACAGGTACCTCCAGTAAGTGCCACGGAGCTGCGTTGCAGAGTGTTGTAAAAAGGGGCGTGGCCTCTGAACATCTCTCTGCAACGCAGCTCTCTGGCGCATACTGAAGGTATCTGGTGGGCTAGTTGGCCCCTAGGGACCCTCGGGATTGAGGAGGAATTAATTCTCCAACTTAAAACGCGCCACAGGGCGTGTTTGCAGACATGTCACCTCAGGCCCCACCCCCTTCCTTCACCATTGTGCAAATATTCCTCTAAAATCAGCCAAACTACGAATTCCGATTTACACACCTGTTATCAGGAGAGACCTCAGTGCTGCATCTTTGAGCCCAGTACTGATCCTGAAAAGTAATTTTAACAATACTTACCAGTAACTTGAATTTCCTTCCATAGGCTAACATTGACTGGTTTCACTTGGAAATTCTTCTAAGTGTGGAGTTTTGGAACTTTATAATATTCCTCTAAAATCAGCCGAACTACGAATTCCGATTTACTCACCTGTTATCAGGAGAGAACACAGTGCTGCATCTTTTAGCCCAGCACTGACCCTGAAAAGTAATTCTAACCGTATTTACCAGTAACTTGAATTTCCTTCCATAGGCTAACATTGGCTGGTTTCACTTGGAAATTCTTCTAAGTGTCGATTTTTGAAACATACAAATATTCCTCTAAAATCAGCAGAACTACGAATTCCGATTTACTCACCTGTTATCAGGAGAGACCTCAGTGGTGCATCTTGGAGCCCAGTACTGATCCTGAAAAGTAATTCTAACCGTACTTACCAGTAACTTGAATTTCCTTCCATAGGCTAACATTGACTGGTTTCACTTGGAAATTCTTCTAAGTGTGGAGTTTTGGAACTTTATAATATTCCTCTAAAATCAGCTGAACTACGAAAAACAATTTACTCACCTGTTATCAGGAGAGACCTCAGTGCTGCATCTTGGAGCCCAGTACAGATCCTGAAAAGTAATTCTAACCGTACTTACCAGTAACTTGAATTTCCTTCCATAGGCTAACATTGACTGGTTTCACTTGGAAATTCTTCTAAGTGTGGAGTTTTGGAACTTTATAATATTCCTCTAAAATCAGCTGAACTACGAATTCCAATTTACTCACCTGTTATCAGGAGAGACCTCAGTGCTGCATCTTTGAGCCCAGTACAGATCCAGAAAAGTAATTCTAACCGTACTTACCAGTAACTTGTATTTCCTTCCATAGGAATCATTTGTCTAATTTTCAGCAGAAAAGTTTCAAAGTGTCGATTTTCACAAACTACAAATATTCCTTAAAAATCGCCTGTATGACTTAAACGCATTCTTTCAACTGTTTACAGGAGATGCACCAGTGCTGGATCCAGGATCCACCACTGAGTAAGAAAAAGTAACGATAACACTACTTACCTGCTAAGTGAATTTCCTCCCATAGGATAACATTGGTGATTCTATGTGAAAAAGTTTCTGTCAACTTTTAAAATACAATAATATTCCTTAAAAATCACTACTGTAACCAAAACGCTTTTACTCAACTGTTTACAGGAGATGTCCTAGGACTGAATCTAGGATCCAGTCCTGTGGTTAGAAAAGTAATTCATAAAGTAACTAATTGCATTTAACTAGAAATTCACATTGAGCTCAATGTTGCATTATGTTTGAAATTGTGTTGCCCATTGCAACAACTGTAACTACTGTACTTAAAAGTCTATTACCTATTTGCAAAGTATTTAAACTAAAGTAATTCATTCTGAGAAAGTATATTTTGTAATGTAATGTATAATGTAATTACAATGTAATTTAAAAAATAAAATATCTAAAAATAAATAGTTTAAAAAAATGTAGTAAATCAGTATCAAAAAACTAAATATAACAATTAATACATTTAAAAATTGTCATTTACAAAACCTTTGAAATTCACTGGAAAAAACCATAGGTTTTAGACATGTTATAGTTAGAAATTAGCATTTAAAAAACCTTTGAAATTCACTGAAAAAACCATAGGTTTTAGGGACAGTTATAGTTAGTTGGACATTGCACTCGTACAAAACCCGTGAAATTCCCCCGTTATAGTTAGCTCAGCTAACTATAACTCGCGCCCCCGCAATGCACTGCTGATGACGTCACATATTACATCACTCATGACATGGTCAGTGACATCACTGATGACATCACTGATGACATCACTGATGACATCATCCACGTGATAATCTGATGCACCTCCTCACACCCTAATATAACCTTTGATACACCCACTCTAAATTACAGATTGCCATTCGCAAAACCATAGACACTCCAACACCAATAACTACATACCCACTCATTGATTCTTAGGTCTACACACACATCCACTCACTCACCTGTACAGTCACTCATACTTACGTGGAACATAAATGGCGTTCAAGCAAAGATTGAGAATGAGCAATTATCTTCCTTGTGTGGCTTTCAAATCATTTGCTTACAAGAGACCTGGGCTTCCGTTCCTTTCAGGTTAGAAGGTTAGAAGGGCTTTTATTCAATGGCCGAGAAAACAAGCAGCCATGGTAGATCCTGTGGTAGTTTGGCTACTTTCATTTCAACTGAGCTTAAAATGGAAAGTGAAATGGACGCGCAAAGCCTAAAGGATTGTTTAATTGTTAAAATACGTTACAAGGAACAAAAAATAATTAAAATTTTAGTAATAATTAACGTATATATTCGGCCTGATTCGAATTCACGTAGAATAATGGCTAATCGCTTAATAACTATGATATTGCAGCAATTGGACAACGATATTCAACCTGAGATTATCATTACCGGTGATTTTAACATGAATATGCTGTGGTCTCATGTCAGAGACATTGAAATACAACAACAGAATTATATATGGTCGATCCCTAGTGTTTCCCCTACAATGGAGTTGAAGGACCGAAAGAACGTAAAAAAATCAAGTAGTGCTTTTGTAAAAGAATTAGAATCTTTGGATTTAAGGGTGCTCAATGGGAGATTTTTACAAGATTCGCCACCAGCATGGACGTACCAAGCAGGGGATCATAAATCCAGAATCGACTATACCATAGCATCCCTGAATCTATTTTTATAAAATTCTGTCTTACAAGATAGGGGAACCGAAAGAAGTGATCACAACCAACAAATGATAGAGTTAAACTTAGATGGTTTAAGATGTGAAAACTATAAGACACTTCCAGGAGAGACAGTAACTGTAAATTATAAGAAACTGTACTGGTCGGATAACATCAAGGACTCATTCACAATTAGTGCACAAGCAATGGTTGAATCATACTTTGAAGGAGATCTATCCAATGCTGTTGAAAAATGGTCCCTCTTTACAAAGGAATTAATTTCCAGTCAATATCAAAAAGACAACAAAAAAGGGCAGCCGAGGAAAAAAGTATCAAGTTCAATGGTTAAAATATCGCCTGAATGTTATATATTAAAAAAAGAACGCAATAGAACCTTAAGACTGGTAAAGAAATACCCAGGTAATCAAACTTATAGAGAAAAACTTAAAAGGATAACAGTAGAAGTAAGGAAATTGATCTGGAAGGATAAAATGCAAATAAAACAAATGTTGTGGGCTAAAGCCTTATATACCTGTAAAAGGAGCAATACAAGAGACTTCTGGGTTTTAGTTAATAAATTGAATAGAGCCAGTAGGAAACCTACATCTTCAACAGTAATGGAATCCGAATGGGTTACGTTTTTAGAGATGCATTTGAACCCTATTCCGGACATGGTCAAGAACCACACCAATTGCAGTGCAAAAGGACTATGCGAAGAAATGAATACTCATACAATAATGATAACTGAAAACCAAGTATGTAAACTTATAAAGAAGCAGAGATCTAAAGGTGCCCCTGGCCCAAACGGGATTCCAGCGGATTTTTACAAGGAGAAGGTAATATATTGGTCATCCTATCTAACACCAGTGTTTAATCATGCTCTACAATCAAGGTCTATCCCAGAATCGTGGAAGGGATCAATAATCTCTCCGATCTATAAAAGTGGGGACTGGTCTCATCCTGCGAATTATAGATTAATTACGCTTCAAGATATTGAAGCAAAACTTTTGCATCGATTCTCCTTAAAGAGTTAACCGATTGGACAAATGAGAAGCATTTAATTCCGCCGAACGAATCAGGTTTTATAAAAGGACAAGGAACGACAACAAATATTTTAACATTAGGAATACTAATGGAAAAATATAGAACAAAAAAACAAGCACTATATTTATGTTTTGTCGATTTCAAAGCGGCCTTTGATTGTGTAGATAGGCAAATTTTATGGAGGAAATTGGATCGTTATGGTATTAATCCCTGCCTTTTAAAAGCAATTCAATTGTTATACACTGAAACCTGGACGAGAGTCCGACTTGGAAACGATTCAAGGCTGTCTAGGAAAATTAACACACCTCAAGGCTTAAAGCAAGGTTGCGTATTAGCCCCGTATTTATTTAATATTTTTTTATCTAATTTTACACCAGCAATGAATAATGAATTAGCAGACCCTCCAAAGCTGGGAGAGAAACAAATATCGAATTTATTATACGCTGATGACATCGTTCTGCTAAGTCAAACAAGGATAGGTCTACAGCGATTAATAAACAAGACATTGTTGTATTCAATGGAGAATAAAATGACAATAAATGAATCAAAAACAAAAGTAATGGAAGCCAGTACCAGGAAACTGAAAGGTAGTAAATATAAATGGTACCTCCAAATACGAGAGCTGGAAAAAGTTCAATGCTATAAATATCTTGGCATACTGTTCGATGAGAATGGATCTTTCTCAACTCATAAAACAGAGACGAAGAAAAGAGCCAATTGTTTACAAGGGGCGTTTCGCATACTTTATAGCTCCTTGGGAGGTCCAACATATACCCCATTACTAAAAGTAATAAAAGCGAAATTGCTTCCCAGTATTACCTATGGAAGTGAAATCCTTTGTGGTTCAGATTCTACACTATTAAATAATGTCATTACAAAAACTTTTAAACATTTGTTTCAACTTCCTGCTAATGTATCGCCTGCCCAGATTAGGTTGGAATTTGGTTTTTGTAATCAACAGCAAGCAAGAATGGGTCAGTTCGTTAAGACTTGGAAACAAATCAAAACTAACATTAATAATCCAATGTGCCGTCTTCTGTGGCAGGAGATGCAAGAGAGTGAAAAATAGTCATTCTATAAATATCTGCAAAAGGCTCTTGACAAACTGGCAATTTGTGAGATCTGGGAAATGTCTTTAACCGCACAAAGTTTTAAGAAAACAATTAATAAAGTAGTAAAACATTTATTCCTGTTGAAAGACAAAGAACTCTTTATAAAGCGATCTCATGCCTGGATGCTGGTACAGGAATACGCAAGTCTTAAGGTACAACCGTATCTAGAGATACCGTGGTCAATACAAACAAAAAACAGATTTATAAAAGCAAGATTCGGCAACTTGCCAGGCTTAAAACATGCAGTGCCTTGGCTACGACCTGCTATGCCGTCTCCCTGCAGACTATGCAAGTTATGGGATGAAAATATTACTCATTTGGTCTGTATTTGTGCAGCAATGATGGAGGAAAGAAAACGATATCTGAAAAACTGCTTCATTGTCAGAGGGGTTCGTACATGTAGACATGCAATGGTGGTTTGTTTTAGACCAACGGATATTAAAATGAATGCCAATTTTTCGAAATTTTTGATACTCGTAAAAAAGAAACTGGACGCTTGTGAGCCGAGCACAATAAATCCGGAATTTTAAAATAATAATTAGGGACAATTTTCCTCCTATATAAATGAATTTATAAACAGTAATGTAATTATTTCTGTTATTAACTATTTAAAACGTGGAAAATGTTAAACGGACTGGATGTTTTCTGCTGGGACCTTTGATAAAATTATTTGAATGATATTAACAGGAATTTTAGATGTATTCGTTTGAAAATTTTAATTGGTGCGTTTTATAGCTTGTTCTAATTGTAAGATTTTTATTAATCATGCAATAAAATTTATTTGATACACTCATACTTACGGTCACTCAGTACAGGACTATCATATGCACTCATACTCCTATATAGACACTCAAACACCGCCACTCATCCATAGAGGTACTCACACACCTAGTCAGTCATGCAAGTAATTAAACACACTGCCATTTACTCACCTATACAGTTATACACACACCAGCTCACTTACTCATACAAATACTAGCACATTCTTACGCTCTTATACAATCACTGATACAAGCACACACTCATCCATACAGTCACTCTCACAATTACACACTCTCGCTTATAGCTATTTATATACTCCAACACACATATATACTGCCTTTCACATATGTAGATACTCACACATGTACCACTGGGACATACATTCACTCACTAATACACTCTTACACACACTTACCCACCCATACAGTCTATCACAGATGCACTCTTGAAACCATACACCCAGTGAATCACCCACTCACACATCTATGCACAGAGTCGCACCCACCCCACCCACACAAACACTCAGGCACCCATACAGATACTCAGACAACCAATCAATAACTCATATAGACACTCATGTAGCTATTCACAAACCCATGCAGCCACTTACACAGCAACAGACAGACGGATACAGACATTCACCCAGTTTAGTCACTAACCCATGCATTCAGTAAGATACGTTTAATCACTCACTTATAGAGTTAGTCACGCACCTACTAAATCATCCATACAGACACTTATACACCCACTCATTCTTCAATACGCCTTTCTCTATATATATTAAAAATATTTAAACTTTACAGAAACACACAGTCACTGGATGATGTCATCAGTGATGTAATTTGAGATGTCATGAGTGATGTCATCAGTGATGTCACTGACCATGTCATGAGTGATGTAATATGTGACGTCATCAGCAGTGCATTGCGGGGCGCGAGTTATAGTTAGCTGAACTAACTATAACGGGGGAATTTCACGGGTTTTGTACGAGTGCAATGTCCAACTAACTATAACTGTCCCTAAAACCTATGGTTTTTTCAGTGAATTTCAAAGGCTTTTTAAATGCTAATTTCTAACTATAACGTGCCTGAAACCTATGGTTTTTTCAGTGAATATATATATATATATATATATTTTTTTTTTTTCCACCAAAGGTCCAAGAACTTTTGAGTGCACACACACGGCAAGCCATGGGTCGGAACTGGATCCGGACCCATTTTGCGGCACGGCGAACTGTGGCGAGAATTACTTGCACCTTGTTCTGGGGCCCACTAAGGGTGGAGAAAACATGCTTGGAAAGTGATGACGATAGCAGGACCTACTAAAGGTATTATTTGTTCTGGAGGGAACTACGGGACCCAGCATGCAACGAAAAAGTAAACCCACTGAGGGCGTGGCATGTATAAATAAGTATACCAGAACTGCCTGTGAGTCATTCCAAGAGCGACCTCTGATGAAAGGCAGCAGCCTAGAAACGCGTCAGGTCTGTAACATGTTACCAGGGAACAATGATGCAAGATTGTGCCAGAAAGTGAAAGCCAGGTGGTTCAGCTTGCCGTGTGTGCGCTCTCAAAAGTTCTTGGACCTTTGGTGGAAAAAAAATAAATATATATATATATATAACCTACTGGCAGTCGCCAGTAGGTAGTTATAGTTAGCGCCTAGTTTCATAGTTTCATTAGGAAAAGCATTTTTTGAATTGCTTATAACTTTGGCGCCGTTTGCCAAATCTTAAATACATTTTCCAATTAAAGGGCCTGATTATTAGTTTGCTGGTCCGACCGCCCGAACACCATGGCCGCGGCCACTAGAAGACCGCAGCACTGGTGATGTTTTTTGTTATGTGGCGTAAATCCTTTAGTAGTTTTTGAGATATTAAAAGAAAACCAAATTCATATGTCTAGGGATGCGGATCCTCCAAAGATCAATCAATCAATCAGGGATTTTTGGAGCGCTTTACTCACTTGTGAGGTTCTCAAGGCACTGGGGAGGGGGTTTCGAGCAGGTCCGAGGTCATCCGAAGAGACAGGTCTTGAGATCCTTTCTGAAACTGTGCAGTGTCGGACTTTGTCTGATGCGAAGGGGGAGTTCCAGGTCTTGGCCGCGATGTAGGAGAAGGATCTGCCACCTGGTCTGGCCCTGTGGATGCATGGGACGGTAGCCAGGGCTAGGTCGGCAGAGCGGAGGTTTCTCTTGGAAGCATGGAAGGAGATTCTTTCGTTGAGATAATGGGTTCCGGTGTTGTGGAGGGCTTTGTAGGCGTGTGTCAGCAGTTTGAAGTTTATTCTTTTTTCAACGGGGAGCCACTGGAGGTTGTGGAGGTGTTGGGTGATGTGGTCATGTTGTGGGATGTCGAGGATGGGTCTGGCTGCAGTGTTCTGGACAGTCTGGAGTTTGAGGAGGAGGGTTCTGTTGATTCCAGCGTGGAGAGCTTTTTTGTAGTCCAGTCTGCTGGTGATGAGTGCATGGGTGACGGTCTTCCTGGCTTCAGGGGGATCCATTTGAAGGTCTTGCGGAGTATGCAGAGGGTGTTGAAGCATGTGGAGGACACGGCATTGACCTGGCGGTTCATGGTGAGCGAAGAGTCGAGTATAATGCAAAGGTTGTGGGCGTGGTCCGTAGGGGTGGGTTTCCAAGGGCAGGGGGCCACCAGGTGTTGTCCCAAGCAGAGGGGGTGGACCCGAGGATGAGGACTTCTGTTTTTTCAGAGTTGAGCTTCAGGCAGCTGCTGCTCATCCAGGTGCAACATCCTTCATCCCTTTTTGGAAGCTGAGCCTGGTGATGTCGATATTTCTTGGTGAGGGAGAGGATGAGCTGGGTGTTGTTGGCGTATGAGAGAATGTTGAGGCCGTGTTTTCTGACGATGGTTGCGAGGGGGTCCATGTAGATGTTGAAGAGCATGGGGCTGAGGGAGGATCCTTGGGGTGCTCCGCATCTGATCTGTGTAGGTTTGGAGAGGACGGGCGGGAGTCTTATTCTTTGTGCTCTGCCTGAGAGGAAAGATCCAATCTAGTCTAAGGCAGTATCCTGTATGCCAGCTTCGTGGAGCCTGACGGCTAGTGTGCGGTGGGAGATGGTGTCGAAGGCAGCTGAGAGGTCTAGGAGGATGAGGGCTGCTGTGTGGTCTTGGTCGAGGAGGGAGTGGATGTCCTCGGTGGTGGCTATGAGGGCGGTCTCGGTGCTGTGGTTGCTCGACAATCCAGATTGAGAGGTGTCAAGGATGTTGTTGGTTTCTATGAAGTGTGCTAGCTGGGTGTTGACGACCTTCTCAATGACTTTGGCGGCAAATGGGAGCAGAGAGATGGACCTGAAGTTCTTGAGGTCTGTCGGGTCTGCAGAGGGCTTCTTCAAGACGGGTTTGACTTAGGCACGTTTTCCCTCATCGGGGAATGTGGCGGTCTCGAGAAAGCAGTTGATCGTTCGTCTTACTTCGGGTGCAATGGCAGTGGTGGCTCTGTGGAAGATGTGCGGCAGGCAGGGGTCAGTGCGAGCTCTGGAGTGGATACTTTTCATTGTCTTGCGGTATCCTCTGTGGTGAGAGGGGTCCAGGTGAGGAGGGTCGGCTGGCTGGCATCGCTGGTGGGGGGTGGCTGTCTGGGTCTGGGGGTGGGTGAAGGTGTGGTGTCAGTGTCGGCAGGAGAACGGGCCTTGAGAGTTGCTCTGTGTCGAGAGCTAGCAGTTGTTGTCATGTCCAGGGTTGAGAGTATGGAGAGTGCTGGAGTCGTAGGGGCGAGGGGTCAGGGGACCAGGGTCCCTGGCACTTGTTGCGGTCGGGACATGGACGGGCGCAGACAGGCTTGCCTTTGGCACGCCTTTGGTTCACCAGCTGCGTGGCTGCACACTGGCTGCCATTAAGTAGGGGTCAGGGGAGGGTGAGCAGCTGGGAGGCAGAAGCATAAACACGCAGGGGGGAAAGAAAACAGAGGCAAACAGAGAAAAAGGCAACAAAGGGGAAAAAGGCACAAGACAAAAGGCAAACAACAGAAAAAAACAGAAAAGGCACAAGAGAAAAAAGGCAAAACCAGAAAAGACAGAAAAAGCTGACACCCACAGAGCGGACCAGCAGAAGAGCAGGCTCTTCCACTGGACTACCAGGGATGAGGGGCAGGCAGGGTAGAGCAGTTACCCTGACCAGGAGGTGAGAGGTCTTGCTGACAGTCCCCATGCTGAAATCAGATGGGCTGCCAACACTTCAAACAGGGAGTGTTGGCTGCCATCTTGGACTCGTACTCAGCCGAGTCTGAAGGAAAAAGGTAAAAAAAGAGTTAAGGGGGCAAGGTAGGAATGCCCTGACCCCTAGGCTTGGTGGTGGGGTCCCAGGAGAACCGCCCGGTGTCAAAAAATGTATTTTATTTACATTTTACTGTTGATCCATGAATCCATTGTAAAATATTTTTTTAAAAGCACAGGCTCCCATTTGTAGGTGTTTGCATGAAGAGATCTCCAATACTTAATGACTAGCATTGAGCCATAAACGGTACCTGAAGCGACCACCTATAACAAATATGGACTAGCATTCGCATTTATGCTGTACCTGGAGAGGTCACTACCATAATATTCTAATATATAGTGTATAGGCGATCTCTTTGGGCAGAGAGCATAACATTGACGTGTACACTCTGCAAGAAGAGATCACCTACAATACCACAGGATAACATTGGCTCATGAAGGACCTGTCAGCATTTAGTAATCTGAGTAGTTCATAGAATATATGTTTTCACACATTTTTAAATGTTCCAGATGTAAATTCAGTCTCTGCCAAATCTCCCGTATTCAGTGACCCTTTGCTAGCAAGTATTAACCCATATTAACGCTAATGACTCATAAGAGGGCTCATAGATGGGATGAGTTAGCAGTGTCTGAGGCGAACACTCATTGCCGCTTATTCAGAGATGACATGCGACCAATATCTCTATCACTGATGCAGCATCAGGCCGCTGACTCGCTAACTCTGTGTCTACTCTCAAATAATAGCATTAATCCTCTAAAAATAGCTTACAAAACAAACAGCTTAAAGTATTACAAACACCAGTGTGTTTGAAGGGAAACGAGAAGCAGGTTCAATCTATTCGGATTTGTATAGTGTGGCTTATCACCCTGGTGGGTATCCAGGCCTTGGGGCTGGGCCGGTTGGTCGAACAGCCAGGTCTTGAGTGCTCTTCTGAGGTCCGCAAGGATGGTGGAGGTCTGAATGTGTAGGGGAAGGTCATTCCAGGACTTGGCAGTGAGGTAGGAGAAGGATCAGCCCACTCCTCGGGTTCGAAGGATGTGTGGGACATGTGCGAGGTCTAGATAGGCTGAGCAGAGTTGTCTGGTGAGCTGGTGGAAGTGGAAGGTCAGTCAGTGGTTGATGTAGGCTGGTCCTATGCTGTGGAGGTCCTTGAATGCATGGGTGAATAGTTTGAAGTGCCATCTCTTTTTGATTGGAAGCCAGTGGAGGTCTCTGAGGAGGGGGTTATGCTAGACAGTTTTGGAAGATCCAGTATGAGTCTTGCTGCAGTGTTTTGGATGGTCTGTAGTTGTGTCAGTAGTTGGTGTGATTCCGGGGTAGAGTGTGTAGCCCTAGTCTAACTGGCTGGTGATTAGGGCCTGTTACTGTTTTCCTGGTGCTAGGTGGGATCCACCTGAAGATCTTATGGAGCATTTGGAGGATGTGGAGCTTTAGGAGGTGAATGCGTTCATCTGGCGCCTCATGGAGAGCTTGTTGTCCAGTACGATGCCTAGGTTCCTGGCATGGTTGGTGGGGGTTGGTGCGGGTTCGAGGGTGGAGGGCCACCAGGAGTCATCCCAGGGGAAGGGATTTGACCAAATATGAGCACTTCAGTCTTGTCGGTGTTCAATTTTAGACAGTTGGACTCCATCCAGTCTGCGACATTGGTCACAGCGTTGTGGAATTTTGCTCTAGTGATGGAGGTGTCTTCGGTGAGAGAGAGAATGAGTTGGGTATCATCTCTGTGTGAAATGATGTTGAGTCAATGGTTGCGGACGATGTTGGACAGTGGAGTCATATAGATGTTGTGGATGAGTGAGGAGCCTTGGGGGACGCCACAGATGGTGGTTTTGGATTCAATGTGGGAGTTGTATTCTTTGTGGGCATCCTGTCAGAAACAAAGTGATGAGTTTGAGTGCGTTGTGGCTGATGCCAATGTGATGTAGTCTGTTGACCAGGATGTGATGGGAGACAGTGTCAAAGGCTGCAGAGAGGTCAAGGAGGATGAGGGCAGCTGATTCTCCATGGTTGAGAATGGTCTTGATGTTGTCCGTTGCGGCTATGAGGGCTGCTTCGATGCTGTGTTTCAAGCAAAAACCTGATTGGGAGACGTCCAGCAGGCTGTTTCTCTCAAGGTGATCTGTGAGCTGGTGGTTTATGGCTTTCTCAGGGACCTATGCTGGAAATGGGAGGAGAGAGATGGGGCGGTAGTTCCTGAGGTTATTGAGGTCTGTGGTGGGTTTCTTTAGTAGGGCTCTTACTTCTGCATGTTTCAAGGTTTCCATGAAGGTGGGAGCTAATGGCCGAGTTGAGGATGCGAGTGAGTTAAATAACTGGTTCCTGTTTAAATTACACTGAGTAGTCCAGGTTTAATGACGTGGTTCCTACATGTTCTTAACATGTGTGGCAATGTACCTGTCCATGGCACTGAACTAAACTTGGAACTGTGTAGGACTGTTTTCGCGGAAGCACCTCACATGCTTATTGTGCAGGTTGGTTTACCATGGAGCACCAAAGGTAAACCAAACTTCAAAATAAGGGCTGTAGGTGCTCCCGCGAGAACAGTACTCTACAGTTCCAGGTTTAGTTCAGCACGAGGGAAAGGTACCTTGCCACACTGTTAAGAACAAGCAGGCAACCTGGTAGGCTTCAATAAAAATATCCAGAGCATTTTGGTCACTATTTACAAGGTAAAGACAGTTAAGCACCATGGTGATGCACACTTACCAAGTCGTGCAGCTTTTTTAATACCCAAGACCAGTTCTTGGTTTGTAAAACAATAGGTGCAAGGTCCCAAAGTTTATCTTAGCACCCTAGACCTCACGGCTGTTTTTGAATTTCTTGGTTAACAAATACTAAGGATGCTTAGTCTTTACTGTACTTCATGTTTCTTCTACCACCCTACACTTCATGTCTCTTTTCTCACTCTTGCTGTTTCTTTATCATGCATGCTATTCTCCTTTGTCACTGTTTTCTGTCTTCCTCCCACTCCTTTGTCCCTTTTCTGCCCTTTTCTCTCGTACTTTGAGTACAAGTCTAATAAAAAATGATTCCTGTTACTCAAAAACGAGAGCCAGTGCCCACCACCTGCAACCCCCAGCACAAATTAAGCACAGCGCGAGTCTGTCTAACTTGGGAGGCCATCCTCAAAGTTATTCACGTTAGAAATGTTAGAAATGTACCATTGTAGACGTTGCTAGAATTACTCCGTGCCCCGTCCTTATGGCCTTCCGGAACATTTTGAAAACTTTACTGTTCAAAAAGTATCTTATCCTAATGACCATGGGCAAAGCCTCCAGATGTTCTCTCTCCAAATTCACTTCCAATCAACAGACACAAACCCTTATTACAGAGCCATCCTGTCTGCTGGTCTGTGTTTGTTGTGAGTGAAAATACAGATTGTCCTTCAGCTGGCAGCGGAATCTTTCCCATTCCTAGGTATCCACCTTACATGTTTTATGATGAGGCCAGATGTTGGAATGTGTTGCCTGTCTGGATTTTCCTTTTCACAAAACTCTTGAAAATAATCTTTTAGGAGAAATTTCTTGCCCATCTCCATACTGATGTTTTTGGATTTAAGCGCACTTCTTTTCTGCAGCGCAAGAGCCCAAACATATGTTACAATCATTACAATGAAGCTCATGCACAGATCTGACCAAAATCTCTGAAATCAACACGTCTCTGATGTTTGAGACTGCATGTGCACTTGGGCTCAGGTGGCAACTTGAATTTCTTTGACTTTAGAGTTCACTATTGGGTTAACGACTGGGGATGTAGGGTTTGATCATTTGGGACATTGATGGCACGTATATCCTAAATACTGTGCACTATCTGCTGAAAATTTAGAGACTGCCTTGGCATGTTAATGGTTTTATGTATTTTGGGTCCTAGACACATAAGATGTGAATTCTACCATGCATGGTATATGCATAACACTGGTCATAATATACAATTAAATAGTTGATTTACAAACCTTCCTGCTCTGCCGAGCATAGCTCACAAAAGATATTATTCCAGATCTGCATGGTATTCACATACAATCCTGACACATGCCTGTTTCTGTAAAAGTAAGTGAACAAATTCTCCAGTTCACATAGATTACACTTGTGTATTGTAAGAATAATAGAGAAATTTCAGAATTATATTTTAATTACCCTTTTTTGTGGGAAAATATCTTTCAGTGAATTAGCTTTCCTTAATTCTCACTATCTTCAAAACCAGTGTCATCATTTACAAAGCCATCTCAACTGGAACCCTTGCCTTCCTGCCTGGAAAGGTTCACCATCTCCTTTGGCTAACTGCATTCCCGGATCCTGGACGCCATCAGACTGGAGACAAAGAAGTACAGAAAATTAAAATCAAGGCAATGGGCCTTTTTTCATTTATGAACATAGGATCAGAACGATAGCCCTGTTCCATCAGGTCTGCCCTATTCCTGCTGCAATTTAAGAAATTGTTGCACTTTCAAAACTTTAAAGAACACTACATCATAATGCAGTAGCAGTCCATAAACTAGCAGCCCCTCATATCTGGAAACAGCGTTTACAAGGCTGTCTCCACAATGCGGTAACTTTACAACACGGTAGTTACAACGACTGCGTTGTTACCATGCGTGCCATTACATCGCAAGTCGTATCAACGACTTGCTGTAGGGGGCGTGCAACCCCAGGGAATGTGTTGCATTTTAAATCCAACACCTTCCCTGCTGTTGCACAAACTGGTGGTACATAAACAAATGGTCACAGTGGAGAATTGATTTAGAATTCACGTATGTAGAACCAAATTCAAATGCATTAAACAATTCAAACGCCACTACAAAAAACAAATGATTTCTAATGATTTAATTTGCATCACAGAATCAAAATCAATCCAAATATAAGAGTATACGATTAATCAACATTAATACACATTAGTGCTCAGAAAGAGAATAAGAGGGAGGGAGGTGGGGTGTGAGTGGTCAAGGAAAAATGAGTGACGGTGTAAAGAAACGGAAAGGTAATGTGGTTCAGATACATTCAAATTTTTAGATCCAATCCGGCCTTTTACTTGGCAAACCAGTAAAGTAAACAAAACATAACATTATAGGCACAGATAGACATGTCTCTGTCGCCTATGTTTGATGCAAATGCCAATATGTCAACGTTTCGACCCCTGTAGTCATAAAGGTAGCTTCATCCTTATTGGGGGGTCTTCATCAGGACTCAAAGGAAGGTGAGTGAGGGGAAAGGGAGCACCATTAGTTGACAGCGCGTGTAATCAGGCTGTATTTGCAAGATGAGGGCCCGTAAGCTCTTGAAAGAACTGCAAGATTCCAATAAATGAAATTAATGGGTGCCACAAGTACACCTGGGTGTCCGGACTGGGTTGAATAATCACCACCGGCAGCTCCGTAATGAGTCAGACTGGAGTAGGAATAGTAATTAATACTATTCCTAAGTCCAGCGCGCCCCCTACAGCAAGTCATTGATACAACTTGCGATGTAATGGCACGCGTGGTAACAGCGCAGTCGTTGTAACGACCGCGTTGTAAAGGCATGCGTTGTAAACGCATGCGTTGCAACGTCACATATTCCTCATATCACATGTTGACTTTGTCTATTCCTATGACTTTGTACCATCGCTATGCTGCCTTTCAGATAGGTTCCCACTATATACATGCTACAAACATACATTCATGCAAACAAAATTCAAACCCCCTGAGATTCATATGGGTGAGAAAGATGGTGTCAATTTACAGAAAAAATGCTCTCATTTTAGCTTCTGGAGCACCTTCCATAGCCTGTATGGAAAAATCATGAGAAAACAGTTTTCTCTCAAACATGATTCATGAAATCCCAGCAGAAGGCTTCTCCACAGAGCATCTCATCCCAAATCGTCTATTCGCTACTACAAAGAGCAACTAATCAGCATGAACCTCCTGGGTAAGAGCTGCCAAGAAGATAAAAAATCTAAGGTTTATGGAGACAAATAATGTAAAGACACCCCATCGCTCTGGCATATTTTGATGTACTCTCATAAATGCTTGTTCTCTATTTAAACATGCCCTCAAATTTGCAGATTTTCTAGAGATACAATTATTATATGTGGCGTTCATCACAGAGACTTGGGCATGAGCAGCCTCTGAACCGGAGTTCCTCATGGCTGTTCCAGCAGGCTACTTGGCATTTCGGTTAGATCATACAGGAACAAGAGGTGTGGGCATAGCAGTTGTACATTGTAGCCTGTTTAAAACCTCTTTTCTGGAACTTAGCAGCGCTAGAGAGCTCGAAGGGCTCTCATTTAAAATTGAGTTAACCAAGCGCTACTCTTTAAACAGAATACTTTTATACCGCCCCCGGACTCCAGTACTGCTAATTTCAACCAATTATTCTCAGCTTTTAGACAGTATGGTAGACTCCTCAGATTTCACCCTCTTGGGGGATTTTACTCGGCATTTGGAAAATCTCTTTAACCATGACTCAGCCCAACTCACTGATATGATGAATAGTTTAGGTTTAGAGCAGTGTACCAAAGGATCCACCCATTCAGCGGGCCATTTTATGGATGGTATTTTTTGCGATATCCCTCATCTCCAAATCCTTCCCACTTTACAGTTGGTTTGATCTGACCACATAGCAGTCATGTTCAACATCAAATTTTCTACAGATACACAGACACCAAAGCAACCAGTTCCCTCTAGATTGTGCCGCACTTGAAACACCATTACTTCAGATGATTTGAAAGTTGCCCTAGCTTTGACCTTGCGGTGGTCACTGAAGATCTGGATTTGGCAGTTAAGTCCTACCATAACTGTATTGACTCGCTGCTCAATCAGTTAGCACCGGTCAAACCCTTTAATGTTCAGAGGTCCTAGCCCTCCGAACCTTGGTTCACCAAAGATCTGAGACAACAGATCTAGGCTTGTAGCAGGCTAGAAAGCAAATGGAGACTCAACTATGGACCCAGCAAAAGAGATACGTATACGAGCTTTCTGACCACCTATAAAAATATAATCATCTTGGCAAAAACTAGGTACTACACCCATAAGATAGAGTCTGCAAAGCACTCTACAAAAGAACTGTTTGCTATGGTATAAAATTATCCATGACCCCAGAAAATAAAAATTATAACATCAATCAAAAGTTTCATAATCCACTGGCCAATTTCTTTTAGGACAAGGTAAGTGCAGCTTTCAATGCCTTTTCCACAAATCACTCCACTTCCCCAAATAGTTCAATTGATCCCCAGCCTTGGAAGGGGAGGACCACTTCACTCTATTTGCCTTTTCGCTCTCTCTCCAGAACAAATTTGGACCTTAATTACCCAGATGAAATCAGGCCCCCCTTGCATCCCTGTCCCCCTAAAATCATTCATTATGCACCTGAAATTATCTCATCACATCTTGCTGAGATTTTATATAAGATACTTCAGTCAGGATATTTTCCAAGAAAGTGGAAGCTAGCATCCATTCTCCCTGTACTCAAAAAGCCTAATGTAGGCTCTTCAAATCAAAATAACTGCAAAAATCATTGAGAGAGCCATAAACTCTCAACTAGCTTCATTTATTGAGGAGCAATATCACTTACATGACTATCAGTTTGGCTTTAGAAGCCATTATAGTATGGAGCTGGCCCTTATCACAGAGGGAGAACAAATCAGACAAACCACTGATTCAGGTGGAAATGCTGCCCTGATTCTTTTAGATCTCTTGGCAGCATTTGATACCATTAATCATGATTTATTTCTGGAACGTCTTTCAAGCACTCTGGGGCCGATTCCGATTCGGGCCGGAAATCTCTCCGACCGAGCCGGACCCGGAGAGATTTCCGACCGAATCGGACCCGTGCAGTCCGACCGAACGAGTACGATGCGCACGTATGCCATCGGACTCGAGTCGGTCGGACTCCCATTGAAGTCAATGGGAGCCTGTCGTACAACGCGTACGTGGGCTCCCATTGACTCAATGGGTGCGATGCGGACAAGTGCGCCCCCTACAGCGTGTACGCGGCGAAGTGATTCGCGCCGTACACGCACAGGTAGGGGGGACCCATGGGTCCCCCCTGTGTGCGACTCGTGCGGCTACGCGTACAGGGGGATCCGACACGGACCCCCAAAGTACGGCTCCGACAGCTCTTTCGAGCCGGAGTGCGCGGCTCGGTCGGACTGCTCGCGGCGCGCATCGTACTTACCCGGCCGGGGAACGTCTCCATTGCGCGGTGCGAGTCATGTCCGTGCGAGTCGGTCGGTGCGGTTCGACCCGGGATCGAGTCGGTCGGAGCGGTCGGGACGCCCGGACGAGTCGGTCGGCGAATACGCATCGTACTCGCTCGCCCGGACGCGCGTACGAATCGGTCGGGAAATAGGGCTCCGAATCGGATCCGGTTAAGCCGAATCCGATTCGGAGCCCTACCGGCCGAGATCGGAATCGGCCCCTCAGTCTTCTCAGATATTTTCTTTCCAACTGGAAACAATTTGTTGCACTAGAATCTTTAAACTCTCCTTCTTTTACCCTTCCTTGCCGCGTCCCGCAGGGCTCATCGCTGAGCCCAACCCTATTCAATATTTAGGTAGCCCCACTGGCCAAGCTAATTAGATAATTTGGGTTTGTGGCAGTTACCTATGCCAACGTTACCCAAATAGTGGTCTCAGTGACCCGCTAGACTCTGCCACTTGTTTTCAACACTGTATGCAGCAAATAGATAAATGTAAGTCCCAGAACTGCCTGAATATGAACTCTTGTAGCACAGAGGTGCTGCTCTTTGGAAAGGATTCTCCCTTCTGGTCTCCTAGGTGGTGGCCATCAGAACTTGGCTCTCTTCCTACCCCAGTCACTAGGGTCAAGAATCTTGGAGTGGTCTTTGACAACCAATTGAATTTTTAGGGCAATATTAACTCTGTTACATCTACATCTTTTTTTACTGTAAAACTTCCTAGGAAAATCTTTCCTTTCATCCTATGGTACCTGCAGAAAACAGTGACTGTCTCCCTCATTCTCTCTAGAGTTGATTATTGTAACGCCCTTTTTGTAAACATTAAAAAGAATTGCTTTAACAAATTGCAAATTCTGCAAAATGAGGCAGCCAGTCTACTCCTAGGCATTCCTAAACGAGAGTCTGTTTCCACTTTCCTCACTTTCTTGCACTGGCACCCCATGGAAAGGTGTATTTAGTTAAAGGCCCTCTGCATTGCCTTTAGAGCATTACATGGGAAAGGGCCAACCTACTTTAGGGAAAGTTTTAAGTGGAACATTCCCCCCAATACCAGTTTGCAAAACCACCCAACAAACCCATACCCACCCTATACCCTAAAAAATCCCTTACCACTCAAAAACCCACACCAACCCTAAACCCTAAAGATTCCCAAAAGTTAGGACCATATTTCCATAGGAAAAGGGTTTTTTGACTTCCCTATATCTTTGCCGCCGTTTGACGAATCTTCATGAAATTCTCCCCAAAAAAGTGCCCCGGTGATTCTATTTGTGCATGGGAAGTTTCAGGGAGATAGCTCAAGCGGAGGATGAGAAAAGGGGAGGGGTAAAAAAAAAAAAAATTCCCATGTCAATTGCCAGAGAGTCTTATGACACGCCTGCAGCCTGAACCGCTGGACAGAATTACACCAAATTTGGCAAAACTTTTTATTATTAGGTGTAAATCTATTCAGTAGTTTTAGAGCTTTAAAAGGGTTCACTGACAGAATATCGATGTAAAAAATATAGAAGTAAAGAAAAAATATAGAATGCAAGAATATCGACTCCCTATATTCAAACAGGTAAATACTAAAATATGGAGAAAAAAATATCAATGTAAAAAATATAGTTGTACAAAATATTGATTTCTTTATATATATATATATATATATATATATATATATATAAAATAAAATAATAAATATTAAATGTTAAATAATAAATTAATATAAAACAATTAAGTAGATTTAATATAAATTTAAAAAAATATAACAAATAAACTTAATTAAAAAAGTTAAACACACATACATAATAATTAATATATATTTACTTTAAAACTATTAAATTTAATTTATTTTATAATTTTAAAATTATATAAAAATTTACAAATATATATATATGTACCAATAACATAAAATCTAATAAAAAAACATTCTATTATAAATTAAAACATTAAGGGGCCCATTAGGATGTCGGGCGGAAGCACTACCGCCGTGCTGGCGGATGCAAAAACCACCAGTCACCGCCTGCACGCAGCAGTCCACACGCCCGCCCGATTACGATGCGAAAAGTCAGCCAAACACCGCCGGCAAGCCAGCGACACCGTCCGCCATCAAAGTGCGCCCATACACGTAGCGGCGCAGCAGAATTGACACACACCGTCCGACGAAACACGTACCGCCCGGCGTACAAATTATGATGCCGCACACAAACTGAACCCACGGCTAAGAGACACCGTACGTCAAACCGAAGCGGTAACACGAACGCCGAGCACGGACACCGAAGAAGCGGCACCCCCGAGCATGAATCCAGCACTGCAGGCCCTCCCTATGCTCTATCTGATGCACCACCAAGGATGCAACATACCGCGAAGACGCAGGTAGGCACACATACAACAAGTGCACGCAAACAGCGCACACAGTGCAAGGGCGGAAAAAGCGCACAACCCCCACCCCCGCGTGTACACGACACATCTACCATAGCACCCACATATGACACACAGGCCAAATTGTAACATCTCGTAACACATGTGTACACACCACCTGGGACTAGGAACCAACCACCCCGTCACGGCCCCAAAGCGGCGATGACGCTGCCACACATGCGCACAACGCAGAGGCCAACCGCAGCGCCATGCATGCGTCGCACACAGACACAGGGACACAACCAAGCAGCACACACACCAGCCCCACCCCGAACGCACATGACACGTGACAGGCCTGCCACAGACATGTACCCAACGCCCAATTCACGGACAACACCCAACGTCACACAACCGACGCACACATGTCAGTGAAGTCACGCAACAGCAGGACACACCCCAGTGCAACAAACATGGCGAAGCACACAGCGGCGGCAACACCAACTAGGAGAAGCAGGGCCCCTTCGGGAAGAGGAACGCCAGTACCACACTGAAACACCCATACCACCCTGCACATATGAACAAGACATACAAAACGGAACACCAAAGAGCCCGGGGACCGACAACAGGTGGCCCAAGAATAACACTCACACACAAGGCCCAACGCAGAGCGGAAAGGCAGCCTGCCGCCCACACAAGGGAGAGCAGACAGCACTGAATGACCTTCCATTCCAACTCCGAAACCACAGCCCTACGAAAGAAGCCGGTGAATATAGCCATTGTCCAATAAAAGACCAACACAGGCATGCAGAGGAGACCGACCACAGGGCAGATAGCGCATATCACAGAAGAACACAACGGACGGGAAAGAATAAAGAAAACACTCCCCCATGTCGGCCCCATGCAAGTTAATTGGAAGGAGTCACACATCACTGACCTTGAACTGTCTGAGAAGCATGTGGGATGAGGGCCCGTGTCTTCCGCACAAGCCAACAGAACACAAGTCCTGTCTCCCTACGACTACACAGAGCTCACAGCAACCTCGGAGCATGCACATTGCAGACTGCACACACAGCCGGAGCACGCCACCACAACGCACCGCTGCAAAATGGCAACCGCAACACACCTACCCAACTACGCCGGACAGGTCAAGCTGTACAAAACCAACCTGATACATATATTGGGATGCGAACTCCTGTCCCTGCTGAACGTCAGTTACCGACTGACTTACCGCATCACATTGTTCAGCTGCGTCATACCCGTCTTCTACTGTCGGAGGTGTCCCTACCAGCATCCCGTGGAGATGTGTCTCTCCAACCCGGCATGTCTAAAGGCGGACCTGCTAGCACTATTCCTCCCTCTGGACGCACACGACAGGGCCTGCTCTGCCTATGGGGGCATGGCGTATGTGGCCAACATCGCACCCGCACTGAAATGGGACCACTGTGCCTCCACACGACGGATCATCGAGCACAGCTACATCGAATGTCACCCAGCATGCCCCATCATGGTCCTCCAAGGGACAACTTACGAACAACACCTTGACAGCCACCATCCGCTACATTGGCTGGCAAACATAAACACCACCAATGACATGGAAGCCCTGCTGGACGGCATCGCATACCTGACAACCTGTAAATTCGTCGGACCCCAACGCAGGTTCCCCGATTGACCTATGATGTCCAACCCCGCACCCATGCTTAGCTTCCGCACGGACTGGCCAGTCACCACCACAACAGCCATACCAAACGACCGGCAACAATTACCACACCATCAACGACATCGCCATGACATCGGATATGACCGGGACATGCACACTGTTCCCCATCACATCCAGGAACACCGCATGCATCGTGGGAGGCAGTGGCATGGGGTCTGTGTATCGCACCCACATGGACGGAACTGCACGAACAACCAGGACACGACATGGATCCAGCGCCCATGGACACACACACCGCTCAGTGGACATGAATAGGTCGCCTGGAGTCTGTGGGTGCTGCACCCCTCCCACCCCCGCCCCGGAAATCCCATACCAGGACCTTTGCACTGACGACAAGTGCAAACAACAACAACACGACCCCAGTGACTGTGACATGTCCAGTAACCACCACATTGCAACAACAAGTGGCACGCCGCTGCAAGCACGCAAGCACATGCCCTGATGTCATCTCACATGCACGCGTGCATGAGGAACAACCGCAGCAAACCTGTCACATGGAACTGAGATGGACTGTGCCCATGATGCCAAGCGGTCTGGTAGGCTACTTGTATACCGTCTGTGTCAAAGTCCGCAGCTCCGCAGCTATACGTAAATGTACATTAGCACAGCCTTGGCCAAGCAGATGTAACTCTGAAGCCCACATCCCACATGCAACAGCCAATCACATGTAACCCCACACCCTATCCCATTTGTAATCATGCTCAGTATATCCTCAACATGTATTCCGCTGCCAGTAGTGTCCACTATACTGCATCACAGAGGACAGAAGACTCAATATAATGTTTGAAACCAAAACTGTCTCCGCTGACTCATTTCACAAGTACGAATGAGAGAGGATGAGAGTATGTGAAGTACACGGCAGTCGTGACATGACCATGTAGTCCACTGGTATTGGATGTCAACGCAAATGAGTAGCACTACTGTGGAAGACACACATGTGTCGTGTGAAGTCGTATGGACGCAGTGCTCAGGTGGGTGGGTGCGACGGGTAGATGCGCACATGCCAAGTTGGAGCACGCCGTGTTGGGAGGGGTCATGAACAGTACACCACCGCTTCCCTGGGCATTGTGAGAGGACACCTGTCGGGGGGAAGTGAACACGTGTGTGCACAGCAGCCGGGCACACGAACAATGCGGAACCAGGCGCACACGTCAGCCCACCCTCCGTGGACTAGCTGGATCCTGTTGTGCGCCCGCCATGCCCCTTGACAAGGCACACACAGCCCCAGTCGACCAGGTGTAACCCCAACATAGTCAATCCGCACAGGCGATACAGGGCACGGGATGGCAGTGGAGCATGGTGTGTGAGAGGTCTCCTCGCGCTCCTCCTGGTCATATCACGCAGGCAATAGAACCTCAACGTGTAGCATGGCACAAGTCAAATGGAAGTGTAGGGGGACGCACCTCAGCACGAGCAGCACTGACGTCACGGGAGGTGGCTCGCACCATCCCATCCATTGCCCATTATACCAACCACGCCACATGCCATTGCGACTAAGTGCAAGCGCGTGCGCCACCACCCCCGAGCCCTCCCCAGAGAGGCCAAAGAGTGAATGTGTGGGCCATCAGTCACAGACGGACGCGGCCTGGCCGCAAGGGCAGCCACTGCCACTGGGTGTCGCAGGTGGCGGATCCGGAAGGCGAAGACTGTGATGCATAGTCCATGCAGGCCGGGTCTCCATTTGGGGCACCACGCAGGTGGACGGCGTCCCGCCACACATCATACCCTGAGACAGCCCACTCGTGCAACTGGACCCACACATACACTCCTTGCCCTCTCTGGTGCGAGCTTGGGGCTGCCTGTGCAAGCGCTAGCCTCGCAGGTGCACATGCATATTGGGGGAGCGAGGGGAGGACATGAGGGCTGGGGCGAAGATGACTGTATCACTGTCAGTGAGTACAAGGGATGACCCAGATGTGGAAAGGAAGAGACGTGTCCCGTGTGTACTGCAACTAGTCGCCAATCCAACTACCCCCCCATGTCCGGAATGTAAGCCCGCACCTAGGCCCGCCCATCCGCCACATCGAATATACCACCAGCACAACAACCTTCCCATTCGAAACACTGACTGGGGGTGGCGACCAGTGAACAAACATGTGTAGCCTACCCACGCGTACATGTGGGCCCTCCATGATCCATGTCACCTGCGGCAAAGTCATGACATGCGCAATGAGGGAAGTGAGGTGAGCTGTCCGCCCCACGCACAGAAGGTGCATCAGCTCCACAGACCCAGCAGCGAGTCCAGCAGGGGTCACATGTGCAGGGGCAGCTGTGCCCGGTGTGAAGGCACATGCACATGGACAGCACATCGACCAATGTGTAGTCTGCCCACATCTACAGTCCATCACCATGCGGACATAGGAATTGTACACAGGGCAACACATCTTAGTGGGTGCACCCACCGTGACCAACAATGCGCAATCATCGACGTACCCGCCCTGTGCATGGCCCCCCACCCAACGGAGGCACATCCAGTGCCTCCATCCCACACACACAAGCCTTCCACGGAACATGCTGTGTCCAATGGTCAGTACAGAGTCAGCGCCCATCTGGTGGATCCTGAACAGGAGACACATGCACACACATGATAGCTCCCACTATGTACGTCTGCCACCTGGCACGTGCAATGTAACCTCTCACCTGTGACGTGTGACTGCAAGCACACAGCCGTCTTGGCATGGGGCTGTCAATGTGGACACCTGTCAATGTTTCGGGAGGTGTGATCCGTACAGTGCTGTACATAGGGTGCAGTGCTGACACCTACTACTGTCTCATATCCCCTCGTGCCACAGGTCCCACTTGTTTTGGCCGCTCAGCCTGTGCCCACATCGTCGTCGTCGTGTGCCATACTCATCCAGCCTCGGAAGCAGTGCCATGCTCAGCAGACATTCATGTTGCCGTGGCGTTGCCGCTTGACGAATATGCAGTCAGTCCCCATCAGCACGCCCCGCAAGTCATTGGGGCCTAGATCCCCATGTGCATGACCATGGCAGTGGTTTGCATCACTAGCCATTGCCATTGGTGGGAGACCTGTGTAAGTGTATTGTGGCCGTGCCGTCCCTGCTTGACAGCTGGGCTGTGACTCATGTGCTTGCTCAGTCATGTCAGTGATGTGAATGCGAAATTGCTATGTGTTGTGTTGCTCTGACATGTGTCCACTGCCATCTTCCCTAGGCGGAGACCGAACATTGACCGCCCATACCAATTGCTGGCGGACATGGAGGATACTGAGGTCATAAGGAAGTTTCGGCTGGACAGGCCAACCCTGCATCGACTGTGTGCCATGTTGGAACCCCATCTCCGTCCCCGCAGGGTGTATCCGACAGCATTCACCCCCACGGCTAAGGTGATGGCCGCCATGCATTTCTTCGCCACTGGGTCATTCCAGCACACAGTGGGCAGTGGAGGAGGGATGTCCCAGCCCATGTTCAGCAAGGTGCTGAGGGATGTACTGGCAGCCATGATGCTGTACCGAAACAGGTACATCAGATTCCCCAGGGCTCGTGAATTGGCGGCAGTGAAGGGTGCATTCTATGCCCTTGGCAGGATCCCACACGTCGTTGGTGCCATTGATTGCACACATGTTGGCCTTGTTCCACCACAGGCCACTGAGCACCTGTACCGCAACAGGAAGCACACGCACTCCCTGAATGTGCAAGTGGTGTGCCTTGCGGACATGGTGATAACCCACGTGTGTGCAAAGTTCCCAGGCTCGGCCCATGACGCACACGTAATGCGCAACAGCATCTTGCCACGACTGATGTCCAATCTGCAACAGGATCGTGGCTGTATTGTCGGTGAGTATGTGGAGTGGTGTAGCGTGCTGGTTGTGCGATGCTGTCCCCTGTCCAGTTGGAATAGCAACGGTTCTCTGTGTCCCTCACACCCAGGTGACTCTGCGTACCCGAATGGGGCATGGCTGCTCAGTCCATTGAGGAATCCTCGCACCCCAGCAGACGATCGCTACAATGAGGCACATGGGAGGACCAGACGTGTGGTCGAGCGTACCTTTGGCCTCCTCAAGTCCAGGTTCAGGTGCCTGGACCGCACCGGGGGTGCGCTGGCGTACTCCCCACAGAAGGTGTGCCAGATAGTGGTGGCGTGCTGCATGCTGCACAATCTGGCCATTCGGAAGCAGATCCCCCTCATTGTGGATGACGGAGATCAACCAGGGCCCCAGCCCGCAGACCAGGACAGCTCGAGTGAGGAGGACAGCGGAGAGGAGGAAGCTGGGAATGTGCGCCAGCAGCTCATCGCCCGCTACTTCACTTAACGGTGAGTGTCCATGTACGACGGCTGATGTGTCTGTATTTGTGCAGGTGTGTGTGTGCTGTGTCAGGGTGGCCTTTTGTTCACTGCGTGCTGTGTGTCAACGCTCCATGCCCAGGTTAGTATGCCACTGATGGTGGCTGTGGCATTGTGCCCTATTGCTCTGTGCGATGTGTGTACATTGCTTGTAGTTGTTGACATGTACTGTGTGATGGGTGTGTGACACACTCATTGAATGTGCTCCTGTTCTGTCTCCCACCCCTAGGTCCCTACAGGCCCTCCGGTTCCATTGCCATGCCACGCATCAGGTGCCGTTCCGCTCAAGGTGGCCGTTGTATTCCGTACAATTAAAACACAGGGCACAGACAGCAGTTAGTGGAAGAGGTGCATTTATTTCAAACTGTGACATGTGATTGTGTGTAAGGTGATGACAGAAGTGGTGCGTGCAGTGACAATGAGCTGTCGGTCATGGCTGCGTGATGCTCAGGGTGTACCCACTGGTTCTATGTCCATAGTCCAACACACACATGCCATCCAGATGGCTGTGTGGAGTGGGATCGTAGTCCAAGTCAATGCAGTGGGTGGTCAAGGAAGGCTGGCTGGCTGCCTCACTTGCGTCTGGAGCGTGCGAAGTCCTCCCGGGAGATCTGTTTCCACTTCGGACGGCCCCTTCCACGTTTGCGAGGGGGTGCCTGCTTGCGACCTGCTGGTGGTTGAGGTGTGCTCACTGGCTGTGGACGCAGGGGAACTGGACACTGCTGCTCGACCCTGCGCCCCGGCAGGTGGTGGCGGAGGGGAGCTGCTGTCCCTGGCTGTGACCTCACCGCCACCACCAGCTGGCCCATGAGGTCCACGAGTTGGCCCATACGGGCGTCCATGGACCTCAGCACCCCCAGCACCTCACGCGTGTCTGTAGCTGACCTGGCCCATTGTCCTTGGGCCTCTTCATAGGCCCCAAGGACTCTGGCCATTTGAGGCAGGGCATGGCTCCCAGGGGAGGCTGGCGTTTCCCTGACCCTGCTCCTCCTACCAGTCCTGCTGCCACCGGCCTGCCCACTAGCCACATTGCTCACCACGGTCCTCACCCTGGCTCCCAGGGTGGATCCAGTCGTCCGGGCCACCACCTGCGCTGGGGCTGGGGCCAGCGAAGACGTGGTGGCGGTTGCGGCAGTGGTAGTGGCCGCAATGACCGTGGGTGTGGCCGCAATGACCGTGGGTGTGGCCGCAATGCCCGTGGGTGTGGCCGCAATGACCGTGGGTGTTGCCGCAACGACAGTGGCAGCAGGGGGCTGGGAATGTTCAGCAGCCCTGGATGATGGGTTGGTGGGTAGGAGGGGTCCTGGGGAGCGGCTGGGCCCTGCCACACTAGATGGGCCTGCTTGGTGGTCCGTGTCCGAAGAGGAGGACAGATCCTCCACATCCGTGTGTCCTCGTTGGGGGCTTGTAGGCTGGCTGTGCTGGCTGCTGTCTCCATCCCCAGCATCCAGCAGTTCGTCACCTGTGGAGAGAATGAGATTTGTTATTGTGTTGCACCTGGCGAAGTCTGTATTGGTTGTCTGACATTCTCCGTTCGTGCACTCTCGTGCACGTGTGTCCCGGAGGCGGGTGTGTGGCTGTACAATCTGTTGTTGTGTGTGCTTGGCAATGGGACTGTGTGCTGTGCACATGTGGCATGGGACGGATTGGCCATGCCGATGGGTGTGTTGCTGTGCCCCTACTTATTGTGACTCTGGTGTATGCGGGCTCCTGGCCCATCCTGGGTCTGGTTTGTACTTTGCTTTTGGGGTTCAAATGGGACGCTTAGGAACGCATATGGCAACATGGGGGTCATGCCCCAGGAACGCATTTGGGATGGAATATGCTTTTGGGCTACATGCTGTGAGCCATGGGTGCCGAACGTGACATGTGTTGTGGCAGCATGACAGTGCATGGTCTGAGGTGTGTGCATGCCTGACATACCCTGCATATTTGCTGTCTGTTGTGATTACTGGACATGGCATTGGACGCATCGTTATGAGTGTGTGATGGTTGTGTGCCACCCGACGTATTGCAGTTGTCCCATCTCCTTGGTGTGCGTGCTGCCCTGTGCCATGTGCATCACTGCAGTGCTCGGGGGGGTGTGGCCCATGTTGTGTGTTGTTGCTCACAGTGTGGCGTGCGCTTCATTGACTTCTGGCACATGGTTGGTCATGGGCATGTATCTTAGCGTGACTGCTGTATGTGTGGCAGCTGTTCGGATGACATGCCTTTCATGAGACTGGGGCTGACGGATGGGATGGATGGTATGTTGTATGTGCATGGTGTGTCTGTGTGTTTGATGGGTTCAGTGGTGTTCGTGTGCATTTATGTTGTTCCGCTCTGTTGCGTCTAGTGTTGTTTGTCTTACATAGGCGTAGTTGTGGGGTGTGTAGTTGACAGGCAGTAGGGGCTACATGGACAGGACTTCAATGGTGTTTCGGTTGTGTGTGATGGGTTGCACAGTGGCTGCCGTGTGGTACTATATTCAGTGTGGCTTGTGCATGCAGACGTGGCTCCTTGGGTGTTGCTGTGTCTGTGATGGGTCATGTGGGGTGTGAGTCTGTGGTTCATGTCCGTGTGCACATTGTTCACTTGTTCGTGACGGTGGGCGGTGCTGCGTGTTCGTCTGCTACGTGACATGTCCCATGTGTTGGTCGTGTTACGGTCCTCATGCCTCCAGTAATCCAGCCCTGTCCAGTTTCCCACCTGCAGGTTGTTCGTGCGTGCACTGTACTGGATGCCACATGGTTCTAAGCGGGGGGTGCTCCATGTTGCAGGTCTGTGGGGGTGGGGGCGGTGTTGTGGGTCGTGGTGATGGCTGGACACCCACTGACACCGATTGTTGTGGACCGTGATGTCTACCTTTCGGCTGTCGGTGTGCACTGCGGTGGCTGACACGTGGGTGTGGGGTGTGGGGGATGCTCCTCCTTGCTGTGCTGTGGGACTAGGGGCCTGGTGTGTGTTGTACTTGAGCTGTCCACCCTCCCACCCACTGCACTTTGTGTTCCTGCCACTTACCTGTTACTTGTCGGTTAGTGCAGCTATGGCGGACACATGGGTGTGGTGGGTGCTCGTTGTGGCGCTTCTGGCATACTTGGGGACCTGTTGGTGGTTACGTGGCTGGCTGAGTGTACACATGCCCCCACGTATCTTACAGTTGTTAGGTTTGGGCTGTGTGTGGTGGTGTCTGTTGCATGTGTGTGTGTGATGTGTTGTGTATTGTGTGCTGGACATGGGGGTGTTTGTCCCTGGGAGCTGTGGCATGGTGGTAGTGCATGTGAGTACATAGCGGTGTGCTGGTATACATTAGTTTGTACTTACCAGCCTCCACTCCCCCTGCTAATCCGGCGAGGATCTCCGGATGTATAATGACTCGCACCTTCTCCTCCCACGCTTTGAAGGTCTTGAAGAGCGCGGGATTCCCTCCGCCAGTGACGGCAGCCAGCTCTCTGTTCTTGCTCTCCTTCTTCTTGACCAGGCTCTTGACGTCATTCCACCGTTTGTTTATTTCAACTCTGTTCCTGGGCAGGGTCCCGACTGCATTGACCTGGTCTACGATCCGGTTCCACATTCTGTTTCTGGTGGCTAGTGGTGTGTGCTGGACCAGGTTCCCATAGATTTGTGGGTGCACCTTGATGATCTCGTCGACCATGACCGTCAGCTCAATGGGCGTGAACTTGGGCATTCTTTGTGGTGCCATGGTGTTTGTGGTGCTGGTGCGGTGTGTGTTGTGTAATGTGCAGGGGGTTTGTGGTGCCGGTGTTTGGTGGTGGTGGTGGTGGTGGTGGTTGTGATGTGTGCGTTTCTGTGGTGTGCTGCTGTCCTTGCTGTGTCACTGTGTCCTCTCCTCTCCTCTCTAGTTTGCAATGTTGCAAGGGGTTGTGGTCTGTGGGAGTGCTGCTTTTGTACTTACCTATGTGGGTGTGTCCTCATGGTCTGTTGTTTTCAGGTGTGTTGTGTCTGGTGTTCTGGCCTTTGTATTTTTTGTTTGTCCAGGGGGGGGGTTTTCGGGATGTGTACTGTGCTTGTGTATTTGTGCGTGCCTTGCTGTGTGGACTTGTTGGCCATGTTGTGTGCGATTGTTTTTGTCAGCGGATGGTTTCTGTGCAGGGACGTGGGCGCCATGGCTTCTGCCGTGTCAATTCTCATCTGCGTTGTTTGCGCTGGCGGGCGGTATATTTGTGGTTTACCCGCGCTCATGGCGGTGCGATCGTAATTTCACGTGCGGTGTGTCGGCCGTGAGGGCGGGCGGTTTTGTGTTGTCGTGCGTGTTTCCGTCCGTGGCGGGCGGTTTGACTCCGACTCGGACGAGGACGGGCGGTATCTTGTGTGGTTTTTCCGCCGATGGCGGTTTTCGGTTTGTGTATTCGTAATGGCGTGGTCGGTGTTCAGACGGTGTGTGCGGGCGGATTTTTGCCGCTTTCATGCCTGGCGGATTTTTCCACGCCCGGTATCGTAATGGGCCTTTAAACTATTTAAAAATCTTCAAACTTAAATTTCCCACTCCAGTCAGTGCAACAGTAGGGAAAGTGTTGGATTGCGGAGGGGTAAAAATTACTATTCCCACTCCAGTGAGTGCAACAGTAGGGAAAGTGCTGGATAGCAGAGGGGTAAAACTTACTATTACCACTCCAGTGAGTGTAACAGTAAGGAAAGTGTTGGATAGTGGAGGGGTAAAAATTACTATTCCCACTCCAGTGAGTATAGAAATAGGGAAAGAGTTGGATAGCAGAGGGGTAAAAATTAAGATTTCCACTCCAGTGAGTGTAACTGTAGGGAATGTGTTGGATGGCGGAGCGGTAAAAATTACTATTTCCACTCTAGTGAGTGCAACAGTAGGGAAAGTGTTGGATAGCAAAGGGGTAAACATTACTGTTCCCACTCCGGTGAGTGCAACAGTAGGAAAAGTGTTGGATAGCGGAGGGGTAAACATTACTATTCCCACTCCGGTGAGTTCAACAGTAGGGAAAGTGTTGTATAGCAGAGGGGTAAATATTACTACTTCCACTCCAGTGAGTGTAACAGTAGGGAAAGTGTTGGATAGCGGAGGGATAAAAATTAATATTCCCACTCCAGTGAGTGCAACAGTAGGGAAAGTGTTGGATAGCAAAGGGGTAAAAATTACTATTCCCACACCAGTCAGTGCAACAGTAGGAAAAGTGTTGGATAGCGGAGGGGTAAAAATAACTATTCCCACTCCGGTGAGTGGAACAGTAGGGAAAGTGTTGGATAGCGGAGGGGTAAACATTACTATTCCCACTGGTGAGTGCAACAGTAGGGAAACTGTTGTATAGCGGAGGGGTAAAACTTACTACTTCCATTCCAGTGAGTGTAACAGTAGGGAAAGTGTTGGATAGCGGAGGGGTAAAAATTACTATTCCCACTCCAGTGAGTGCAACAGTAGGGAAAGTGTTGGATAGCAAAGGGGTAAAAATTACTATTCCCACACCAGTCAGTGCAACAGTAGGGAAAGTGTTGGATAGCGGAGGGGTAAAAATAACTATTCCCACTCCGGTGAGTGGAACAGTAGGGAAAGTGTTGGATAGCGGAGGGGTAAACATTACTATTCCCACTCCGTTGAGTGCAACAGTAGGGAAAGTGTTATATAGGGGAGGGGTAAAAATTACTACTTCCATTCCAGTGAGTGTAACAGTAGGGAAAGTGTTGGATAGCGGAGGGGTAAAAATAACTATTCATACTCCAGTGAGTGCAACAGTAGGGAAAGTGTTGGCTATCGGAGGGGTAAACATTACTATTCCCACTCCAGTGAGTGCAACAGTAGGGAAAGTGTTGTATAGCGGAGGGGTAGAAATTACTACTTCCACTCCAGTAAGTGTAACAGTAGGGAAAGTGTTGGATAGCGGAGGGGTAAAAATTACTTTTCCCACTCCAGTCAGTGCAACAGTAGGGAAAGTGTTGGATAGCAAAGGGGTAAAAATTACTATTCCCACACCAGTCAGTGCAACAGTAGGTAAAGTGTTGGATAGCGGAGGGGTAAAAATAACTATTCCCACTCCAGTGAATGCAACAGTAGGGAAAGTGTTGGATAGTGGCGGGATAAAATTTATTATTCCCACTCCAATCAGTGCAACAGTAGGGAAATTGTTGGATACCGGAGGGGTAAAAATTACTATTCCCACTCCAGTGAGTGCAACAGTAGGGAAAGTGTTGGATAGCAGAGGGGTAAAACTTACTATTCCCACTCCAGTGAGTGTAACAGTAAGGAAAGTGTTGGATAGTGGAGGGGTAAAAATTACTATTCCCACTCTAGTAAGTATAGAAATAAGTAAATTGTTGGATAGCAGAGGGGTAAAAATTACTATTTCCACTCCAGTGAGTGTAACTGTAGGGAAAGTGATGGATAGCAAAGGGGTAAACATTACTGTTCCCACTGCGGTGAGTGCAACAGTAGGGAAAGTGTTGGATAGCGGAGGGGTAAACATTACTATTCCCATTCCCACTCCGGTGAGTGCAACAGTAGGGAAAGTGTTGTATAGCGGAGGGGTAAAACTTACTACTTCCATTCCAGTGAGTGTAACAGTAGGAAAAGTGTTGGATAGCGGAGGGGTAAAAATTACTATTCCCACTCCAGTGAGTGCAACAGTAGGGAAAGTGTTGGATAGCAAAGGGGTAAAAATTACTATTCCCACACCAGTCAGTGCAACAGTAGGGAAAGTGTTGGATAGCGGAGGGGTAAAAATTACTATTCCCACTCCAGTGAGTGCAACAGTAGGGAAAGTGTTGGATAGCAAAGGGGTAAAAATTACTATTCCCACACCAGTCAGTGCAACAGTAGGGAAAGTGTTGGACAGCGGAGGGGTAAACATTACTATTCCCACTCCAGTGAGTGCAACAGTAGGGAAATTGTTGGATACCGGAGGGGTAAAAATGACTATTCCCACTCCAGTGAGTGCAACAGTAGGGAAAGTGTTGGATAGCGGAGGGGTAAAAATTACTATTCCCAAACCAGTCAGTGCAACAGTAGGTAAAGTGTTGGATAGCGGAGGGGTAAAAATTACTATTCCCACTCCAGTGAATGCAACAGTAGGGAAAGTGTTGGATAGTGGCGGGATAAAATTTATTATTCCCACTCCAATCAGTGCAACAGTAGGGAAATTGTTGGATACCGGAGGGGTAAAAATTACTATTCCCACTCCAGTGAGTGCAACAGTAGGGAAAGTGTTGGATAGCAGAGGGATAAAACTTACTATTCCCACTCCAGTGAGTGTAACAGTAAGGAAAGTGTTGGATAGTGGAGGGGTAAAAATTACTATTCCCACTCCAGTGAGTATAGAAGTAGGGAAAGTGTTGGATAGCAGAGGGGTAAAAATAACTATTTCCACTCCAGTGAGTGTAACTGTAGGGAAAGTGTTGGATAGCAAAGGGGTAAACATTACTGTTCCCACTCCAGTGAGTGCAACAGTAGGGAAAGTGTTGGTTAGCGGAGGGGTAAACATTACTATTCCCACTCCGGTGAGTGCAACAGTAGGGAAAGTGTTGTATAGCAGAGGGGTAAATATTACTACTTCCACTCCAGTGAGTGTAACAGAAGGGAAAGTGTTGGATAGCGGAGGGGTAAAAATTAATATTCCCACTCCAGTGAGTGCAACAGTAGGGAAAGTGTTGGATAGCAAAGGGGTAAAAATTACTATTCCCAGACCAGTCAGTGCAACAGTAGGGAAAGTGTTGGATAGCGGAGGAGTAAAAATAACTATTCCCACTCCGGTGAGTGGAACAGTAGGGAAAGTGTTGGATAGCGGAGGGGTAAACATTACTATTCCCACTCCGGTGAGTGCAACAGTAGGGAAAGTGTTGTATAGCGGAGGGGTAAAACTTAATACTTCCATTCCAGTTAGTGTAACAGTAGGGAAAGTGTTGGATAGCGGAGGGGTAAAAATTACTATTCCCACTCCAGTGAGTGCAACAGTAGGGAAAGTGTTGGATAGCAAAGGGGTAAAAATTACTATTCCCACACCAGTCAGTGCAACAGTAGGGAAAGTGTTGGATAGCGGAGGGGTAAAAATAACTATTCCCACTCCGGTGAGTGGAACAGTAGGGAAAGTGTTGGATAGCGGAGGGGTAAACATTAGTATTCCCACTCCTGTGAGTGCAACAGTAGGGAAAGTGTTATATAGCGGAGGGGTAAAAATTACTACTTCCATTCCAGTGAGTGTAACAGTAGGGAAAGTGTTGGATAGCGGAGGGGTAAAAATTACTTTTCCCACTCCAGTGAGTGCAACAGTAGGGAAAGTGTTGGATAGCAAAGGGGTAAAAATTACTATTCCCACACCAGTCAGTGCAAAAGTAGGTAAAATGTTGGATAGCAGAGGGGTAAAAATAACTATTCCCACTCCAGTGAATGCAACAGTAGGGAAAGTGTTGGATAGTGGCGGGATAAAATTTATTATTCCCACTCCAATCAGTGCAACAGTAGGGAAATTGTTGGATACCGGAGGTGTAAAAATTACTATTCCCACTCCAGTGAGTGCAACAGTAGGGAAAGTGTTGGATAGCAGAGGGGTAAAACTTACTATTCCCACTCCAGTGAGTGTCACAGTAAGGAAAGTGTTGGATAGTGAAGGGGTAAAAATTACTATTCCCACTCCAGTGAGTATAGAAATAGGGAAAGTGTTGGATAGCAGAGGGGTCAAAATTACTATTTCCACTCCAGTGAGTGTAACTGTAGGGAAAGAGTTGGATAGCAAAGGGGTAAACATTACTGTTCCCACTCCGGTGAGTGCAACAGTAGGGAAAGTGTTGGATAGCAGAGGGGTAAACATTACTATTCCCATTCCCACTCCGGTGAGTGCAACAGCAGGGAAAGTGTTGTATAGAGGAGGGGTAAAACTTACTACTTCCATTCCAGTGAGTGTAACAGTAGGGAAAGTGTTGGATAGCGGAGGGGTAAAAATTACTATTCCCACTCCAGTGAGAGCAACAGTAGGGAAAGTGTTGGATAGCAAAGGGGTAAAAATTACTATTCCCACACCAGTCAGTGCAACAGTAGGGAAAGTGTTGGATAGCGGAGGGGTAAAAATATCTATTCCCACTCCGGTGAGTGGAACAGTAGGGAAAGTGTTGGATAGCGGAGGGGTAAACATTACTATTCCCACTCCGGTGAGTGCAACAGTAGGGAAAGTGTTATATAGCGGAGGGGTAAAAATTACTACTTCCATTCCAGTCAGTGTAACAGTAGGGAAAGTGTTGGATTGCGGAGGGGTAAAAATAACTATTCCCACTCCTGTGAGTGCAACAGTAGGGAAAGTGTTGGATAGCGGAGGGGTAAACATTACTATTCCCACTCCAGTGAGTGCAACAGTAGGGAAATTGTTGGATACCGGAGGGGTAAAAATTACTATTCCCACTCCAGTGAGTGCAACAGTAGGGAAAGTGTTGGATAGCAGAGGGGTAAAAATTACGATTCCCACATCAGTCAGTGCAACAGTAGGTAAAGTGTTGGATAGCGGAGGGGTATAAATAACTATTCCCACTCCAGTGAATGCAACAGTAGGGAAAGTGTTGGATAGTGGCGGGATAAAATGTATTATTCCCACTCCAATCAGTGCAACAGTAGGGAAATTGTTGGATACCGAAGGGGTAAAAATTACTATTCCCACTCCAGTGAGTGCAACAGTAGGGAAAGTGTTGGATAGCAGAGGGGTAAAACTTACTATTCCCACTCCAGTGAGTGTAATAGTAAGGAAAGTGTTGGATAGTGGAGGGGTAAAAATTACTATTCCCACTCCAGTGAGTATAGAAATAGGGAAAGTGTTGGATAGCAGAGGGGTAAAAATTACTATTTCCACTCCAGTGAGTGTAACTGTAGGGAAAGTGTTGGATAGCAAAGGGGTAAACATTACTGTTCCCACTCCGGTGAGTGCAACAGTAGGGAAAGTGTTGGATAGCGGAGGGGTAAACATTACTATTCCCATTCCCACTCTGGTGAGTGCAACAGTAGGGAAAGTGTTGGATAGCGGAGGGGTAAACATTACTATTCCCATTCCCATTCTGGTGAGTGTAACAGTAGGGAAAGTGTTGGATAGCGGAGGGGTAAAAATTACTATTCCCACACCAGTCAGTGCAACAGTAGGGAAAGTGTTGGATAGGGGAGGGGTAAAAATAACTATTCCCACTCCAGTGAATGCAACAGTAGGGAAAGTGTTGGATAGCGGAGGGGTAAACATTACTATTCCCACTCCAGTGAGTGCAACAGTAGGGAAATTGTTGGATACCGGAGGGGTAAAAATGACTATTCCCACTCCAGTGAGTGCAACAGTAGGGAAAGTGTTGGATAGCGGAGGGGTAAAAATTACTATTCCCAAACCAGTCAGTGCAACAGTAGGTAAAGTGTTGGATAGCGGAGGGGTAAAAATAACTATTCCCACTCCAGTGAATGCAACAGTAGGGAAAGTGTTGGATAGTGGCGGGATAAAATTTATTATTTCCACTCCAATCAGTGCAACAGTAGGGAAATTGTTGGATACCGGAGGGGTAAAAATTACTATTCCCACTCCAGTGAGTGCAACAGTAGGGAAAGTGTTGGATAGCAAAGGGGTAAAAATTACTATTCCCACACCAGTCAGTGCAACAGTAGGGAAAGTGTTGGATAGCGGAGGGGTAAAAATAACTATTCCCACTCCGGTGAGTGGAACAGTAGGGAAAGTGTTGGATAGCGGAGGGGTAAACATTACTATTCCCACTCCGGTGAGTGCAACAGTAGGGAAAGTGTTATATAGCGGAGGGGTAAAAATTACTACTTCCATTCCAGTCAGTGTAACAGTAGGGAAAGTGTTGGATTGCGGAGGGGTAAAAATAACTATTCCCACTCCTGTGAGTGCAACAGTAGGGAAAGTGTTGGATAGCGGAGGGGTAAACATTACTATTCCCACTCCAGTGAGTGCAACAGTAGGGAAATTGTTGGATACCGGAGGGGTAAAAATTACTATTCCCACTCCAGTGAGTGCAACAGTAGGGAAAGTGTTGGATAGCAGAGGGGTAAAAATTACTATTCCCACATCAGTCAGTGCAACAGTAGGTAAAGTGTTGGATAGCGGAGGGGTAAAAATAACTATTCCCACTCCAGTGAATGCAACAGTAGGGAAAGTGTTGGATAGTGGCGGGATAAAATTTATTATTCCCACTCCAATCAGTGCAACAGTAGGGAAATTGTTGGATACCGGAGGGGTAAAATTACTATTCCCACTCCAGTGAGTGCAACAGTAGGGAAAATGTTGGATAGCAGAGGGGTAAAACTTACTATTCCCACTCCAGTGAGTGTAATTGTAAGGAAAGTGTTGGATAGTGGAGGGGTAAAAATTACTATTCCCACTCCAGTGAGTATAGAAATAGGGAAAGTGTTGGATAGCAGAGGGGTAAAAATTACTATTTCCACTCCAGTGAGTGTAACTGTAGGGAAAGTGTTGGATAGCAAAGGGGTAAACATTACTGTTCCCACTCCGGTGAGTGCAACAGTAGGGAAAGTGTTGGATAGCGGAGGGGTAAACATTACTATTCCCATTCCCACTCCGGTGAATGCAACAGTAGGGAAAGTGTTGTATAGCGGAGGGGTAAAACTTACTACTTCCATTCCAGTGAGTGTAACAGTAGGGAAAGTGTTGGATAGCGGAGGGGTAAAAATTACTATTCCCACTCCAGTGAGTGCAACAGTAGGGAAAGTGTTGGATAGCAAAGGGGTAAAAATGACTATTCCCACACCAGTCAGTGCAACAGTAGGGAAAGTGTTGGATAGCGGAGGGGTAAAAATAACTATTCCCACTCCAGTGAATGCAACAGTAGGGAAAGTGTTGGATAGCGGAGGGGTAAACATTACTATTCCCACTCCAGTGAGTGCAACAGTAGGGAAATTGTTGGATACCGGAGGGGTAAAAATGACTATTCCCACTCCAGTGAGTGCAACAGTAGGGAAAGTGTTGGATAGCGGAGGGGTAAAAATTACTATTCCCAAACCAGTCAGTACAACAGTAGGTAAAGTGTTGGATAGCGGAGGGGTAAAAATAACTATTCCCACTCCAGTGAATGCAACAGTAGGGAAAGTGTTGGATAGTGGCGGGATAAAATTTATTATTTCCACTCCAATCAGTGCAACAGTAGGGAAATTGTTGGATACCGGAGGGGTAAAAATTACTATTCCCACTCCAGTGAGTGCAACAGTAGGGAAAGTGTTGGATAGCAGAGGGATAAAACTTACTATTCCCACTCCAGTGAGTGTAACAGTAAGGAAAGTGTTGGATAGTGGAGGGGTAAAAATTACTATTCCCACTCCAGTGAGTATAGAAGTAGGGAAAGTGTTGGATAGCAGAGGGGTAAAAATTACTATTTCCACTCCAGTGAGTGTAACTGTAGGGAAAGTGTTGGATAGCAAAGGGGTAAACATTATTGTTCCCACTCCAGTGAGTGCAACAGTAGGGAAAGTGTTGGTTAGCGGAGGGGTAAACATTACTATTCCCACTCCGGTGAGTGCAACAGTAGGGAAAGTGTTGTATAGCAGAGGGGTAAATATTACTACTTCCACTCCAGTGAGTGTAACAGAAGGGAAAGTGTTGGATAGCGGAGGGGTAAAAATTAATATTCCCACTCCAGTGAGTGCAACAGTAGGGAAAGTGTTGGATAGCAAAGGGGTAAAAATTACTATTCCCAGACCAGTCAGTGGAACAGTAGGGAAAGTGTTGGATAGCGGAGGAGTAAAAATAACTATTCCCACTCCGGTGAGTGGAACAGTAGGGAAAGTGTTGGATAGCGGAGGGGTAAACATTACTATTCCCACTCCGGTGAGTGCAACAGTAGGGAAAGTGTTGTATAGCGGAGGGGTAAAACTTACTACTTCCATTCCAGTTAGTGTAACAGTAGGGAAAGTGTTGGATAGCGGAGGGGTAAAAATTACTATTCCCACTCCAGTGAGTGCAACAGTAGGGAAAGTGTTGGATAGCAAAGGGGTAAAAATTACTATTCCCACACCAGTCAGTGCAACAGTAGGGAAAGTGTTGGATAGCGGAGGGGTAAAAATAACTATTCCCACTCCGGTGAGTGGAACAGTAGGGAAAGTGTTGGATAGCGGAGGGGTAAACATTACTATTCCCACTCCTGTGAGTGCAACAGTAGGGAAAGTGTTATATAGCGGAGGGGTAAAAATTACTACTTCCATTCCAGTGAGTGTAACAGTAGGGAAAGTGTTGGATAGCGGAGGGGTAAAAATTACTTTTCCCACTCCAGTGAGTGCAACAGTAGGGAAAGTGTTGGATAGCAGAGGGGTAAAAATAACTATTCCCACTCCAGTGAATGCAACAGTAGGGAAAGTGTTGGATAGTGGCGGGTTAAAATGTATTATTCCCACTCCAATCAGTGCAACAGTAGGGAAATTGTTGGATACCGGAGGGGTAAAAATTACTATTCCCACTCCAGTGAGTGCAACAGTAGGGAAAGTGTTGGATTGCAGAGGGGTAAAACTTACTATTCCCACTCCAGTGAGTGTAACAGTAAGGAAAGTGTTGGATAGTGGAGGGGTAAAAATTACTATTCCCACTCCAGTGAGTATAGAAATAGGGAAAGTGTTGGATAGCAGAGGGGTCAAAATTACTATTTCCACTCCAGTGAGTGTAACTGTAGGGAAAGAGTTGGATAGCAAAGGGGTAAACATTACTGTTCCCACTCCGGTGAGTGCAACATTAGGGAAAGTGTTGGATAGCGGAGGGGTAAACATTACTATTCCCATTCCCACTCTGGTGAGTGCAACAGTAGGGAAAGTGTTGTATAGAGGAGGGGTAAAACTTACTACTTCCATTCCAGTGAGTGTAACAATAGGGAAAGTGTTGGATAGCGGAGGGGTAAAAATTACTATTCCCACCCCAGTGAGTGCAACAGTAGGGAAAGTGTTGGATAGCAAAGGGGTAAAAATTACTATTCCCACACCAGTCAGTGCAACAGTAGGGAAAGTGTTGGATAGCGGAGGGGTAAAAATAACTATTCTCACTCCGGTGAGTGGAACAGTAGGGAAAGTGTTGTGTAGCGGAGGGGTAAACATAACTATTCCCACTCCGGTGAGTGCAACAGTAGGGAAAGTGTTATATAGCGGAGGGGTAAAAATTACTACTTCCATTCCAGTCAGTGTAACAGTAGGGAAAGTGTTGGATTGCGGAGGGGTAAAAATAACTATTTCCACTCCTGTGAGTGCAACAGTAGGGAAAGTGTTGGATAGTGGAGGGGTAAACATTACGATTCCCACTCCAGTGAGTGCAACAGTAGGGAAATTGTTGGATACCGGAGGGGTAAAAATTACTATTCCCACTCCAGTGAGTGCAACAGTAGGGAAAGTGTTGGATAGCAAAGGGGGAAAAATTACTATTCCCACATCAGTGAGTGTAACTGTAGGGAAAGTGTTGGATAGCAAAGGGGTAAACATTACTGTTCCCACTCCGGTGAGTGCAACAGTAGGGAAAGTGTTGGATAGCGGAGGGGTAAACATTACTATTCCCACTCCGGTGAGTGCAACAGTAGGGAAAGTGTTGTATAGCAGAGGGGTAAATATTACTACTTCCACTCCAGTGAGTGTAACAGTAGGGAAAGTGTTGGATAGCGGAGGGGTAACAATTAATATTCCCACTCCAGTGAGTGCAACAGTAGGGAAAGTGTTGGATAGCAAAGGGGTAAAAATTACTATTCCCACACCAGTCAGTGCAACAGTAGGGAAAGTGTTGGATAGCGGAGGGGTAAAAATAACTATTCCCACTCCGGTGAGGTGAACAGTAGGGAAAGTGTTGGATAGCAGAGGGGTAAACATTACTATTTCCACTCCGGTGAGTGCAACAGTAGGGAAAGTGTTGTATAGCGGAGGGGTAAAACTTACTACTTCCATTCCAGTGAGTGTAACAGTAGGGAAAGTGTTGGATAGCGGATGGGTTAAAGTTACTATTCCCACTCCAGTGAGTGCAACAGTAGGGAAAGTGTTGGATAGCAAAGGGGTAAAAATTACTATTCCCACACCAGTCAGTGCAACAGTAGGGAAAGTGTTGGATAGCGGAGGGGTAAAAATAACTATTCCCCCTCCGGTGAGTGGAACAGTAGGGAAAGTGTTGGATAGCGGAGGGGTAAACATTACTATTCCCACTCCGGTGAGTGCAACAGTAGGGAAAGTGTTATATAGCGGAGGGGTAAAAATTACTACTTCCATTCCAGTGAGTGTAACAGTAGGGAAAGTGTTGGATAGCGGAGGGGTAAAAATTACTATTCCCACTAAAGTGAGTGCAACAGTAGGGAAAGTGTTGTATAGTAAAGGGGTAAAAATTACTATTCCCACTCCAGTGAGTGCAACAGTAGGGAAAGTGTTGTATAGCTGAGGGGTAGAAATTACTACTTCCACTCCAGTAAGTGTAACAGTAGGGAAAGTGTTGGATAGCGGAGGGGTAAAAATTACTTTTCCCACTCCAGTGAGTGCAACAGTATGGAAAGTGTTGGATAGCAAAGGGGTAAAAATTACTATTCCCACACCAGTCAGTGCAACAGTAGGTAAAGTGTTGGATAGCGGAGGGGTAACAATAACTATTCCCACTCCAGTGAATGCAACAGTAGGGAAATTGTTGGATACCGGAGGGGTAAAAATTACTATTCCCACTCCAATAATTGTAACAGTAGGGAAAGTGTTGGATAGCGGAGGGGTAAAAATTACTATTCCCACTCCAATGAGTGCAACAGGAGGGAAAGTGTTGGATAGCGGAGGGGTAAAAATTACTATTCCCACTCCAGTCAGTGCAACAGTAGGGAAAGTGTTGGATTGCAGAGGAGTAACAATTAATATTTTCACACCAGTAAGTTCAAAATTCAAAACAAGCAAAATATTAACAACAAAAATATTTAAAAAACAAAATAAATTAAAAAATATATAAATATGTTAAAAATTAATATACAAATATATTTAATATTAAAAATGTTTAATAAACAATTATAATTTTAAATACATATTGGAAATACCTACAAATATTATATTAAATACAATAAAATTGAATTTCCAAACATATAAAGATTTTTAATTAGAAATTATTTAGAAACAAAAACATAAATAATTACATAAATTTACTTTTTTCTTTCCTACACTATAACATCACACAATTCACAACCCACTTCTAAATTGTAAAAGAAATGTACTTCCTTAATTAACATATTAAATTACCAATTGAAGAAATATTATTAATTAAAAACAAATTAAAACTCATAAAAATTAATTGACTTCCCACATTTTACCCCTATAATCCCCACAACCCACAGCTAAAATTAAACTGTAAAAAATAATTACACAATTAAAATCTATTTTCAATTAAAAAGCTAATAGTACTTAACAACTAATTATAAAGTAAGTAAAATTAATTTACTCCCCACACAGTACTCCTATAACAGTAAAACCCCCACAAACAATATAAACAAATACCCTAATTAAATATAAATGAATTAATAAATATTAATGATCAACTAATTATTAATTAATTAAACATATATTACAACCCGCCCTTTACCCCTATAAACCCCACAACACACACCTAAACTTAATTACACAATTTCCATATTTAATTTTCAATTAATTAATCAATATTAATTAACAGCTAATTATTAATTAATTAAACATACATTTCTTCCCACACTTTACCCCTATAAACCCCACAACCCACACCTAAAATTAATTGCATAATTTCCATAATTAATTTACAGTAAATAAATTAATATAAAGTAACAACTATTTATTAATTAATTAAACATAAATTACTTCCCACCCTTTACCCCTATAAACCCCACAACCCACACCGAAAATTATTTACACAATTTCCCATAATTCCTTTTCAATCAATTAATTAATATAAATTAACGGCTAATTATTAATGAATCTAAAATTGCTTCCCACCCTTTAACCCTATAAACCCCACAACCCGCACCTAAAACAAATTACACAATTACCATAATGAATTATTCAATTTTAATTAACAACCAATCAATAATTAATTACAAATAAAGTACTTCCCACAATTAACACTATAAAATCTCAAATAAATAAATATTAATACATAAAAAATAATCATTAATTTATTATAATTAAATTACTTCCCACTCTATTCCCCTATAAACCCACAAAATTGATAACTACTAAAAAGTTAACACATATGTCAAAAACATAAACAATACTTATAAAAAAACAGACATCACATACATTTATAATATAAACTAAAATACATAGCACTAATTTAAAAATCGATATTTTAAACAACTATATTTTTGCAAACGATATTAATGACTTCTATATTTTTAGGAAAACTATGGGGCATATTCACAAGGACTTATCGCCGAGTTATCGGCACTTTAGCGCAGCAAAAGTGGCGATAGAATTACCGCCCCATTCGCAAGCTGGTGCTAACTGCCTACATTGCCACATAACCCTCGGTAGCTGCCGCAAAAAACAGCGCCACGGTTGACCCCGCCAACTAACGCTAATGAGATGCAGAATCGGCGTGTCCGTGCAAAAACACACGAAAAGACAACACCGCGCGATTCACAACGGACAGCCAGATCTGCGATGCGAGTCAAAAACAGGCAATAACCCACTGTAGCAGCAGGGATTTAACACCTGCCTTTTGCTGGTGCTAAGCAGGACGACTACCTGCACCACAAAAGGGAGCCCAGCTCACAGCCACACCCGAAGAAGAACAGATGCCATGGAGCCACTGCTCATGAAGCTCGGAGACCCTAGAGGCCCACAACACCAACCGCCACCACCCCCAGGCCTCCCCACACCCCTGTGCCCGCCCCCGGCCCACCCACCCCGGACAAAGATATGCCACAGCAACTTTACAAAATCACGAGAAAAAAAAGAGCCTGACGTTGCACAAATACAACAACAAACATACATGTGTGGTCAGAATAAGGAGAAACAAACATTCAACTTTGAAATTTCCACAACATAACTTTATTAATACACAACACAAAACAACAATACTGAAGAATCCATGCGGATCCACTCCGGACAATCTGGAAGTCACAGCCTGCAAGAAAAAACCGAGATAAGAACGTGTGTCATGCGCTCATCAAAGGACAGTGAGAGAGAGAAAGAAAGAAAGGGAGAGCGAGAAAGAAAGGGAGAGAGAGAGAGAGAGAGCGGGAGAGAGAGAGAGAGAGGGAGAGAGAGAGCGAGAAAGAAAGAAAGGGAGAGAGAGAGAGAAAGAGAGGGAGAGAGAGAGCGAGAAAGAAAGAGAGAGGGAGAGAGAGAGCGAGAAAGAAAGAAAGGGAGAGAGAGAGAAAAAGAGAGGGAGAGAGAGAGCGAGAAAGAAAGGGAGAGAGAGAGAGGGAGAGAGAGAGCGAGAAAGAAAGGGAGAGAGAGAGAGGGAGAGAGAGACAGTGAAAGGAAGAGAGGGAGAGGGAGGGAGACTGCTGCCCATGCGCACCCCGGCCCCACTGCTCACCTTCCGCCACCGGTGTTTTTCCAACCACGTGCCGGTGCACGCTCCGAGCCCGGGACACGCAACCTTGGCAGCCTCCACATCACGCGGACCCACCCCGCGGCCCACTAGGTCACACACCTGAATCTGGGGATTGAGTTCGGAATGGGAGAGTCCATTACAGTGCACACGTCACCATCACAGGCTGCACACCCGCTCAGCTCCATAGGTGCCACTAACTCTGTGAGCCTTGAGGCAACGCCACGTGGCGGTAGGCCCGCGTCGCACGCAGGCTCCAGCCTACACTGCAGTCCACCAGGTCCCCTCTCTGAAATCGAGTACACAACAAATAATTGCAGAGTCCAATTCATTGCACAAGGCATCATCACCTGTATGCCCCTGCACACACATGCTGCTGCACCCCAGCCCCTCACGCCGCCCAGCGGTGAACGTCCCCCCGCGCACCCAGGTCCCACTGCTCACCTGCTGCCACCGGTGTGTCCCCAAGAGGGCACACCATGTGCCGGTGCTAACTCCAAGGCCGGGGCCCGCAGCCTTGGCAGTCCCCACATCATGCAACACACCCCCGCGGTCCAGCAGGTCCCACACTTGATACTGGGTCTTGAGTCAGCAATGGCAGGGACCATATCAGTGCACACGTCATCATCGCAGGCTGCACACCCGCTCAGCTTCATAGGTGCGACTAACCCTGTGCAACTCAAGCCAGCGCCACATGGTGGTAGGCCCGTGACGGCCGCCGGACGTCAGGGGCGACTAACCCTGTGCGTCACAAGTCATGGACCCTCCATGATTGAGTCCCGTTGTGCGTACGTTGACAGGTCACCTCTGGCAGTGGGGAATGTGACGTTGCAGACCCCTTTTATTGGGGGTGTCACATGGCCCGTGATTAACCCTGGGCGAAGTGCTACGCTACGCTCGCGTAGTTTGCGAAGTTTGCGCTACTTCGCACAACGCGAATTGCACGTAGCACAGTGCGAACACGCGTAGCGTAGTGCCGCGGTCATTTTTGCTTGCTCGCGGTCCTCAACGCCAAGTTGGCGACCGCGAGCAAGCAAAATGACATCCTGGCGAGACTTTTTCCTCGTTCGCGATCAGCAACATCAAGTTGCCGATCGCGAGCGTGGAAAATAAACCTCCCGGCGAGATTCTCAACGCGGGAGGTCAGGTTTCTCATTGCGAGTGGTCGCGTATGCTTGCGACCGCTCGCGATGAGAAACTACCAGTCCGCGTTGAGAAAGCTGCCGCTCGAGTAAAAATCTACTCGAGCGGCAGTAAAAGACAGCTCGCACTGTGCAAGTTGCCGTTTCAATGATTGCACAGTGCGGACAAGCATCCGGCACTGTGCAATCATTGCGAACAGTGCGCTACGCAGTTCGCGTAGTGCTACGCGAAGCTTGCGTAGCGCGAACTGCACTTTGCGTAGCTTCGCGAAGCATTACTTCGCGAACTACGCCCACCCTTACCCGTGATGCATCTGCTGGATGGGTGTGCTGTGTGTGCAAACCTGCCCTCTGGGAGTGGCCGTGGCATGCTGGCAACTAGACCAGTGACCAGCAGATCCCAAACGTGGAATCCTGGGACATGTAGCTATGTCGTCCCCCCTCGGAGCGTAAGCGTAGTGGTCTGGCCTGGCGTACGCCGGACCAGCTTCGGGCGTGCAAGAATAATCCCGGGGCTCTGGGCGCTGGTTCAGTCCTGTCCGGACAAGGAAGTGACAAATGCGTGTGTTCCTGCTGTAGTGGCAATGCCACGCGGAACGCAATCAGCAATGTAGCACCCTGTGACTCATGTCCCACGGCGTGTGCAACATGGACATCAGGGGGAATCACTGACCCAACACACATCCACACTTACATACTTGAATGAACGAAGACATGACACAACTGTGCAATAGTGAATGATTTATTGTCATCCAGTGGAGTATTGCAGCTGGAGTAGTACAGGGCCATGCAGACCCCACTTCACATCATAGGCACGTGGCAGGCCAGCCAGAGTCCTCCAGCGCATGACAAGTACATCGGAAGAGGAAGAGTCCAGACCGCAGTCTGCTCGCTGTGTCATCGGTCATCTAACAGAATATGGCAGTCCATGTCGTGGTCCAAGGTGAGAGTCAAAGAGTGCATCGGGGGGCAGTGGAAGGTCATGATGCCAAGGGCAGAAACAAGGTGAAACAGGCCAAATGGGTGGGAGGAATGCTACTGCTGCCTCATGATCAAGAAGTCTGGATCATCCACATCCTCGTCCTCTGATGTGTGCTCTGCCTCACCTGTGGGTGCTGCAGTTCTGGCTGCAGCACTGTGTGCCACTGACACATCAGGGGCCGGAGGTGGATTTTCGGCCGCACCGTGTGGCAGTGACACATCAGGTGCAGGAGTAGATATGTCTGCCACACTGTGAGGCACTGACACACCAGGGGGCGCAGATGTGGATGGTGTAGGAGCAGCAGCATCCATCTGCGCCAGGCCTTGTGGCTGCAATGCCATGACGAGGATCTGCAGGGCATGGCATATCCCAGCTACATTTTGCTGATGTGCAGCAGTGACAGCCAACCTTTCCGCCTCCATCGCACCATGTCCTCCATGAGCCTCCGCATTTGTGCCAAATCACTGCTGAGATCACTGGAGTCACTCTGACTTGACAGGTGTCCTTGTCTCCGAGTCAGGACTCCAGCGATGTCGGCCAGGGCTCGTTGGAGACCATGGAGTGGACTGTGGGTGTCCGTCAGGCACTGTAAGTGGTCCCCGAAGGGACGTAGACACCCCTGGATGGCATCAAGTTTGGCTGCCAGGAGGTCAAACCCCACTGCACCTGATCAGCCAGCTTCTCCTGGGCCTCTAACACACGGGTTTGGAAGGCCAGGTGTGTTCCGTGGGGGTCCTGGGAGACAGCCGGTATGGCAGGTGCTGCCTGCTGTATGGTCTGTGCAGGGGGTGGGGTCTCCTCGATGCATCTGGGCTGCCCTGATCCTGGAGGTGGGGAGCCGATGCGGGCGATGAGGTCTCTGAGGGCGTCAGTGTCGATGCTGGGGCTGTCATCCTCGTCATCAGTGTAGAGTTGTTGGGTCTGCTCTGCAGGTGGTGTTGATGGTCCCTCTGCAATGTTAAGGGGAGATGCTGCATTACATCGTGTTGACATGTTTGTCCAGGCATTGTACAACTTCACATACAGACTGCATGGCGAGGTACATTGTGACTGTGTATGGGGTGATGCCTGTTAGATGCGGGACAGTTGACAATTCTACACCATCAGGGATGTGAGGTTGACCTTGTGCAGTTTCATCTCACATCCCCTGCTATGCCAAATGTTATTGGCCAGTATCTTCACACAAGCGGCAGCAGTTTTGCCCTCTGTACTGTTGTTCACGTGTTGCAGTTTGTACCACATTGTTGTCTATGCTGCTGTGCTCTGACTGTCATATGTGTGTGCTGCAGTTTTGTGAGAGTCGCACCTGCAGCTCTGATTCTGCTGCCTCTTGTCCCTTGCAGGCGGTGTGCCTTTGACTTCTGTGTCCATGCAGTGTTGAGACGTTACCAGACTTGGGTGGATGTGTGTCTTGGTGGGAGTGGGGACTCTGGGGCATGGTTTGTCTGCAGATGTGTTGTTGACGTCAGGGGTTGATTGTGCATGTGGATGTGTCAGAGTGTGACCTGCTCCTTTACGGATGTGGTCCACACTCAGCCACCTCAGTGTCGTTGCGTGCACCATGCCATGGTAATCGGACTGAAGGCATGGGATTCGTCATGCAGTGTCACTTACGTTGTCAGTGTGGCTCACGGACCAGCAGCTTGGCTGGGTTCAGCACATGTGCATGGGTTGTATGTGAGCTGTGTGATGTGTGGGGTGGGCCCACTCTGGGCAGATAGTCGAGGGTGACGTACTTGGTGTTCCTATGTGTGCTGCAGTATGGCAAGGGGATCAGGGACATGATCCGAAGTCAATGTGGGTGTGCAGTGTGGCCTGCTTATTTGTGCATGTGTGCCATTGTGCCCATCTCCCCCCGTCCCCCCAGGCCATGGTCGCTAATCACCCTGTTGCTGTTGTGCCCGGTCCTGTAGAGCAGTATCGGGACCCCCAACTCCTGCCACCGTATCCACACTGATGACTGTCGACACCATCTCCTCCATCTCATCCAGCTCCTCCTGTGGCGCAGGACTACCACCTCCAGTCTGCATTGCTGCTTTGAGGTTGTTGGCGAGTTTGCTCTTGGTTTTGCGCTTGATAAGGTGGACTGCCATATTCCATTTCTTGTGCCCAATGACACAGTGGAGGTGATGAACAGTTGTTGATGGTGTCCTATCACCTCCGTGACCAGGATCTGATTCTCCTGCGAACTGAACCGCGGCTTCCTCTTCTTCTTGTCCTTCCCTGTCCCCGAGGGCCCTGGCTGGGGCTCCGGGGGTTTGTGGGGTTCCGATCGTCCCCTGTGCCGGCTCCGCCTGACTCCATCATGCTAAGCTGTTGGTGTTTTTTTGTTTGGTGTTTCTTTTTCTGTTTTTGTAGTGATTTTTCACGCATGACGTGTGTGTATTGCAGGCCTTGCGCGCCTTATCGCAGATTGTCTCTTCACGATTGGGCCCATCGCGACTTTTTCGCATTAGGATTTGGAGTTTTATCACCATCGCGCTAGTTGATTTGCGGACATTTGCCGCGTTCGCGTGCGGATATCGCACAGTATCGCCATGTTGTGAATGCCACATTGACAGGGCGTTATTTTCTCGCGATGGACTGCGATGTGAGAAGTTGCGGTAAGCTATTTTGGCGATGTTTATTGCAAGTTCTTGTGAATATACCCCTATATTTCTTACCTTAAATTCGATATTCTTGACCACGATATTCTTGCTGTCGGTATTTCTGTGTCACGATATTTCCAACTCGATATTTGTATAAGTCGACATTTCCAACTCGATATTCTGTCTGAATACCGTTTAAAAGGAAAACGAAATTTGTATATCTGGGTGGAGCCTAAGCACAGATCTCATGGTGAGATCTGATTGGCTGCCAATATTTCCATCAGGAACTGTTGGAAGCCATCTTGGGACCAATATGCATGATAGCACCGCACTGAGATGCATTGAAGGGAGTGGCAAATTTTGAGGGTCACAAAAAGGAGAAAGCATGAAGGGATAACATATTTTAGTTACAATATAAATCATTTCTTGATGGTAGCATACTAATGTTAGGAATTGTTGTGTGTTCTAAGGTAATTTTAGGTAAACAGCGTTTACTTTGCATGCGATACTTCGCATGCCATTACAACGCGGTTGTTACAACGACCGCGTTGTTAGTTTGCATACCTTTACTACGCAAGTCGGAACAACGATTTGCTTTAGGGGGGAGAAGGTGTAGGATTTAAAATCCAACACCTTCCCTAGTGTCTGCACAGACTGGAGTTGGAATAGTAAATTATACTATTCCAACATCCAGCGCCCCCTACTGCAATTCGTTGTTCCGAATTGCGTAGTAAAGGTATGCGAACTAACAACACGGTCGTTCTAACGATGGCGTTGTAATGGCATGTGTACTAAACGCATGCTAAGTAACGAGTGCTATTCGTAATTTTACCCTGTGAAAAAGCCTTCTGCTGGGATTTCATGAATCATGTTTGACAGAAAAAAAATTCTCATGATTTTCCCATTATGAAAGGTGCTCCAGAAGTTAAAATGAGAGCATATTTTCTGTAAACATCATCTTTTTCAGTTATATGAAAATGAAGTCTTACGTTCTCCGTAAATCTTATACTTTCAACAGGAGCAGCCTGTCAGTTGGTTCCCTTGTGTTCTAATGCAGCCTAAAGAACAACTATAACGCGAAAAGTGTTACTTATGACAATACTGTGGCACACCTGAAGCCATGTTGATTGAATAAAACTGGTAAAACTTAAAACATTTAATTAAGAAAGGAACAAAATGAGGGGGTTCAGTTTGCCTTAGAAATTATGGTTAGTGCATTTGAAAGAAAAAATTAGGACACATCTTAAGTGAGTTTCCAAATATCTTCCTTTTCTATTTCATGAAAACATTCTGACATGCAGACTGAAACATGCACTTTCAACACCAGCAGCGGACTGCCATTTAACTCCCTGGTGATCAGCATATTTAACTCAGTGTTCCAATAAGCAACTAGAATGCTAACATTCTGAATTTATGTCAAAAGTGTTGCACATCTGAACGCCATCTTGATGAAATTGAAGTGGAAAACTGAAAGCATTTTCTACTGAGAATAATGTAGTAAATGAGGAAATTAGGGAGCTTCATAACAAATAAGTCTCCCAAGAGGGCCATCAGAGAAAAAAAGAGCCCAAGAATAGCACAAATATCACCCAAATGTAGCTCATTTATAGACCAATGACAGAAGTGTGCAAAATATTAAGTGGCATATTTACAAGCACCTATCTCCACAGGAACATCACTTTTTGCGACGTTCCTTTGGCGATAGGGGTTTTCCCTTACATGAGCATCAGTTACATTTCACAAGGACACATTAATTTTGGTTTTAGGCATGGGGAAATGAAGTGATTTGCCCAGAACCACAGGATGTCATGCTCAACAAAACTCAAACCTTGTTCCCCAGTTGCAAAGTCTGCAGCTCTGGCCGTAATGCCACACCCTCTCCAAAAGATTAACATATAATCAAGTGATTAACAGGATAAAAAAACATAAAGATAGCGAAATATTTAAAGTGCATTGTTGCTAGTTGAGCACTCAGAAAATATATCCTCATTTTTTTGTATGGAGCAGTAACCATAATTTCTATGGGAATAAGACCCTCTAATGGAGGAGGGTGTAGAGGCAACAAATTGACCATGCTGGGCAGGTCAGAGGGGCAGAGGCAGCATAACAGACCGTAGAGGACAGGGAAAAGATGGGCAGGGGAAACAAACCAACCATGCAGTACAGGCAAGAGAGGCTGTGGCAATAAAAAAGACCATTAAGGGCAGAAGGAAGAGGCAGTGGCAGTACAACTGTACATGCTAACAGACCCGATTCAGGGAGGAGACTCCCAATGTTATTAAGCCCAAAAGGGCTTTATTTTATCAGTCTCCTGTCTAAATCTCCTCTTTTTCAATGTAAGTCAACTGGAAAAATCAATTCCCCAGGTCTTTTTTTCAAAACCTCCCTCTTACCAAGTTCAAAATGTTGGCAAGTAAGGTATATTCGGTCATGGGGGGCAGGAGGAATGGGGTAGGGACATGGACTCAGATAAGAGAGGGCAGGAAGGAGATGATCAAGGGCATCAAACTGACCTTATAGGGCAGGTATCAGGGGTTGCTGCAGCACAATAAAACTGGGGAAGTGGGATGGCAGTGCAGCATGTAATATGTTGGGCAGAAAGGAGGGAGCAGGGGCATGAACACAGACATCAGAGGACAGGGGGAAGGAGAGTAGGGACAGAAAGCTAAGCACAGAGGCTGTGCAGGAGGGCAAAGATGGGGCATATAATTGGGCAACAGAGGGCAGGAGGAGTGGATAGAGATATCAAGCTAAATAGAGGGCATTGGCAGCACATCGGACCATGCAGGGCAGGAGGGAGGGGGCTGGTGCATGAACTCAGACAACAGAGAGTAGGGAGGAGGTGGATGGGGAGCAAGCTAACTGTTTAGGCCAGGTGGAATAGCAGTGACAGAACAACGGCCACACACAGCTGTAATGAGGGGGCAGGGCCATGGACTTGGACAATGGATGGCAAGGGGGTATGTAGGAGCAGCAAGCTTGGGGGGCAACATAAACCCCCCCACTGTGCATTGCAGTGTGCATCTTACTTAACGTTAATAAACCCTTAGAGGTTTACTGTAAAAACAAAGGTTACAAGGACGTTATAGTTAGGAAATAGAATTTTAAAAACTTTAGAAATTCACTGAAAACACCAAAGGTTAGAGGGATGTTATAGTTAGGCTCAGGTTTTACTCATGCAAAACCAGTGAAATTCATCAGTTATAGTTACTTGAACTAATTATAACTTATGCCCCTGCAATGCACTGCTGATGATCTCACGTATTACATCACTCATGGCATTGTCAGTGACATCACTCATGACATCACTAATGACATCACAAATGAGATCACTCATTACATCACTGATGACATCATCCAGTGATTGTGAGTGTTTTCTAAATGTTTATGAGTTTTAAACATATGCACTAAGGTACTACAAAAATACCTCATACGCCGAGATATACAAATTTGTTTTTCCTATAATGAAATGGTCAAAACAACTGAATGGGTTTGTACCGAATAGCAAAAAGAGTGATCTCTGGAACAAAATCTATATTTCTGCAAAATTTTGTGTAATTATGTTCAGCGGTTTGGCCTGCAGGCGTGTCTAAAGACTCCAGGGAATTAATGTGGGAAATGCACTTTTTTGACCCCCCCCCTTTCTCGGCCCCCAAAACTTTCAATGCACAACTAGAACCGCGGCACACTTTTGGGGGGGAAAATGTCATGAAGATTTGTCAACTGGCGCAAAAGATATAGGCAAGTCAAAAAATGTCCCAAATTTCCTTGCCACCCCATTAACCCATACCAACCCTAAACCCTAAAAATTCCCTTGCCAAAAAAACCCCATACCCACCCTAAAGCCTAAAAATTCCCTTGCCACCCAAACCCTAACAAATCCTTTGCCACCCAAAAACCCAAATCCAGCCTAAACCCTAAAAATTATCTTGCCAACCAAAAATCCATACCCAACCTAAACCCCAAAAATCCGGTACCAACCAAAAATCCATGCTTATCCTAAAGCCCCAAAAATCCTGTACCACCCATAGACCCATACCCACCCTAAACACTAAAACATTCCTAATCACTCAAAAGCCACACCCACCGTAAACCCTAAAAAAATTCCCTTGCTATCCAAAAACCCATACCCACGCTAAACTTAAAAAATCCCATTGCCACACAAAAACACATGCTCATGTAAACCCTGTAAAATACCTTACCACTCAAAACCCCATACCCACCTTAAAACCTTAAAAATCCCTTGCCACCCAAAAACCGATACCCATCCTAAACCCTAAAAAATTCCTTACCAATCAAAAACCTATACCCACCAGAAACCCTAACAAATTCCTTGCCACCCAAAAACGCATACCCACCCCAAACGCTAAAAATTCTCTCGCCACCCAAAAACCCATACCCACTTTCAACCCTAAAAATTCCCTTGTCAGCCGAAATCCCAAACACCTCCTAAACCCTACAAAATCCCTTACCACCCAAAAATCAATACCCACCCTAAATGCTAAAAACCCCTTGCCACCCAACAATCCATACCCACCCTAAATCCTAAAAAATCCCTTACTACCCAAAAAACCCATACCCACCCTAAACCCTAAAAATGCCCTTTCCACCCAAAAGCCCATACACAGCCTAAACCCTAAAAAATCCCTTATCACCCAAAAACACCCAACCACCGTAAACCATAAAAAATAATTTGCTACCCAAAAACCCATACACACCCTAAACTCTAGAAAATCCCTTCCTACCCAAAAACACACACCAACCGTAAACCATAAAAATTAATTTGCCACCCAAAAACCCATACACACCCTAAACTCTAAAAATTAATTTGCCACCTAAAAATCCATACCCAGCCTAAATCCTAAAAATTCCCTTGCCAGCCAAAACCCATAACGACCCTAAATCCTAAAAAGTATATTACCACCCAAAAACCCATATATAACTTCCTACAGGCGACTACCAGTAGGAAATATATATATTCCTGTAGAGTCTATAGACAAGCCTGCAGCCCACACCACTAGAGGGAATTACACTAAATTTGGCAGAAAGGTAGCTTTTGGTTCGCAGATTATGCTTTTTGTTATTTGGTGTAAATCCATTCAGTAGTTTGTGAGAATTTAAAGGAAATCAAAATGTGTATATCTAGGGTCACAAAGACTACAGAAATAATAACAAGCTTGTGCAGAGATATGATTGTCTGCCAACACTTCAAATAGGAAGTGTTGGCAGCCATCTTGGGACTCAGTTTCAGCTGATTCCCCCACAAAAAACATGCAAAGGGGGCAGGGTATGAATACCCTATCCCCCTAGCCTTGGTCCTCGGGTCCCAGTTTTGAAAAAATCGTGGCAAAATTTGTGAGTATTGCGTTGAATTAAAAAAAAGTGCAGGCTCCAGGCTTGAATTTAATATTGCTCCCAGGTGAGCCAGGTCCCAGCGGCATGTGCAGTTTAATTTTCAAGGAGGGGACGCATGGAGCCCTCTTCCCATGGCTGATTTATGCCCCAGGGACCACCACCTCCCAAGGGCTCATGTTTATATTTTTGCAGTGGCCCGTGCGGAATCCCCATGCTCTTGGGACCACCATCTCCCAGGGCTTTAAATTAAAAATTAAATTGGGGTCCACTTGGACCGCCCCGGCCACAGGGACCACTGCCTCCCCGGGGCCTAATACATTATCAAAATGAAGGAGGGAGGCCGCGTGGCCCCCCAACTTGGCCATATACGGGCCCGGGGGCCACCACTTTCCCGTGGCTGGCCTGTGCACAAGAAAGGAGGGGGGCCCGCTACCCTCTCTCCTGGAGCCATATATGGCCCTGGGGTCTGCCACCCCCCAGGGTCAGATCCTGATTTGTTCCGGGTGCCTACTCCTGGGACATGCTGCACAAACAAATGATGGACGGAATGCTAAACAAATCAAACATTCACCCCAGTCAATAGATCATGGTTAAATCCATTGTTCTTTTGCTCACCATGCCACCCGAGCTTGGACCCATCCATATGCAAATCAGTCTTGACCCTGCTCCTCGTGGGAACAGTCCAGCCTGAACTGCCAAACGAGCACCTCCCTGGACCGGAAACAAGCATCCTGGGATCGTTTTCGGGGTATCACCCCTCATCAGCCAGCTAGCTAGCTTGAATCCAGTGGCATAGCGAGCCAGGGACCAACGTCTGGCCATACCCACCCTACTTGAAGGCAAAATATGCTGCGCCAGCAGATGATGGAAGGAATGCTACACAAATCAAACATTCACCCCCCAGTCAAGAGATCTGAGTTAAATCCATCGCTCTTTTGATCACCATGCCACTCCTGTTTGGACCCAGCCATCTACAAATCAGTCTTGACCCTGCTCCTAATGGGACACGTCCAGCTTGAACTGACAATTATCATGGGACTGTGGAAACAAGCATAATGGGACTGGATTTGGGGTATCACCCTCATCAGCCAGGTTAGCTTGAATCCAGTGGCACAGCGAGGAAGGGACCCGAATCTGGGCATACCAATCACACTTAGGGCAAAAAATCCTGCACAAACCAATGATGGACGGAATGCTAAACAAATCAAACATTCACCCCCAGTCAAGAGATTTGGGTTAAATCCATTGTTCTTTTGCTCATCATGCCACCCGAGTTTGGACTCAACCAGATGCAAATCAGTCTAAACCCTGCTCCTCATGGGAACAGTCCAGTCTGAACTGCCAAGCCAGGTCCTCCCTGGACTGGAAACAAGCATCCTGGGGCCAGTTTTGGAGTATCACTCCTCATCAGCCAGGCTAGCTTGAGTCCAGTGGCAGAGCAAACAAGGGACCCACATTTGGGCATACCCATCCCAATTAGGGTGCAAAATGCTGCACAAACATGTGGCATAGGTATGGTATGGTATGGGTATGGTATGGTATGGTATATATATGATGTGGGTATGGTAAATATAGGTTACAGAGAAGTTCTATTCAGACTCAGATTTCACTCATACAAATCCATAGAAATTCAGCAGTTATAGTTACCTAGGGTAACTATAACTTACGTCTCCGCAGTGCACTGCTTATGACCTCACATATCACATCACACATGACATGGTCAGTGACATCACTGATGACATCTCAAACGTAAACGTTTCTGAGATTTAAAGATATATACTAAGTTACTGCATAAGATAAATTACTATTCTTTCTGTACTACTAATGAATGATACTATTTCTAACATATGTCATCTGAGTGGGTGTGTGAGTGTCTGAATCCATGTGTGAGTGGCTGTCTGAATGTCTGTATGGGTGTATGAGTGGGTGTGTGAGTGGCTATATGGGTGAATAAGTGGGTGTGTGAGTGGATGCATGGATGAGTGAGTGGCACTATGGATCGGTGAGTGTTTGTGTGAGTGACTGTATCAGTGAGTTGGTCTGTGATTGGCTGTATAGGTGGGTGAGTGGGTGTATGAGTTGTCATATGGGTGAGTTAGTGGCTGTTTGAGAGGGTGTTTGGCTAAGTGAGTTGGTGTGTGAGTGGCTGTATGGGTTAGTGAGCGGGTGTATAAGTGGCTGCATTGATGTGAGAATGGGTATGTAAGCAGTTGTGTGGGTGTGTGAGTAGCATGGGCTAATGAATGGCTGTCTTGAGAAGCTTAATGGGTGAGTGACTAGCTATGTCAGTGGTTGTATGGTTTAATAAGTGGGTGTGTGAGTAGCTGTACAGGTGAGTATGTGGCTGTGTGAGTTGTATGGGTGAGTAAGTGTGTGAGTGACTGCATGGGTTAGTGAGCGGGTGTATAAGTGGCTGCATGGATGTGAGAATGGGTATGTAAGCAGTTGTGTGGGTGTGTGAGTAGCATGGGCTAATGAATGGCTGTCTTGAGAAGCTTAATGGGTAAGTGACTAGCTATGTCAGTGGTTGTATGGTTTAATAAGTGGGTGTGTGATTAGCTGTACAGGTGAGTATGTGGCTGTGTGAGTTGTTTGGGTGAGTAAGTGGTTATGTGAGGAGCTGTGTGAGTGCCTGTATAAGTGAGCGAGTGAAAGTGTGTGTGGCTCTATGGATGAGTGACTGGGTGTGTGAATGGGTGTTTAGGTCTGTGAATGGGTATGTCAGTGGTTGTCTGGGTGTGTGACAGGGTGTATAAGAGGTTGTATGGGGTGTGAGTGGTTCTGTGGATGATGTCATCAGTGATGTCATCACTAATCATGTCATGAGTGATGTAATATGAGAGGTCATAAACAGTGCATTGCGGGGCATAAATTATAGTTAGCTCATGTAACTATAACTGATGGATTTCTATGGTTTTGTATGAGTGAAATGTGTGCCTAACTATATCTTCCCTGTAACATTCAGTGTTTTAAGTGAATCTGTAAGGTTTTTCTAATTCTATTTCCTAACTATAACGTCCTTTAACCTTTGGTGTTTTCATGGAATTTCTAGAGTTTTTCAAATTTCATTTCTAAAGCTTTAGGTCCCTGTAACATTTGTATTTAATACTAAGGGGCCGATTACAATGTCGGACAGACCTGAGTTCATCCGACATCGATCTGGAAGTGGGACCGACCGACCTCCTGTCAGCAGTCCCAAACCAGCAATTAGGATGCGACCGAACACTGTTCTGTCGCAGTCCTATTCTTTACAATGGGAGCATGCATTCCAAACGGAATGTATGCTCTCATTGTAAAGAGCTGAGGTGCAGTTCATCCCAAGGTGCCTTCCACCAGGTGCAGACATCGACAGGGGGTCCCATCCAGAGGCCTTGCACCCATGGGGGCCCACCTGGGGGCCCCCAAAGTCAGTTTCCCCCAGCCTTTCTGTGTTGGAAAGGCCAGCACAGAAACGCTGTGGGAATCTGCCATCGTAATCCCTCAGGTGGAAAGAGCCGCCCTTGGGATTACTGGCCATCTTCCGAATGGCAGACGGGCTCTCCGAGCCCATTGTAAGCCATTCGGAAATCCTGTCTGGATTAATTTCCGACTGACTCAATCGAAATGGGTCGGTCGGAAATTAATCCAAACAGGAGATTACGATGCCGTGGGAATTTCTCCGACCAAGGGTCGGAGCCGTTTCCTACGGCATCGTAATCTGGCGCTAAGTGTACTACAATTTATTTTGATTTTTAATTTAGTTTTTTGTTAACTGCAGACCTTCTTTTTATAAATATACCTTATATATGTTTTAAAACATAAAAATCACGTACGTACTTAAAGCAAAATACCCCAAAAAATTATTAATGTAATTAAACACATTTTATAATTTTTCTTTTTTTTGGTCCCATGGTACCTCTGAGAAGTTGAAAACATAGAATGGACAAATACTTCATGGTTTTTAATCCCGATCACGTCATCAGGCTGAATCAGTGAGTCTGAAAACGGAGATTCACAAACAATTTTATAAATTATTTCAAATATCTACACCTCTCCTTTCTCATTAATGCCATCAGTGTGAACTTATTAACAAGTATATATAAACCACCTTATATCTGTTTATCAAAAAAAGTTACCCATTTTACGAGTTTTACAAATCTGCTAAACTATGCATGGATTCGTGAATTTGCTTGAAAACTTACCCAAACCTTATCTTTTGATTGAATATCTAAGCACCCCACCCATGTGCATGGAAACCCACACCCAAAAACAGTCAGTTCTCCAGCGAAGTCTCCAGAAGGAGGATTGAGAACCAGAATGGCTGACGCTACATCTTCTGTGCGGGGTAAACATCCACAACCTGAAGAAGAGGAAGATACACCACCTCAAAGAAACACTTTACAATATCTGGGAAAAGAAGGTAACATATGTACAGTGCAATATTTGCAGCAAGCAGTTATCGAGAGCAAATGCCGAGAATTATTCACATGGGACAAGTTCCATGAGGAAGCCCTTAAAAAAAATCATGAAAGGGTCTACAACTGGATTATGCAGGAGAAATCAGGTGAAGCAGTACAGTCCACTTCTATAGCACCCTTGGGAGAAACATCATCAGCTCCAGTAATTACAATACAAGCTGCCTGTGAAGAATGGAGAGAGATGGTCATTCACTGTGCAAAATGCCACATGCTTGTTGCTGTAAAAATGTCTTCTGTGTGTGCATTCCTGGATACAGTGAAGACGCATCACTGTTAGTTTTTTTGTGCTTCCAGTTAACATTTAATAATTTTAGAAGACTGAAACGAGTTGCTCATTGCATTTCCGCATCCTTACACTTTTACTACTCTGTTCAGTTTTAGTAAAAATAAATAAAAACAAGAAAAAAATTGAAAACGGTTAAAAAACTAATATAGAAAAAAAGGCTCTTGTTAAAACCACCATCTGGTCAAACAAAGAGCTAACTCTGTGTTTTTAATGTGTTAGTGACTGCATCAGTGTGAGAGTGGGTGTGTTAGTGTGTGCATCAGTGTATGCCTGGATGTGTTATTGGCTGCATTAGTGTTTAGCTAGGTATAATCAGTGTCTGCATTGCTGAATGCCTGGGTGTGTCAGAGTCTGCATTGGTGTATACTGTGATGTGTCAGTGTATGCATCAGTTTGTGCCTATGTGTGCTACTGGATGCATTAGTGTTTGGGTGGGTGTGTCAGTGTCTGCACTGCTATATGCTTGGGTGTGTCAGTGTGTGTGTCAGTTTGTGCCTAGGTGTCTTATTGGATGCATTAGTCTTTGGCTGGATGTGTCAGAGTGTTTTTGGTGTATACCTGGCTGTGTCAGTGTCTGCACTGATGTATGCCTGACTGTGTCAGTTTCTGTATTGATGTAAGCCTGGGTGTGTCATTGTATGCATTAGTATGTCCCTGGGTGTGTCAGTGTATGCGTCAGTGTGTACCAGGGTGTGTTATTGGATTCATTAGAGTTTGGTTGTGTGTAAGTATCTGCATTGCTGTATGCTTGGGTATGTCAATTTCTGCTTTGCTGTAGGGCTGGGTGTGTCAGTGCATGAATCAGTGTATGTCTTTGTGTGTCAGTGTATGCATCATTATATGCCTGGGTGTTTTATTGGATGCGTTAGTGTTTGGCTTGGTGTGTCAGTGTCTGAGTTGCTGTGTGCCTGGGTGGATCAGTGTCTGCATTGCTATGTCCCTGAGTGTGTCAGTATGTGCCTGGGTGTGTTATTGGTTGCATAAGTGTCTGGCTGGGTGTGTCAGTGTCTGCTTTGGTGTATGCCTGGTGGTATCAGTGTCTGCATTGGTGTATGCCTGGGTGTGTCAGTGTCTGTAACACTGTATGCCTAAGTGTGTTATTGGATGCACTAGTGTTTTGCCTGGGGGTGTCAGTGTATGTATCGGTGCATGCCTGGGTGTGTCAATATATGTATCAGTGTGTACCTGAGTGTGTTATATGATGCATTAGTGTTTGGCTGGGTGTGTTATTGTCTGTATTAATGTGTGGTTGGGTGTGTCACCGGCTGTATCAGTATGTGTATGGGTATTTGAGAGGCTGTATCAGTGTTTGGCTAAATCTCTAAATGGCTGTATTAATATGTGATTGGGTGTGCCATTACCTTATATGAATGTGCCTGGGTGTGTCAGTTTCTGTATTGGAGTGTGGCTGGGTGTATCAGTAGTTGTATCAGTGTGTATCTGGGTATGTCAGTGGCTGTATGGGTGTGCCCCTGGATATGTCAGAGGTTGTATCAGTGTGAGCCTTGGTCTCTTAGTGGCTGCATTGGTGAGTGCTTTGGTGTGTCAGTGACTGCATTGGTCTATGCATGAATGCATCAGTCTGTGAGTGGTTTTATCACTGTATGACTGGGTATGTGAGTAGCTGTATTGGCGTATATGTTTGGGTGTGTGAGCAGGTGTATCTCTATAACTGTGTGTATGAGTCACTGTAGCATTGTGTGGCTTGGTGTATGAATAACTGTATGAGTGTGTGACTGGGTGTGTGAAAGACTGTATGGGTGTATGAGTCTATCTAAGAAGCAGTTTGCATGTGTAAATGGGTGTGTGACTGACTGTATGAAATTTTGAGTGTATGTGTGGGAGTGTTGGTACCTGTATAAATGACTCTATAGGTGTGCAAGTTCATGTATGAGTACGTGTATGAGTGTGTTTGTGACCCAAAAGTTAAATACTAACATGAATTTTTATAACTCTACGAATACATTTTACTAACACATTACAAAACAATTTAAATCAAACAATTAACAAATAAACACAACATAACTATTTTTACTATTTGCAAATACATTTTTCTGCACAAGCACTTCAGGAAGCACAACACCAAGTGACATTTTGAAACATCTTACACTACCGTCAGGGATAAAAATGTTACAGATGCATATCTGTGCTGCAATACTTGTCTGAAGCAGTTATCCAGGGGCACTACAAAAAATTATTTACATGAGACAAATTTCATTTGGAAGCACTTAAAATCAATTCCAGAAAGGGGCCACAACTAAATGATGCAGGAGAAACTATATGCAGCAGGATAGTCCACATGTATAGCACCCTTGGGAGAACCACCATCAGCTGCAGTCATTTTAACGCCAACCACGTTAAAAAATGTAAGTGAGATGCTTACTCGTGTGAAATGACATATGCTTGTCACCATCAAAATATCGTCTGCAAGTGTATTTTCGCTTTTTTTCTGGTCTCAGGTTCTATACTCATACACCAAAAGTGATGTACTGTTGTAAGAATCATCAATGAACAGTGGGGAAAAAACAATCACAAAGATTGTACAAAAAGCCCACAAAACTTATTTACAAGGATTGATGCATCGCTGCGCCAAGGCATCTATGCGTCAAACTTTCTTGCGCCTGCATCAAAAAACCTTACAATGCCATGGATGTGCCATATTTACAATACGGGGCTTCATGGCGCAAGGTCCCAAGGATGCGTCAGAAATTCTGACTCATTCGTGGGTAGGATGCCGAAAAGCATCCGGCCCAAAGGTGGCGCATTGTTGTAGTTGGTCATAAGACTGATGCAACTACAGCAATGCGTCAGAAATCAGTGGCAATGCATCAGTTTTGACTGACGTTAGTAGCCTCATGTGTAGGGACCAATGTAATAGAGTGTGAAAAGGTGAAAAACTCACCCTGCACTCTATTACATTGGTTGTGGATATCACGCATACAAGTGGGCATAGTGTGTTAGGTGTACCACTATACCTACGTATGTGTCACATATTATGTGAAAGTACAATGCGAGCGCATACAATTCTATGATGGTGTGTGATGTGATATTTACTGTGTTACCTACCTTATGTGTGCACTTACCAGTTGAGGGGATGTGACTTGATTGCAGATTTCACAGTTTCAAGTCATTTCAGCTGGTCAGATATCTATGGCACAGCCAATGGATCATTCATATGCCTGGGTTTTAGAGGCATATGAATTTTGATGCATCTCAAGTTCAGCGGCCCACTTACCGAAGATATATCACTTTTGTAAAATGTCATAAATACCACTGCATCAGTTTTACAGGGGATTTTAGGTGGGAACGCCTACTTTACATATATTAAAACTAACGTGACCCAGGCAATTCTGATGAAGGTAAAAAGTGACACATCTGCCTTGTAAATATTCCCCTTGGTTTCTAACTCTGAGCTGTGTAGAATATATATGAGCTGTGTAGAACATAACTCTTTTCACACAACAAACTGTAACATTAAAGACATCAAATTCAAGACACTAGGAGAACCTGGCTGGAGCATCTGTCAAATATTTGCAGGTACTGTAAGCACAGATGTGAAATTATGCTTTCCATTATCTGCAACAAACAAAAATCCACTTCTTGGATAAATGACTGATTTCTTTTCATAAAAAGTGTATCAAGCAAGAGGGTCTCCTCATATTCATTTGCTATTCTGGGTAAACGTTGCACAAAAATTTGGAACATACATCAACATTTTATTTACCAGTATTGACATTGTTATGTGTACATATATTATGGCGTACATTCACATCGCATTTACCGGTATTGATATTGTTATGTGTATATACATAATGGCATACATTGACATCGTATCCACCAATCTTAACACCTGCATCACTGTGTGAGTGTGTGCAAATTACATGATATTAAATTAAATACAATATGCAATCACCCACATCTCATTTCAAACAAATTCATTCATACTGGCACACTAATATTAATATACATTTAGTATATCAATTCCTCTTTCTCCTTTTCTACTTAGTGTATTTAAGTTAATGTTCTCATCTTAACACCCTTATTTTTTCCCTTCTAGTATAGTGCCTAGAAGCTACACATTTTCTTTCAGTTTACACACACTCACTATTTTTCATCTAAATATACTTTAATACACTACAAGCTAATCAGCATACCTGTAAAACCTCTTTGCTGTTCTCTCAGTTTTATTTCAATATCTGGTAACATCAGTTTTCATTCCAAATCTCCAATCAGAACTCCTGCAAACCACCTCCTCTCTGGGAAGAAAAACAGCTAAAATGGCTGCCCTTCCCCATGTTCTCTGACTTATGCTACTCTAGTTAACAAATCACAGGCTTCCTTTCACTTTCATTTTTGTTATACCACTTCTAAATGATCAGAATTTCTTTGACCCTTTCCATGTCTTCTGTGAAGAAGCCCAATTTTGCAGTTTTTTCTACAAATCTAACACAGCGCTCAGCGCAGCATCTCTTTGTAACGTCTTGGTGGCTCAGTGGATCCACAAGGGACACAAAAATCCTTTTCAGAATCTGTTCATAAACAATGTCATTTATACTCCACTTGGTATAAATGACTAAATTTCCACCCAAACACTCCTTATTTAGCATTTCTTCTAATTACACTCTCCCTTCACATCCACAGTCTAGTCTTTTGTGATCCATTCCTCCCATGCTCCTGCAGCTCTGTTACCATGGTAACCAATTTTGAAGCATTCCCTGCACGCACTACGTTACAACTTCACAACATTTTCTGAGAGCAGCATGCTAACTTCTAAACCAACTGTGGTATGTGTGGTTAAGTGTTTGGAATTGTAAGCACATACCAAGCACCATTACTTTTCTGTTATTTCTCCAGAACGAAAGACACATGAACTTACTTTTATCTCAAAATCACTACCTATATTTAGCCACAAGCATATTTACACCATTCAAGGAAATATCTTCTTTTTTAAATTAGTGCTACACACCACTTCAACTGCCTTTTATTTTGAAATCTGTCTCATTCAATGCTAGTCTTCTCCTGTGTGCTACTCTTCCTTGTCTTCAAAATGGTTAGAGTATGGATCATGGGTTATACCTTTGTGTTTTTGGCCAGAGTGTGTGCTTCAAAAAAAGGCATTGACAGGGACTTGGGTCTGCCTAATATGGACATTGCTTGGGTTGGCCAGATAGGATTAAAGTGATGCTAATTGCTGCCTTGGGTTGAAAGCATTGCGGATTGCCAACATCCAGACCTCATGATGGCAATGACCTAGGCACACTGACTGGGGTAGGACTGGAAATCCCAATGAAGGATAACTTTGCCCAATTAATGGCACTTTTTCCTCACACTGCCTTGGTGTGCTCCAACATTTGCCAAAGGCAGAAGTGGAAGTGGTCAACTGAATTCTGTCCACATGTAGATAAATCCAGTAAGCATGTGAATAACACAGTTTCTGCATTCCACAGACACCAGAACACAGGCTATATATACCACAATAATTTATCCTTTTACATGGACAGTATACAGAGAAATGATGGAGTTCATTTTACAGAGAAAGGCAACAGTGTGTTCCTCAACAACTTGAAAGAGTGCATGCTGTTTTATGTGTAGCTATCATCTACACACCATAAACAAAAAGGCCCTTTTTAGAGCCACCCTTTCTCCCAAACATTGGTTCTTCTTTTTAAAACCATTTTGTTTTCGACTCCTTGGATCTGACATGGATCCACAAACAAATGGCACATATTCACTATAAACCAGCACATTTAGCATTCACTTGTATGGGTTTGTGGGTGATTGAACGGCTGCATATGTGGGACTGTGAATGTATATGTAAGTTTCACTGTGGATCTGACACTGGGTGTGTGATTGTCTCTGTGGGTCTGTGAGTGGGTGTGTGAGCATCTCTGTGGGTGTGTAACTGGCTGTATCAGTCTGTCTGTGGATCTGGTGAGAAGGTGTGTGAGTATCTCTGTGGGGGTGTGACTGGGTGTGTGTGTGTCTCTGTGGGTCTGTTATTGGGTGCGTGAGTGCCTCTCTGTATCTGTGAGTCTGTGTCAGATTATCTGTGTGGGTATGTGAGTAGGTGTCAGAGAGTCTCTATGGATTTGGCTTTTGGTGTCCGAATGTCTGTGTAGGTGTGTAAGTGGGTCTATGAGTGTTTGTGTGGGTATGAGTGGGTGTGTGAGTTTCTGTATGAGTGTGTAAGTGGGTGTGTAAGTGTCTCTGTGGGTCTGAGAGTGGGTGTGTGAGTGGCTCTGTGTTTGTGTTACTGGGTGTGTGAGTGTCTGTGGGTCTGTGAGGGAGAGTGTGAGTTTCTTTGTGGGTCTGTAAGTGGGTGTGTGAGTGTCTCTGTGGGTGTGTGAGTATCTCTGTGGGTCTGTCAGTGAGTGTATGAGTGTCTCTCTGAGTCTGGGAGAGAGTTTCTACCTGTTGCTACAGGTATGTGAGTGGGTGCGTGAGTTTCTGTGTAGGTCTGTTAGTAGATTTGTGAGTGTCTCTGTGGGTCTGTGAGTGGGTGTGTGAGTGTCTCTGTGGGTCTGTGAGTGGGTGTGTGAGTGGCTGTGTGGGTGTGTCACTGGGTGTGTGAGTGTTTCTGTGGGTCTGTGAGTGGGTGTATGAGTGTCCCTCTGGGCCTGTGAGTAGGTGTGAGAGCATCTATATACATATATATTTGCTTTAAAAAAAGGGTACAGGGACATTATAGTTAGGAAATAGATTTAGAAAAACCTTAGAAATTCACCAAAGAAACAAAGGTTACAGGGACGTTATAGCTAGGAAATAGAATTAAAAAACTTCAAAAATTCACTGAAAAAAACAAAGGTTACAGGGAATATATAATTAGGCTCAGTTTTCCCTCATACAAAACCAGCAGTTATAGTTACCGGATCTAACTATAAATTATGCCCCCGCAATGCACTGCTTATGACGTCATTTATTACATCACTCATGACAGGGTCAGTGACATCTCTGACGACATCTCAAATGACACCCCCTTGGCAGTGTTGGGGACCGCGGGAGAGCCTCAAGGCATTGCTTTGACAAAGAGGGAGCTCCCGCCAAGCCATAGCAAAAAGCTATCTCCTAGGAGGGGGCACCACAGGGCATAGTAGTAGCTGGCACTCGGGGATGGCGGTCCCCAGGGCCATCATTGGCTCCAAGAGGGGGGCCGCGTGGTGCCCCTCCAATCTTTAGTTTAGCCCCAGGGAGGTGGTAGACATCCACCATTATATTATTTGTACCCGGGGAGGTGGTGGTATCCAGGGCTGCGGTGGGAGCAGCACCGGCCCCTTGCATTTCTATGGAAATTGCCCCAGGGATGTGATGGTTCTCGGGGCTGGGGGGCACATGGCCCTCGCTTTTATTTTGGCTAAAGCCACAGGGAGGTGGTGATCCCTGGGACTGCGGGGGTCTGCATGGCCCGTCCCGCATTATTTAAATGTAAAACTATGGGGAGGGGGCGTCCCCCAAGACTGCGGGGGTGGTGTGTGGCCCCCACTTTGTTTATACATAAAGCCATGGGGTGGTGGTGGTCTATACAGGCCTCCCCCATACTAATTTAATAAATAGCCCTAGGAGGTGGATGTCCCTGGGACTGCGGGCCCCACTTCAGTTTACTATTGTGTGCCCTGGGGAGCTGGTGTTTCCTGGAGCACATGGTGTGCCACGTGGGTACTCCTGCATAACTATAAAACACTGCCCGCAGGATTTAGCCCACCTGGGGGCTTCATGAAAAGGACACGCCGCCATATCTGGGGGATCAGGGTATTCCTACTTTGCTGCCTTTACTTCATTTTTTACATTTTTTGTAACAAAATGGCTGCCAACACTTCCTGGTTGAAGAGTTGGCAGCTAATCAAAGTTCAGTAGGATCGGCAAGTCCACTGCAAGGACTCACGTCCAAAGATATCTATATTTTTAAAACTGAAACATCTCTGAAACTACTGAATGGATTTACACCAAATCACAAAAAGCACACTTTCTGGACCCACATCTAACTTTCTGCCAAATTTGGTGTAATTCCGTTCAGCGGTTCGGGCTAGAGTTGTGTTCAAGAAATGAGAAATCCCCGTAGACATAACATGGGGAAAACATGTTTTGGGACCCCCTTCTTTCTTGGCCCCCGCTTGACAGATTACCCCAACACTTTCAACACAGCAGCTGAACCAAAAATGGGAAGTTTTTTGAAAGATTTGTCAAGCAGCGCCAAAGTTATTGGCAAAACAAAAAACGCTTTTCCTATGGAAACTTTGTCCTAACTATAACTACCTATTGGCTATCGCCAGTAGGTAATACATATATATATATAATTCACTGAAAAAACCAGAGGTTTCAGGGATGTTATAGTTAGAAATTAGCATTTAAAAAACCTTAGAAATTCACTGAAAAAAACACAGGTTTCAGGGACGTTATAGTTAGTTGGACATTTGACTCGTGCAAAACCAGAGAAATTCAGCCGTTATAGTTAGTTGAGCTAACTATAACTCACGCCCCGCAATGCACTGCTGATGACATCACATATTACATCATTCATGACATGGTCAGTGACATCACTGATGTCATCACTGATGACATCTCAAATGACATCACTGATGACATCACTGATGACATCATCCAGTGACTATGTGTTTCTGTAAAGTTTAAATATGTTTTATATATATATATGCCAAGGTGTATTGAAGAATGAGTGGGTGTATAAGTGTCTGAATGGATGATTTAGTAGGTGCGTGACTGACTGTATAAGTGAGTGATTAACCGTGTCTTACTGAATGCATGAATTAGTGACTAAACTGTGTGAATGTCTGTATCAGTCTGTCAGTTGGTGTGTAAGCGGCTGCATGGGTTGGTGAGTAGCTACATGAGTGTCTATATGGGTTATTGATTGGTTGTCTGAGTATCTGTAAGGGTGCCTGAGTGTCTGTGTGGGTGGGTGGTGTGTGTGACTCTGTGCATAGACGTGTGAGTGGGTGATTCACTGGGTGTATGGGTTCAAGAGTGCATCTGTGAAGGGCTACATGGGTGGGTGAGTGTGTATGGGTGTGTTGGTGAGTGAATGGATGTCTCAGTGGTACATGTGTGAGTAACTACATATGTGAAAGGCAGTATATGTGAGTGTTGGAGTATATAAATGACTATATGTGAAAGTGAGTGATTGTGAGAGTGGCTGTATGGATGAGTGTGTGCTTGTATCAGTGATTGTATAAGAGAGTAAGTATGTGTTAGTATCTGTATGAATAAGTGAGGTGGTATGTGTATAACTGTATAGGTGAGTAAATGGGAGTGTCATTGATTCTTTGCATGACTGACTAGGTGTGTGAGTAACTCTATGGATGAGTGGCAGTGTGTGAGTGTCTGTATAGGTGTATGAGTGCAAATGATAGTGCTGTATTGATGAGTGACTGCATGTCTGAGTGACTGTATAGGTGAATAAGTGGATGTGTGTGTAGACCTAGGAATCAGTGAGTGGGTATGTAGTAACTGGTATTGGTGTGTCTATGGTTTCGAAAATGGTAGTCTGCATTTTAGAGTGGGTGTATCAAAGGATATATTAGGGTGTGAGGAGGTACATCAGATTAGCATGTGGATGATGTCATCAGTGATGTCATTTGAGATGTCATCACTGATGACATCACTGATGTCACTGACCATGTCATGAATGATGTATTATGTGACATCATCAGCAGTGCGTTGCGGGGGCGCGAGTTATAGTTAGCTCATCTGACTATAACGGCCAAATTTCTCTGGTTTTGTACGAGTGAAATGTCCAAATAACTATAACGTCCCTGAAACCTGTGGTTTTTTCATTGAATTTCAAAGGTTTTTTAAATGCTAATTTCTAACTATGCCTACAGAGGTAGGACATGTGCAGAAAGAGGAAGAAAGGTGCAGAAAGAAGCAAGAGAAATGCAGAAAAAGGCAACAGAAGTCCAGAAAGAGGAAGAAAGGTGCAGAAAGAAGCAAGAGATATGCAGAAAGAACCAACAGAGGTGCAGAAAGAGGCCTTGTTGCAAAGTCATCTAGTGCCCTGGGTACCCCCCAACTTTTTTCTGACTGGTACTGGTGGTAACTGACTCTGACTGACCCTGGGCTCTGTCTAACCAGTCCCAGAGCCAGGTCTATGCTGAAAGACACTTAGGATACAGTGAAAACACCTACATACACTAGGGTACATTATGGGTTGGGGTCCCCCTGTGATTGGCATGACCTTCCCTGTAAGGCCCTAGTACATAATAGGGCAGGGGGATTAAAACTACCTCTAAGTCCCTAGCATATAATAGGGCATGGCAGTTTAGAGGCCAGCAGCACTTTTCTGCACTTGCATGTGTGCACGCTGAGCCTGAGCTTAGTTCAAAAGTAGCCCTGTGTGTGCAGAAAGAGGGAAGAGGGGTGCAGAAAGAGGCAAGAGAAGTGCAGAAAGAAGCAACAGAGGTGCAGAAAGAGGCAAGAGAGGTGCAGAAAGAGGCAGCAGAAATGCAGAAAGAGACAACAGAACTGTAGAAATAGGCAAGAGAGTTGCAGAAACAGGCAAGAGATGTGCAGAAAGAAGGAACAGAGGTGCAGAAAGAGGCAAGAGGACTGCAGAAAGAGGGATGAGGGGTGCAGAAAGAGGCACAACGGGTGCAGAAAGAAGCAAGAGGAAGCAAGAGAAATGCATAAAAAAGCGACAGAGATGCAGAAAGGGGGAAGTGGGGTGGAGAAAGAGGCAAGAGGGATACAGAAATAAATGAGAGGTACAGAAAAACACAAAAGAAGTGCAGAAAGAAGGAACAGAGGTGCATAAAAGAGGCAAGAGGGGTGCAGAAAGAGGGAAGAGGGGTGTGAAAGAGGCACAAGGGGTGCAGAAAGAAGGGACAGGGGTGCAGAAAGAAGCAACAGTAGTGCAGAAAGAGGGATGAGGGGTGGAAAAAGGGGCAAGAGAAGTGCAGAAAGAAGCAACAGAGATGCAAAAAGGGGGAACAGGGGTGGAGAAAGTGGCGAGAGGGGTGCAGAAAGAAGCAAGAGAAGTGCAGAAAGAAACAAAAGAAGAGCAGAAAGAAGGAACAGGGGTGCAGAAAGAGGCAAGAGAGGTGCATAAAGACAGAAGAGGGGTACAGAAAGAAGCACAAGTGGTGCAGAAAGAAGCAAGTGAGCAGCAGAAAGAAGCAAGAGTAGTGCAGAAAGATGCAACAAAGGTGCAGAAAGAGGCAAGAGGAGTGAAAAAAGAGGGAAGAGGGGTGCAGAAAGAGGCACGAGGGGTGCACAAAGAAGCAAGAGAGGTGCAGAAAGAAACAAAATAAGTGCAGAATGAAGGATCAGAGGTGCAGAAAGAGGGAAGAGGGGTGGAGAAAGAGACAAGAGAGGTGCAGAAAGAAGCAACAGAGGTGCAAAAAGATGGAAGAGGGATGAGAAAGAAGCAAGAGGGGTGCAGAAAGAAGCGAGAGATGCAGAGAGTAACAAAAGAAGTGCATAAAGAAGGGAGGTGCAGAAAGAGGCAAGAGGAGTGCAGAAAGAGAAGGGGATGCAGAAAGAGGCACAAGGGGTGCAGAAAGAAGCAAGGTAGGTACAGAAAGAAGCAAGATAAGTGCAGAAAGAAGCAACAGAGATGCAGAAAGAGAGTGGAGGGGTGGAGAAAGAGGCAAGAGAAGTGCAGAAAGAAGCCACAGACATGCAGAAAGGGGGAAGAGGTATGGAGAAAGAGGCAAGAGGGATACAGAAATAAACGAGAGGTGCAGAAAGAAACAAAAGAAGTGCAGAAAGAAGGAACAGAGGTGCAAAAAGAGGCAAGAGGGGTGCAGAAAGAGGGAAGAGGGGTGTGAAAGAGGCACAAGGGGTGCAGAAAGAAGGGACAGGGGTGCAGAAAGAAGCAAGAGAAGTGCAGAAAGAAGCAACAGAGGTGCAGAAAGAGGGATGAGGGGTGGAAAAAGGGGCAAGAGAAGTGCAGAAAGAAGCAACAGAGATGCAAAAAGGGGGAACAGGGGTGGAGAAAGTGGCGAGAGGGGTGCAGAAAGAAGCAAGAGAGGTGGAGAAAGAAACAAAAGAAGAGCAGAAAGAAGGAACAGGGGTGCAGAAAGAGGCAAGAGAGGTGCATAAAGACGGAAGAGGGGTGCAGAAAGAAGCACGAGAGGTGCAGAAAGAAGCAAGTGAGCTGCAGAAAGAAGCAAGAGTGGTGCAGAAAGATGCAACAAAGGTGCAGAAAGAGGCAAGAGGAGTGCAAAAAGAGGGAAGAGGGGTGCAGAAAGAGGCACGAGGGGTGCACAAAGAAGCAAGAGAGGTGCAGAAAGAGGGAAGGGGGTGGAGAAAGAGACAAGAGAGGTGCAGAAAGAAGCAAGAGAGATGCAGAGAGTAACAAAAGAAGTGCAGAAAGAAGGGAGGTACAGAAAGAGGCAAGAGGAGTGCAGAAAAAGAAGAGGGGTGCAGAAAGAGGCCCAAGGGGTGCAGAAAGAGGCAAGGGAGGTACAGAAAGATGCAAGATAATTGCAGAAAGAAGCAACAGAGATGCAGAAAGAGGGAAGAGGGGTGGAGAAAGAGGCAAGAGGGGTGCAGAAAGAAGCAAGAGGGGAGCAGAAAGAAACAAAAGTAGTGCAGAAAGAAGGAACAGAGGTGCAGAAAGAGGCAGGAGGGGTGCAGAAAGAGTGAAGAGGGGTGCAGAAAGAGGCAAGAGAGGCGCAGAAAGAGGCAAGAGGGGTGCACAAAGAAGCAAGTGAGGTGCAGAAAGAGGCAACAGAGGTACAGAAAGAGGCAAAAGAGGTGCAGAAAGTAGAAGAGATGTGCAGAAAGAGGCAAGAGAAGTACAGAAAAAGAAAGAAAGGTGCAGAAAGAAGCGACAGAAATGCAGAAAGAGGCAAGGGAGGCACAGAAAGAAGCAAGAGTGGCTTGCACAGCAGTAGTACCAATTTAACACCCACATTTAGCAATAAGTAACAGGTGACCATTCTAGGTTTACAAAGGACCTTCCACCACGCTGTAACACTTGTAGTTGCATTTTTGGTAGCTTTTGAGCCATTTGAGCTAGAAACAAGGCTTTTTTTGTTCAAATCTGCAGATTAGGCAGCAGATGATGGGTTATGTGGCTAATACGGAAAATGTATAATTGTGAGAAAGTTGGTGCAGCCAAACAGTCGCATAATTCCAATGGCCCTGCTCATACCTCTGACTAGGTCCAGAAGTGCTCCTCAGTGATTCCTTCTTTTTTTTGTCTCATTGAGTTCATAGTTTAGCTTCTATGGAAACGAGGAAGACTAAACCTGAGGTTACCACTCCACAACACAGACTACCATACCACATAATTGCTCTCCATAACACATAATCCCACTCTACATAATTCCTATATACTAAATAACACATACTTTCTAGCCACATAATTTCACTGCACAACATACCACATAATTCCACTACACACAACGTACATCCACTCCACTCCAAAAAACATTAGTAAAAAACTTTAACATTTACAACACCAATAGCTCCAACACTTGCAAATGCGAGACCTATTAAATTACAAATTCTTCTTTAACCTGTAGTCACGTTTGCAGAGAGGTGGAGAAAGGGGGCTGGGCCTCCAACCAGCGCTCAGGAATTCTACTGCGTAGGACTTACAGGAGGTACCAGGAGGGATTCTTGGCCCCCAAAGTCCCTCAGGAATAAAGTGGACTTAATCCCCCAACCAGTACTGTGCCAGGAGGTGCTTTTGCAGAGTGGTGGAGGAAGGGGGGATGTGGCCTCTGAAGACCTCTTAGCAATCCCACTGTGTGGGACTTAGTGGAGGTAACAGGAGGGGTAGTTGGCCCCCAAGGTGTGGGATTGCTGATAGGTGGACACAGGCCATGCCCCCTTTGTCCACCACTCTACAAACGTGCCTCCTGGTGCACTCTTGGTTGGGGGATGAAGTCCCCTTGCCTCCTGAGGGTCCCTGGAGGCCAACTAGCCCACCAGATACCTCCAGTAAGCCCCACACAGCTGAATTGCTGAGAGTGGTCTGCGGCCACGCCCCCTTTTTACACCACTCTTCAAACGTGACTCCTGGCGCACTGCTGCTCGGGGGATGAAGTCCATTTGTGTCCTGAGGTCCTCAGGACATAAGAGGACCTCATCGCCCCACCAGCAGTGCGCCAAGAGGTGCGTTTGCAGAGTGGTGTAAAAAGGGGCGTGGCCTCGGACCACCTCTCAGCAATCCCACTGTGTGGGGATTACTGGAGGTACCTGGTGGTCTAGTTGGCCCCTAAGGACCCTTACGATTGAAGGGGACTTCATCCCCCAATTCAGAACGCGCCAGGAGGCATGTTTCCACAGTTTGGCAGGGAGGGGGCGCGGCCTCCGGCGAGATGCCAGCTTTTCTTTTTTTTAAATATTTTTAGAAGGGGGGGCTGTGTGGCCCCCCTTCTTTAAGTATTTTTTGGGCCCTGGGGACCCCATCCCCCAGGGCCTGAGCATTTTTTTATTAAAAAAAAAACCGGGAATGGGGCCGCGTGGCACCCTTCCTTGGGCCACTATTGGCTCCGGGGACCCCATCCCCCTGGGCCTGGCCTCGTTTTTTTATATATATTTTTTCATTTTTCCTGGGAGGGGGGCTGCATGGCCCCCCTCCCCTGGGCCACTTCTTGTCCCGGGGACCCTATCGCCCGGGGCCTGGCCTCATTTTTTAAAATTTTCCCGGGAAGGGGGCCGCTTGGCCCCCCTCCCCTGGGCCACTTCCAGCCCCGGGGACCCCATCCCCCGGGGCGTGGACAGCCTGTTTTTTGGGGGGAGAAGGACTGCGTGGCCCCCCTCCTGAGGCCATTTATGGCCCCAGGGACCCCATCCCCTGGGGCCCAGCCTTATTTTTATTTATTTTTAAACATCAAAAGGGAGGGGGCCGAGTGGCTCCGCTCCCGGGCCACTTCTGGCCCCAGGGATCCCATCCCCCAGGGCTGGCCCTCAGGTTGGGGACCATGGGGGGAGCCCCAATGCCCCCACAGTCCCTGCCAGCTCCCCGCCTCCTGTGGGAGCCGGCATTGCTTTTGGGCATGGGGAGCTGCTGACATGCAGCTCCCCTTGTCCAAAAGAAATTCTGCTCTGCTTTTTGGAAGCGAGAGCAGGTTTCCTGCTCTCGCTTCCAAGAAGCAAAGCAGTGTTTGCTATGGCAGGGCAGAGCCATGCTCCTGCCCTGCCATAGCCAATGGCAATGTCCCTGGGGTGGGCACCCTGGGACATTGCGGGAGCCAGCCCTGGGGGGTGGCAGTCCCCATGGCCATAGAGGGCTCTAGGAGGGGTGCCGCGCAGCCCCCCTCCCTTCCATTGCAAGGGGAGGTGGTGGTCCCCGGGGCCGGGGGTCCGCAACGGACCCATGCACTTCATTTATGTATGCCCCGGGGAGGTGGTGGTCCCCGGGGCCATGTGGGGGAGCTAGAGCCCCCCACCTTTTTAAAAAGTAGCCCCGGGGAGGTGCCGGTCCCCGGGGCTTGGGGGGGCCCACAGGCCCCCCCACCCTAAAATAAGAATGCCCCCGGGAGGTGGCGGTCCCTGGGGAAGCATGGGGGGGTCAGCCCTGGGGAGGTGGCAGTCCCCGGTTCCCCCAAGAAATGGCCCACCCGGGGGCTTAAAGAAAACACATTTTTTCAGCTGGATTCACGCACCCAGCCTGAATTCGGCCGATTTTTAAAAATAAAAAAATTCTTGTTTTGGTCCTTCTGGGACCCCCTGAGCAGGCCTAGGGGGTCAGGGTGTTTCTATCCTGCCCCCATTTCTTCTTTTAAACCTTTTTTTTTACCTTTTTCTTGTGACTCGGTTCAACTGAGTCACAAGATGGCTGCCAACACATTCTGGTTTGGAGTGTTGGCAGCCAATCAGAATGAGGCTCGTGCTCTGGAGCGTTCGTGAATCCTCCTTGGTGCTCCGATATCGTAATTCCGTTCAGCAGTTCGGGCTGTAGCCACGACAAAAGTTCCTATGAAACCTAACATGGAGAAAACGCAATTTGGGACCCCTTTTTTTCTCGGCCCCCGCTTGACGAATCACCCTCAAACTTTCAAGACAGGAGCTGACCGGAGCAGGCCATTAGTTTTGAAATTTTCGCGAAGATTCGTCAAAAGGCGCCAAAGATATTGGCAAATCAAAAAATGCTTTTCCTATGGAAACTAGGTCCTAACTATAACTACCTACTGGCGACCGCCAGTAGGTAATATAATATAATATATATATATATATATATATATATATATATATATATATATATATTCACTGAAAAAACCATAGGTTTTAGGGACAGTTATAGTTAGTTGGACATTTTACTCGTACAAAACCCGTGAAATTCCCCCGTTATAGTTAGTTCAGCTAACTATAACTCGCGCCCCGCAATGCACTGCTGATGACGTCACATATTACATCACTCATGACATGGTCAGTGACATCACTGATGACATCACTGATGACATCTCAAATGACATCACTGATGACATCATCCAGTGACTGTGTGTTTCTGTAAAGTTTAAATATTTTTAATATATATAGGAAAAGACGTATTGAAGAATGAGTGGGTGTGTAAGTGTCTGTATGGATGATTTAGTAGGTGTGTGACTGACTCTATAAGTGAGTGATTTAACGTATCTTACTGAATGCATGGGTTAGTGACTAAACTGGGTGAATGTCTGTATCCGTCTGTCTGTTGCTGTGTAAGTGGCTGCATGGGTTTGTGAATAGCTACATGAGTGCCTATAAGAGTTATTGATTTGTTGTCTGAGTATCTGTATGGGTGCCTGAGTGTTTGTGTGGATGGGGTGTGTGCGACTGTGCATAGATGTGTGAGTGGGTGATTCACTGGGTGGATGGTTTCAAGAGTGCATCTGGGATAGACTGTATGGGTGGGTAAGTGTGTGTAAGAGTGTGTTAGTGAGTGAATGTATGTCCCAGTGGTACATGTGTGAGTAACTACATATGTGAAAGGCAGTATATATGTGTGTTGGAGTATATAAATAGCTATAAGCGAGAGTGAGTAATTGTGATAGTGGCTGTATGGATGAGTGTGTGCTTGTATCAGTGATTATATAAGAGCGTAACAATGTGCTAGTATTTGTATGATTAAGTGAGCTGGTGTGTGTATAACTGTATAGGTGAGTAAATGGCAGTGTGTTTAATTATTTGCATGACTGACTAGGTGTGTGAGTACCTCTATGGATGAGTGGCGGTGTTTGAGTGTCTATATAGGAGTAAGAGTGCATATGATAGTCCTGTACTGAGTGACCATAAGTATGAGTGACTGTACGGGTGAGTGAGTGGATGTGTGTGTGTAGACCTAAGAATCAGTGAGTGGGTATGTAGTTATTGGTGTTGGAGTGTCTATGGTTTTGCGAATGGCAGTCTGTAATTTAGATTGGGTGTATCAAAGGTTATATTAGGGTGTGAAGAGCTGCATCAGATTATCACGTGGATGATGTCATCAGTGATGTCATTTGAGATGTCATCAGTGATGTCATCAGTGATGTCACTGACCATGTCATGAGTGATGTAATATGTGACGTCATCAGCAGTGCATTGCGGGGCGCGAGTTATAGTTAGCTGAACTAACTATAACGGGGGAATTTCACGGGTTTTGTACGAGTAAAATGTCCAACTAACTATAACTGTCCCTAAAACCTATGGTTTTTTCAGTGAATTTCAAAGGTTTTTTAAATGCTAATTTCTAACTATAACATATCTGAAACCTATGGTTTTTTCAGTGAATTTCAAAGGTTTTTTAAATGCTAATTCCTAACTATAACATGTCTGAAACCTACGGTTTTTTCAGTGAATTTCAAAGGTTTTGTAAATGACAATTTTTAAATGTATTAATTGTTATATTAATTTTTTTCATACTGATTTACTACATTTTTAGAAACAATTTTTTTTTACATATTTTATTTTTTAAATTACATTGTAATTACATTATACATTACATTACAAAAAAATACTTTCTCAGAATGAATTACTTTAGTTTAAATACTTTGCACATAGGCAATAGACTTTTAAGTACAGTAGTTACAGTTGTTGCAATGGGCAACACATTTTCAAACACAATGCAACATTCAGCTCAATGTGAATTTCTAGTTAAATGCAATTAGTTACTTTATGGATTACTTTTCTAACCACAGGACTGGATCCTAGATTCAGTCCTGGTACATCTCCTGTAAACAGTTGAGTAAAAGCGTTTTGGTTACAGTCGTGATTTTTGAGGAATAATATTGTATTTTAAAAGTTGACACTTAGAAACTTTTTCTCATAGAATCACCAATGTTATCCTATGGAAGGAAATTCACTTAGCAGGTAAAAACTGTTATCGTTACTTTTTCTTACTGAGTGTTGGATCCTGGATCCAGCACTGGTGCATCTCCTGTAAACAGTTGAAAGAATGCGTTTAAGTCATACAGGCGATTTTTAAGGAATATTTGTAGTTTGTGAAAATCGACACTTTGAAACTTTTCTGCTGAAAACCAGACAATGGATTCCTATGGAAGAAAATATAAGTTACTGGTAAGTACCGTTAAAATTACTTTTCAGGGTCAGTGCTGGGCTAAAAGATGCAGCACTGGGTTCTCTCCTGATAACAGGTGAGTAAATTGGAATTCGTACTTTGGTTGATTTTAGAGGAATATTATAAAGTTCCAAAACTCCACACTTAGAAGAATTTCCAAGTGAAACCAGTCAATGTTAGCCTATGAAGGAAATTCAAGTTACCGGTAAGTACGGTTAAAATTACTTTTCAGGACCAGTACTGGGCTGAAAGATGCAGCACTGAGGTCTCTCCTGATAACAGGTGAGTAAATCAGAATTCGGATTTCGGCTGATTTTAGAGGAATATTTGTATGTTTCAAAAATCAACACTTAGAAACTTTTTCAGCAAAAAGCAGGCAATGATATCCTATGGAAGGAAATTCAAGTTACTGGTAAGTATGGTTAAAATTACTTTTGAGGATCAGTACTGGGCTGAAAGATGCAGCACTGAGGTCTCTCCTGATAACAGGTGAGTAAATCGGAATTCGTATTTCGGCTGATTTTAGAGGAATATTTTAAAGTTCCAAAACTCCACACTTAGAAGAATTTCCAAGTGAAACCAGTCAATGTTAGCCTATGGAAGGAAATTCAAGTTACTGGTAAGTACGGTTAAAATTACTTTTCAGGACCAGTACTGGGCTGAAAGATACAGCACTGAGGTCTCTCCTGATAACAGGTGAGTAAATCGGAATTCGTATTTCGGCTGATTTTAGAGGAATATTTTAAAGTTCCAAAACTCCACACTTAGAAGAATTTCCAAGTGAAACCAGTCAATGTTAGCCTATGAAGGAAATTCAAGTTACCGGTAAGTACGGTTAAAATTACTTTTCAGGACCAGTACTGGGCTGAAAGATGCAGCACTGAGGTCTCTCCTGATAACAGGTTAGTAAATCAGAATTCGGATTTCGGCTGATTTTAGAGGAATATTTGTATGTTTCAAAAATAAACACTTAGAAACTTTTTCAGCAAAAAGCAGGCAATGATATCCTATGGAAGGAAATTCAAGTTACTGGTAAGTATGGTTAAAATTACTTTTGAGGATCAGTACTGGGCTGAAAGATGCAGCACTGAGGTCTCTCCTGATAACAGGTGAGTAAATCGGAATTCGTATTTCGGCTGATTTTAGAGGAATATTTTAAAGTTCCAAAACTCCACACTTAGAAGAATTTCCAAGTGAAACCAGTCAATGTTAGCCTATGGAAGGAAATTCAAGTTACTGGTAAGTACGGTTAAAATTACTTTTCAGGACCAGTGCTCGGCTAAAAGATGCAGCACTGGGTTCTCTCCTGATAACAGGTGAGTAAATTGGAATTCGTACTTTGGTTGATTTTAGAGGAATATTATAAAGTTCCAAAACTCCACACTTAGAAGAATTTCCAAGTGAAACCAGTCAATGTTAGCCTATGAAGGAAATTCAAGTTACCGGTAAGTACGGTTAAAATTACTTTTCAGGACCAGTACTGGGCTGAAAGATGCAGCACTGAGGTCTCTCCTGATAACAGGTGAGTAAATCAGAATTCGGATTTCGGCTGATTTTAGAGGAATATTTGTATGTTTCAAAAATCAACACTTAGAAACTTTTTCAGCAAAAAGCAGGCAATGATATCCTATGGAAGGAAATTCAAGTTACTGGTAAGTATGGTTAAAATTACTTTTGAGGATCAGTACTGGGCTGAAAGATGCAGCACTGAGGTCTCTCCTGATAACAGGTGAGTAAATCGGAATTCGTATTTCGGCTGATTTTAGAGGAATATTTTAAAGTTCCAAAACTCCACACTTAGAAGAATTTCCAAGTGAAACCAGTCAATGTTAGCCTATGGAAGGAAATTCAAGTTACTGGTAAGTACGGTTAAAATTACTTTTCAGGACCAGTACTGGGCTGAAAGATACAGCACTGAGGTCTCTCCTGATAACAGGTGAGTAAATCGGAATTCGTATTTCGGCTGATTTTAGAGGAATATTTTAAAGTTCCAAAACTCCACACTTAGAAGAATTTCCAAGTGAAACCAGTCAATGTTAGCCTATGAAGGAAATTCAAGTTACCGGTAAGTACGGTTAAAATTACTTTTCAGGACCAGTACTGGGCTGAAAGATGCAGCACTGAGGTCTCTCCTGATAACAGGTTAGTAAATCAGAATTCGGATTTCGGCTGATTTTAGAGGAATATTTGTATGTTTCAAAAATAAACACTTAGAAACTTTTTCAGCAAAAAGCAGGCAATGATATCCTATGGAAGGAAATTCAAGTTACTGGTAAGTACGGTTAAAATTACTTTTGAGGATCAGTACTGGGCTGAAAGATGCAGCACTGAGGTCTCTCCTGATAACAGGTGATTAAATCGGAATTCGTATTTCGGCTGATTTTAGAGGAATATTTTAAAGTTCCAAAACTCCACACTTAGAAGAATTTCCAAGTGAAACCAGTCAATGTTAGCCTATGGAAGGAAATTCAAGTTACTGGTAAGTACGGTTAAAATTACTTTTCAGGACCAGTACTGGGCTGAAAGATACAGCACTGAGGTCTCTCCTGATAACAGGTGAGTAAATCGGAATTCGTATTTCGGCTGATTTTAGAGGAATATTTTAAAGTTCCAAAACTCCACTCTTAGAAGAATTTCCAAGTGAAACCAGTCAATGTTAGCCTATGAAGGAAATTCAAGTTACCGGTAAGTACGGTTAAAATTACTTTTCAGGACCAGTACTGGGCTGAAAGATGCAGCACTGAGGTCTCTCCTGATAACAGGTGAGTAAATCGGAAATCGTAGTAAGGCAGATTTTAGAGGAATATTTGCACAATGGTGAAGGGAGGGGGTGGGGCCTGAGGTGACATCTGTGCAAACGCGCCCCGTGGCGCGTTTTAAGTTGGGGGATTAAGTCCCCTTGAATCATGAGGTTCCCTAGGGGCCAACTAGCCCACCATGAACCTCCAGTATGCGCCAGGGGGCTGCGTTGCAGAGACGTGTAGAGAGGCCACACCCCTTTTTACACCTCTCTGCAACGCAGCTCTGTGGCGCTTTCTGGATGTACCTGTTGGGCTAGTTGGCCCCCAGGGACCCTCAGGATTGAAGGGGATTTAATCCCCATCTTAAAACGCGCCATGGGGCCTGTTTGCACACATGTCACATGAAGCCCCGCCCCCTCCCTTCACCACTGAGTTGGGGGATTAAGTCCCCTTGAATCCTGAGGGTCCCTGGAGTCCAACTAGCCCACCATATACCTCCAAAAGCGCCACAGAGCTGCGTTGCAGAGAGGTGTAAAAGGGGCGTGGCCTATGTACACGTCTCTGCAAGGCAGCCCCCTGGCGCATACTGGAGGTTCCTGGTGGGCTAGTTGGCCCCCAGGGACCCCCAGTATTCAAGGGGAATTCGTTCCCCTCTGCAAACGCGCCAGGGGCGCGTTTGCAGAGTACAGCAGGGAGGGGCGGGGCCTCCGGCACATGCCAGTCGTTTTTTTCTTTTCGTTTTTTTTTTTTAATGGGAGGGGGCTGCGTGGCCCCCCTTCCCTGCCCACTTTTGGCCCCGGGGACCCCATCCCCCGGGGCCTGAGCATTTTTATTTTTTTTTAAATTTAAAAAAAAAAAACGGGAAGGGGGCCACGTGGCCCCCCTTCCCTGGGCCTGTATTGGCCCCGGGGACCCCATCCCCCGGGGCATGGCCTCGATTTTTCTTTTTTTCTTTGGAGGGGGGCTGCGTGGCCCCCTCCTCAGGCCATTTAAGGCCCCGGGGACCCCATCCCCGGGGCCGGCCTTTCCCTTATTTAAAAAAAAAAAAAATTGAACTTTGGGGAGGGGGGCTGCATGGCCCCCCTCCCGGGCCACTTATGGCCCCGGGGACCCCATCCCACGGGGCCTGGCCTCACGTTGGAGACTGTGGGGGGGTCCCCAATCCCCCCACAGTCCCAGCCGGCTCCCCGCCTCCTGCGGAAGCCGGCATTGCTTTTCCACATTGGGAGCAGCTAACATGCTGCTCCCCATGTGGAAAAGCAATTGGTTTGCATTTTGAAAGAGAGAGCAGGTTTCCTGCTCTCTCTTTCAAAATGCAAACCAAGTTTGCTATGACAGGACGGGAGCCGCGAGGCTCCCGTCCTGTCATAGCAAACAGCAGTGTCCCGGGGTAGGCACCCCGGGACACTGCAGGAGCCGGCCCTGGGGGGTGGTGGTCCCCAGGGCCATCAAGGGCTCCAGGAGGGGGCAGCGCGGCCCCCTCCCATTCAGTGCACAGCCCCGGGGAGGTGGTGGTCCCCGGGGCTTGGGGTCCGTAACGGACCCCCATATTTAAATGTTTAGTGCCCCGGGGAGGTGGCGGTCCCCGGGGCATGTGGGGGCTGTAGCCCCCACACAGGTTTAAAAAAAAAAAAAAAGAAGCCCCGGGGAGGTGGCGGTCCCCGGGGCTGCGGGAGGGCTCAGAGCCCTCCCGCCATCATTTTTAAATAAAGCCCCGGGGGTGGCGGTCCCCGGGGCTTGGGGGCCTTAGAGGCCCCCTACATAAATTAAAACCCCCCACCATGCCCCCGGGACTTGGGCCACCCGGGGGCCAATTAACATCGAAGCGCAGGAGACCGCGCTTCGATTTTTTTTCGGCAGGATCCGCGCTCCCTGAGCGCATCCTGCCGATTTAAAAAAAAAAAAAAATTGTTTTGGCCAGGGGGTCCTTGTGGGACCCCTGAGCAGACCTAGGGGGTCAGGGTGTTTCTACCCTGCCCCCTTTGTGCGTTTGCGCACTTGTTTCTGTCCCTCGGTTCTACCGAGGGACAAAATGGCTGCCAACACTTCCTGATTTGGAGTGTTGACAGCCAATTAGCATGCAGCTCGTGATCGGGAGGGTGCGCGAATCCGACGCGGCCATAGATATATATGTACTTTTACTTTTGATTTTCTCAGCAACTACAGAACGGATTTACACCATTTAACAAAAAGGGTTCTTTCTGAACCAAGAACTACCTCTTTGCCAAATTTGGTGTAATTCCGTTCAGCAGTTCGGGCTGTAGCCGTGTCTAAAGTTTCCTATGGAAAAATGAATGGGGAAAACGCGTTTTGGGACCCCCTTTTTTCTCGGCCCCCGCTTGACGAATCACCCCGAGACTTTCAGGGTAGGAGCGGACCGGAGCGCCCCACAAAGTTTGAAAATTTTGCGAAGATACGTCAACCGGCAAGAGAGTTATTTCAAATAGAATGTCGCGGATTTCCTATGGAAAATAGGTTCTAACTATAACTATCTACTGGCGACCGCCAGTAGATAATATATATATATATATATATATATATAAGATTCCGGATTCGCAGAGCACCAAAACGAGGAGGGTCAGTGGCAGGATCCCGGCAGATCCGTAATATTGGTACCAATCCTGGCAGCAACGAACAGACAGGCACTGACTCCGTGAGATGATGACAAGGAAGAGGTTTATTTCTCCATCAACAGCTTAGACGCGTTTCGACGGCGTACCGCCTTGATCACTACATCAGGTACACTCTGTCTGACAGTATATATGCTTGTCACTCACTAATGGTTGCCACAGCAACCTGTAATTCAACAATAGACATAGAAGTTACTCACGACTCTAATGTCTATGACTGTGCACATTTTTCCCATAAGAAAAAAAAGAAAGAAAAGTTAAATGAAATAAAATAAAATACCAAACAATTTAAGAAAGACAGTATTATTGTTAAGGAAAATTTTTCCCCTTTTACCACAACATTAAATTAAAAATAGCAAAACTAAATAAAATAAATGTCCTCCTTAAATGTGGAAACAGTGCGCCTATATTAGTACATAGATTGGACATAGAAAAAATATATCTAATATATTTAGGTTAAATCGATTGAGAAATTGATTACATTAATATGTAATGGCACACGGTCTAATATTTTGTTAAAAAGTGCAAACAGGCTAAGACATTTGGTAGGTTAGGTTCGAAAAAGAAACTAATGTACCATACCTTATAAGGTATAGTTGATTATTAACAAAATATGTCACTAATCCCTTGGCATTTAATATATACAGTATTAAATACTACTGAGCCAAGGTTAACATGAAATATGAGAAAAACAAACCAAACAGCCGTACAGAAGAAACAGACGGAGATGAACATGGCTACAGACTTTGATAACACAGTAGTCAATCTCACTAATATGGAGCTCACAAATGATGAACAAAGAACTCTGTCGTTAGGACTAACGTTCTGTACTAAAAACAATTTTGATTATGCACAGACAAGAGTGGATTTGTTTCAGTTCGTTAGAAAATTGAAACTGCAAAAACATTTTTTTAACACTTCCAAACTTAACAATGACAATATAAACAATGTGGATACCAACAATGTGCTTACTGTAGGAGACATGTCTCTCCTCCAGACCCTGGTCAATATGGATGACTCAAATTATCAGGAAACACCTACTGATTTTGCAAGATCTGCTGGGATTGACATTTCCGGTACAGTACAGACGCCGTTTAAATCCAAATCAGTGTTCATTCCTATGATGCCAAAAGATGGTCTTGATATCTTTGCGGAAAATGTCATAAAAGATTTGAAAGAACTGGCCTGGAAAAGTAGTAATGAATTTAACAGTACCAACCGGAATAAGATGACCACATATGATGCACTTGTGCTGAAAATAAAGCAACAACAAGACATAGTCGTCCGGTGGTCGGATAAGGGTGGCAACGTTGTCTTGTGGCCACTTGAGAAATACAACAAAGAAGCTCTAAATCAGCTCCAAGATAGAGACTGCTACAGTCGTATCAGTCCAAATTGCATCATTGGAATCAAAGAAAAATACCATAAGTCACTGTACGAATGGAGAGGAGAAGGATTATTGTCCAAGCAAGAATTTGAATTTCTTAAGACCGATTATCCTGTCATACCACAGCTATACCTAATCCCGAAGATACACAAAAACCCTCTGGAACCCCCTGGAAGACCAATCATTGCAGCTATTGGGGGACTCTTTGAAAACACCTCTAGATTCATAGACTACTTTTTGCAACCAGCTGTAATCGAACTCCCGGCATACATAAGAGACACCGGTGACTTTTTAACCAAAATCTATGATGTATCCTGGAACACTGACTATCTACTGATGACATTAGATGTGAATGCACTGTATACCAGTATTAGACATATTGATGGACTTAGGGCCCTGAGTTATTACTTAGGAAAAAGACCTATTCAATTGTTTCAGCACTCTAGGATGCTATTACAAATGGCAGAAATGTGTCTGGATAATAATATTTTTATATTTGATAAACTTACCTATAAACAACTGCAGGGCACTGCCATGGGCACTTGCTTCGCCCCCAGCTATGCTAATTTGCATTTGGGTTGGTGGGAGGAGCAGGTGCTCATGAAGACACATAGAGAGAAAATGCTTGAGAATGTAGTCCTATATGTCAGATATATAGATGACATATTTATACTGTGGCGAGGGACTGAATTGAGTGCAGAAACCTTCTCTCAAGAGTTAAATAACAATGCCCTCAATCTCACTTTCACATGCAATACCAATACTAAGTGTATACATTTCTTAGATCTAGAAATATTTGTGGAAAACAACCAAATACAAACTAAAACATACAGAAAGCCCACTGCTGGTAATGCAATACTTCATGCGAAAAGTTTCCATCCTACCTCACTGAAAGAAAGCATACCCTATGCCGAATGTCTGCGCATGAGGCGTAATTGCAGTACCTCGGAAAGTTTTGAACAATCCACTAGTGAGTTATGCAATAGATTAGAACGCAGAGGGTACAGTACTATGACATTATCTAAAGCCAAATCTAAGATTACCAATATAAATAGGAAAGATCTCCTATTTAGGAGAAACGAGAGCAATGAGGCTACAAACTGCTCTGTCACAACTGGTACCCCGAGATTCATCACAGGGTTCAATGCCTACCATGCAAATATTCGTAGAATTCTACACAGACATTGGAACACAGTACGTAACGATCCAGTTATTGGCCCCACTTGTGTTAAAACACCGCAAATTACATTCAGGAGGGCCAAATCCATGCGTCAGGAGCTAGTCCGCAACGCACCCTCAATAACTAAGGCTTGCACGTGGCTTAAGGCTCAGAATGATTTTCATAAGTGCACTAAATGCAAAGCGTGCAGGCATGGGGTCAATACCAAAATGGTAAAGATGCCGTTTAGACACTCACCCTATGAAATCAGAGGCAGACTTACCTGTAAGTCAGATTTTGCAGTCTATGTCTTGTACTGCACATGCGGCAAACTATATGTGGGTAGCACCATCCACCCCGTGCATGTCCGCATCCTACAACATCTTAGGGCTATCTCTAACAATGATCCTGCCTACCCTGTTGCCAGGCACATAAACACATCACATGGAGGAAAGGCACAGGATCTATTCTTCTATGTGATTGATACAGTTCCCAAAAATCCTAGAGGAGGGAACAGACAATTGGCCCTTAGAAGATTAGAGTCTAGGTACATCATCCTCCTGAATTCGAAAATTCCCAACGGGATGAATGCGGATGAGGCACTGAATGTTCATCTGTAATTGGTCTTGAGCTGTCTGTCCCGCCCCTGCCCAGTCTTCGTGACGTTAGGTCACACTCACCTTTATATTTATTGTTATAGCTTTATTTTCTCACGTTTTTTAGATCTCACGATAGATTAGACCATATTAGACATACTTTTTCAATATTTGATTTAATTATATATTCTTAGGTTTCACTAGTGTATATGGCGCCTGTCTAAGTCATACATCATATTTATCTTTGTGCAAACATAATTCTTGCTTTCAATGCCCACTTGGGCGAGATGGAATGTTGGTTTTTTTCTCATATTTCATGTTAACCTTGGCTCAGTAGTATTTAATACTGTATATATTAAATGCCAAGGGATTAGTGACATATTTTGTTAATAATCAACTATACCTTATAAGGTATGGTACATTAGTTTCTTTTTCGAACCTAACCTACCAAATGTCTTAGCCTGTTTGCACTTTTTTAACAAAATATTAGTCCGTGTGCCATTACATATTAATGTAATCAATTTCTCAATCGATTTAACCTAAATATATTAGATATATTTTTTCTATGTCCAATCTATGTACTAATATAGGCGCACTGTTTCCACATTTAAGGAGGACATTTATTTTATTTAGTTTTGCTATTTTTAATTTAATGTTGTGGTAAAAGGGAAAAAATTTTCCTTAACAATAATACTGTCTTTCTTAAATTGTTTGGTATTTTATTTTATTTCATTTAACTTTTCTTTCTTTTTTTCTTATGGGAAAAATGTGCACAGTCATAGACATTAGAGTCGTGAGTAACTTCTATGTCTATTGTTGAATTACAGGTTGCTGTGGCAACCATTAGTGAGTGACAAGCATATATACTGTCAGACAGAGTGTACCTGATGTAGTGATCAAGGCGGTACGCCGTCGAAACGCGTCTAAGCTGTTGATGGAGAAATAAACCTCTTCCTTGTCATCATCTCACGGAGTCAGTGCCTGTCTGTTCGTTGCTGCCAGGATTGGTACCAATATTACGGATCTGCCGGGATCCTGCCACTGACCCTCCTCGTTTTGGTGCTCTGCGAATCCGGAATCTTATGGTATTGTTTCTTTTGAAGAGAAAACGCAGAGCCCCCGAAGCCGACATCCCGCGATCCGTCCACGTGCAGCGTCCATCACCCAGGGGATCACCCTGTTCCTTACGGAGGCCGGAGGGCAATCGGAGTTACAGGTTAGTCCACTGGGCTGGATTGTGTGGTGGTTACGTGTGCAGCAAGGTGGCTTATGGGAGAGGTAGTCCCGAGTATTGCAAACGGGCAGTGAATGACAAAGAAGACTATAGTTTCCCACAATGGCTGCGGAGTGGGTCAGGGAGCGGGAAGAGGCAGCACTAGACATCTTCAGTGATATTGACAACATTGCCACATCATCCTCCATGGTGACAGGATCAGCTAACCAGCGAGTCGTAAATGACATTGTGAAAATCACGCATGAATTAGAAAAACTGCGGAAAAGTGAAATCGCTAAGTGGTGGGAGTGCAAATCGCTACAGCGTTACCTAGATGTTGGTCGCATCCCGAGAGGTTTGAGAATTCTCATAGCCCCAACGTACGAAAATCCCAACCCTGAGATGCTGAGAGAATGGGCGGATAACAGTGCGGACTCATCAAGAAGAATGGTACAAATACTCATCAAATATGCCACAAGCGATAGAGATGATATTTTGGTTAAAATAGATGCACTACTCAAAGAATTGGAGAAATCGGCTAACCAAGAAGAAATCAGTAAGATAATGTCAGAAATGAAAACAAGGCTAGGCAAATACGAACAATCGATAAAAGACAGAAAGGCTATCAAATTTCAACGTGACAGAAACGATTACATGAATGGGAAAATATACACATTTTCAAAAAAATTCGAAAATATACGCCGCCAACAATTATCAGCTACCACTGATTTACAAGTGAGATCAACAGAACCAAGTGGATCTGAACTGAGTTCTGAGGTGGAGTCAGACATCGAGTCTGCAAGTAGCGAAAAGCGGCAAAAACCCACCGTCGTACAGGAACTTGGTTTTTTACGAATAGAACGAGTAATGAGCCTACGACCAAGACCAACACGTCCAGAAACCACATACACTCCCAGAAATCGAAAAGAAGGAGAAGAAAAGATAGACGGTGGGGTAAAAGAACAACAAAAACAAACCAAACAGCCGTACAGAAGAAACAGACGGAGATGAACATGGCTACAGACTTTGATAACACAGTAGTCAATCTCACTAATATGGAGCTCACAAATGATGAACAAAGAACTCTGTCGTTAGGACTAACGTTCTGTACTAAAAACAATTTTGATTATGCACAGACAAGAGTGGATTTGTTTCAGTTCGTTAGAAAATTGAAACTGCAAAAACATTTTTTTAACACTTCCAAACTTAACAATGACAATATAAACAATGTGGATACCAACAATGTGCTTACTGTAGGAGACATGTCTCTCCTCCAGACCCTGGTCAATATGGATGACTCAAATTATCAGGAAACACCTACTGATTTTGCAAGATCTGCTGGGATTGACATTTCCGGTACAGTACAGACGCCGTTTAAATCCAAATCAGTGTTCATTCCTATGATGCCAAAAGATGGTCTTGATATCTTTGCGGAAAATGTCATAAAAGATTTGAAAGAACTGGCCTGGAAAAGTAGTAATGAATTTAACAGTACCAACCGGAATAAGATGACCACATATGATGCACTTGTGCTGAAAATAAAGCAACAACAAGACATAGTCGTCCGGTGGTCGGATAAGGGTGGCAACGTTGTCTTGTGGCCACTTGAGAAATACAACAAAGAAGCTCTAAATCAGCTCCAAGATAGAGACTGCTACAGTCGTATCAGTCCAAATTGCATCATTGGAATCAAAGAAAAATACCATAAGTCACTGTACGAATGGAGAGGAGAAGGATTATTGTCCAAGCAAGAATTTGAATTTCTTAAGACCGATTATCCTGTCATACCACAGCTATACCTAATCCCGAAGATACACAAAAACCCTCTGGAACCCCCTGGAAGACCAATCATTGCAGCTATTGGGGGACTCTTTGAAAACACCTCTAGATTCATAGACTACTTTTTGCAACCAGCTGTAATCGAACTCCCGGCATACATAAGAGACACCGGTGACTTTTTAACCAAAATCTATGATGTATCCTGGAACACTGACTATCTACTGATGACATTAGATGTGAATGCACTGTATACCAGTATTAGACATATTGATGGACTTAGGGCCCTGAGTTATTACTTAGGAAAAAGACCTATTCAATTGTTTCAGCACTCTAGGATGCTATTACAAATGGCAGAAATGTGTCTGGATAATAATATTTTTATATTTGATAAACTTACCTATAAACAACTGCAGGGCACTGCCATGGGCACTTGCTTCGCCCCCAGCTATGCTAATTTGCATTTGGGTTGGTGGGAGGAGCAGGTGCTCATGAAGACACATAGAGAGAAAATGCTTGAGAATGTAGTCCTATATGTCAGATATATAGATGACATATTTATACTGTGGCGAGGGACTGAATTGAGTGCAGAAACCTTCTCTCAAGAGTTAAATAACAATGCCCTCAATCTCACTTTCACATGCAATACCAATACTAAGTGTATACATTTCTTAGATCTAGAAATATTTGTGGAAAACAACCAAATACAAACTAAAACATACAGAAAGCCCACTGCTGGTAATGCAATACTTCATGCGAAAAGTTTCCATCCTACCTCACTGAAAGAAAGCATACCCTATGCCGAATGTCTGCGCATGAGGCGTAATTGCAGTACCTCGGAAAGTTTTGAACAATCCACTAGTGAGTTATGCAATAGATTAGAACGCAGAGGGTACAGTACTATGACATTATCTAAAGCCAAATCTAAGATTACCAATATAAATAGGAAAGATCTCCTATTTAGGAGAAACGAGAGCAATGAGGCTACAAACTGCTCTGTCACAACTGGTACCCCGAGATTCATCACAGGGTTCAATGCCTACCATGCAAATATTCGTAGAATTCTACACAGACATTGGAACACAGTACGTAACGATCCAGTTATTGGCCCCACTTGTGTTAAAACACCGCAAATTACATTCAGGAGGGCCAAATCCATGCGTCAGGAGCTAGTCCGCAACGCACCCTCAATAACTAAGGCTTGCACGTGGCTTAAGGCTCAGAATGGTTTTCATAAGTGCACTAAATGCAAAGCGTGCAGGCATGGGGTCAATACCAAAATGGTAAAGATGCCGTTTAGACACTCACCCTATGAAATCAGAGGCAGACTTACCTGTAAGTCAGATTTTGCAGTCTATGTCTTGTACTGCACATGCGGCAAACTATATGTGGGTAGCACCATCCACCCCGTGCATGTCCGCATCCTACAACATCTTAGGGCTATCTCTAACAATGATCCTGCCTACCCTGTTGCCAGGCACATAAACACATCACATGGAGGAAAGGCACAGGATCTATTCTTCTATGTGATTGATACAGTTCCCAAAAATCCTAGAGGAGGGAACAGACAATTGGCCCTTAGAAGATTAGAGTCTAGGTACATCATCCTCCTGAATTCGAAAATTCCCAACGGGATGAATGCGGATGAGGCACTGAATGTTCATCTGTAATTGGTCTTGAGCTGTCTGTCCCGCCCCTGCCCAGTCTTCGTGACGTTAGGTCACACTCACCTTTATATTTATTGTTATAGCTTTATTTTCTCACGTTTTTTAGATCTCACGATAGATTAGACCATATTAGACATACTTTTTCAATATTTGATTTAATTATATATTCTTAGGTTTCACTAGTGTATATGGCGCCTGTCTAAGTCATACATCATATTTATCTTTGTGCAAACATAATTCTTGCTTTCAATGCCCACTTGGGCGAGATGGAATGTTGGTTTTTTTCTCATATTTCATGTTAACCTTGGCTCAGTAGTATTTAATACTGTATATATTAAATGCCAAGGGATTAGTGACATATTTTGTTAATAATCAACTATACCTTATAAGGTATGGTACATTAGTTTCTTTTTCGAACCTAACCTACCAAATGTCTTAGCCTGTTTGCACTTTTTTAACAAAATATTAGTCCGTGTGCCATTACATATTAATGTAATCAATTTCTCAATCGATTTAACCTAAATATATTAGATATATTTTTTCTATGTCCAATCTATGTACTAATATAGGCGCACTGTTTCCACATTTAAGGAGGACATTTATTTTATTTAGTTTTGCTATTTTTAATTTAATGTTGTGGTAAAAGGGGAAAAAATTTTCCTTAACAATAATACTGTCTTTCTTAAATTGTTTGGTATTTTATTTTATTTCATTTAACTTTTCTTTCTTTTTTTCTTATGGGAAAAATGTGCACAGTCATAGACATTAGAGTCGTGAGTAACTTCTATGTCTATTGTTGAATTACAGGTTGCTGTGGCAACCATTAGTGAGTGACAAGCATATATACTGTCAGACAGAGTGTACCTGATGTAGTGATCAAGGCGGTACGCCGTCGAAACGCGTCTAAGCTGTTGATGGAGAAATAAACCTCTTCCTTGTCATCATCTCACGGAGTCAGTGCCTGTCTGTTCGTTGCTGCCAGGATTGGTACCAATATATATATATATATATATATATATATATATATATATATATATATATTTCACAAAGGTCCAAGACAGGAGGGTCATGATGCAGTGCTCGGTTTAATTAATCTCATAACGCATTTCGACTGTGGACAGTCTTGTTCACACAGAGATTAGAGAGTGACACATCATTGCAAATCCTGTTGTCAGCATATTAGATGAAACAGAACAATCTAAACTATGGCTGCCATCCTAAAATATGCAGGTAAAGGAAATCATAGTATACACATTAAGCACATACCAGTCAAAAATGCAAGCCAAGCACGTACAAGCACAATTGAAAGCAAAATGCAAATAAGATTGAGGTTATTGTGGTTGAATTTTTTATGAACCTGACAGCACTATCTTCCGTTGCCCTCCAGATTATGAACAGGTCGTTGATATAATGCAGCCATAAGGCAACCTGTCCATCTTCTTGGGGTCACTGAGATCCCTCTGGTTTTTTCCTACCATTCCCCCAGAAACAGATTGGCAAAACCGGGGGTAAAGCAGGTCCCCATGGCAGAACTGAGTACCTGTTAGTATAAAGAGCCATCAAACATGAAGATGTTATTGGGAAGAAAATATTTTATCATCTCCTGTAACAGTATGCTTGAGGTAACCCATGTGTCTGGTTTTAAGAAAGTGATGGCAGGCTCTGATACCCATGTTGCGGTCTACGATGGTGCAGAGGGAATTGACATCAAGGGTAATGAGTAAGAAACCCTCCTCCCAGACAATGTTCTCCAATTTGGCAAAGAAATCTTTGGTGTCTCTCATGTGGGAAGGAAGGTGTAGGAGAGTAGGATCTGCTTCTTATAGTTACCCCCACTTTTTGCTGATGTTTCACTGTTTTTTGACTTAGCCAGACTGAGGCCCTGCTAATCAGGACCCCAGTCTATCTGCTTTCTACTCTAAATTGACTGTATGTACTTTAGGTACACTCCAGATTGGATTCTGGGGTACCCTTGTGAGTCCCTAGTATATGGTATACTATGTACCCAGGGCATAGGTACCCCAGAGGCCTACCAGGGGCTGCAGCATGTATTGTGCCACCCCTGGGAAGCCTTTTAAAATGACACAACAGGTCTGCTACAGCAGCCTCTGTAAGGTGGTGTATCCACCCCTTACTGAGATATAGGTTCCCTATATCTCTCCATATCACTGCACATGTAAACCTATCAGTCACCCCTATGGCAGGCCTTAACAATCCTGAAGGCAGGGTGCTGGGTTTCATGTGAGAGGGTGCCCATGCATGAGCAGAGCCCCTCTGCAGCTTTTGGAATCTTCATTCCGGGGTTGTTTGTGATGCAGCCAGACCATATACTCTTAAGTGCATTATAACCAAACGGTAAATGCTAACTTTGGAGTGGCTGCATGGAAAACTGTCGTGTTTGGTGTCAAACAACTTGGAATCATACCCCCACACCAGTACCTGGTGTGGGAGTATGATCCCACCCTTCTAGAGGGAGAGACATGACAGCACCGGTATACCCTGTACCAGCTAACAGAGCCCTGGCATCACAAAATGGATGCTGCAGCCACAGAAACGAGTCTGCCCTCCTGCTGCTGGACGAAACTCCGGCAGGGGAGGCCTGGACAATAGGTTTCCTGTCACAGGGAGGTGTGACCACCTCCCAGACAGGCTTTAGTGTATTGGGGCTGGGTGGGTGCACTCTCAGAGTGCTTTGAAGTCTGCACTGAGGGGCACATTTGGTGTCCCTGTGCATAGTCCAGCTCAAACCGGTTGCAGGGGCACGCAGCCCCTGCTCTGGTGCAAAACTGGACAAAGGAAATGGGTGTAACCACCCCTCTTTCCTGACCCTCCCATAGGTGGGTCCCCAGAGTTTGTCCAACCCCTTCCTTGGGTATAAAGTAGGAAACCCTGACTACAGGACTTTAGATTACACCTGGACTAAACTCTGATACAAGAAACCAAGTACTTCGATGATCTTCACAATGCTGGACGACTGAAGAATCTCCCTTGGAGTAAAGGAGTTACTCCCCTGCAAGGCAGGCACCTTTAACGCAACTGACCGGTTGGCATCTCCGAGCTCCGACAGACTCCGAAGAATATTGCCACACAGGAGGTGGGTTTTCCTAGGTCTCTGAGGTCGATCTGTGCCCACTGCAAGTCTGAGGCCCGTATCCCTCGTGGAAGACTGTGCAACCTGAACCCCTGGACACCACAACTATTTGCAGAAGCATCAGCTTTCTGGCAACCCCTGAGGCTGAGCTTTGGGTTACTTATATCCCTTACCCCGAGCAGTAATTACACCAAAGATTGCAGGCCTACACTCAACGAGTTTTCCGTGGGCCGCCATTTTGTGATTCCTCTTGAGGTCCCTTCACAATCCCTGGTTTGTTGACATGTGGGTCCTCAAGAAGGCAACTCTAACTTTGATTGAGCTTCCCTGGTTGGTTTAGATGTGCCCTGAGTCACCATTGCTTGGGGAGTCCCCAGGACCTTGCTGGTCCACACAGAAGCATCTTTTCTCTTCCTGCGTGGGTTGCTGTTGCCAAGGCTTGTTGTGGTCAATCCGATCACCGACACCCCAGCACTCGACATCCTTTGTGGGACAGTTAGAATCCAGCTCCTGGTCATCATCGACATCTCCAGGACCCCGTGGCTGCAGAGTCAAGCTTCACCTCTTCACACCTGAAGCACCCAACATCGGTGGGCATTCGATTGCTCCGCTCCTGGTCACTGGCTAGTGACCCAGACTCTGTCCCCGCTGCTTTCAGGTTCTTCACATCTTCGATCCAGGCTTGGATCACACCGGACACTTTTCTCCTTCACGGCAGCAGCACTTTGCTGCAGATCGCCATTGAAAACGACAACGATTCCCGACACCTTTTGACACCTATGCACCCGGCTTCCCTGGGTGAGGTAACTTGAGTACTCCAGTGCTCCCGTGGGTGTTGGCCCTAGAACCCCTAAGTCTAAAGGGGTTTGCTCAAAGTCCTCTCCTAAGTGTCCTTTAACTTTAAAATTCCAACCGCGACTTTCCGCATTGAATCCTACGGCGCTCGCGGCTGTGTTCTCACACTGCACACGTCCCCCATGGGTCTCCTGTGCCACTACCTTGGGTGGTTTCTTGGGGTCCCAGCGATTCTATGTGCCCTAGGCACTGTGTCTAGTCAAGTCGTGGTTCTTATACCACTTTCTTAGTATATGGTTTGGTCTCCCCCTGGAGCCCACTGTGTATTGTGCTATTTACTTTCGTTTTAATACTGTGATACTGTGTATCTTGAACTCTAATCTCATAAAGGGATTAGTAGTTAGTGTTTAGAAATAAATACATATATTTGATATATATCTTGTGTGGTTCTCCTTTCATTTAGTTATTCAAGAGGTTATAATCTGGTAAACCAAGCTGCTTTACACTCCTTCAAGACATAGCCTGAAGGCTGCTCTCCATAGCTACCACTAGGATAGCTTTCAATAAAGGTTGTCTTTAAACCTATCATCAATAAGGGTCGTTTGGACTGGTGCAAGGTGCCCACTATTACTAGTGGACAGCATATGCCAGGCCAACTTCTCACAGAAGGGAGTTGACGAATTCCCATAGGAAATGGTCAACACATTTAGATATGTTTTCAAGAGCGCTGCCCCTGGATGACACAATGGGTCTTCCTGAAAGGTTGCTAGAGTCTATTTGTATCTTGGGTAGAAGATATAATATGGGGAGTTTCGGATAATCCTTTTTGGGAAAACAATGTTCCTCCTATTCCAGGATTCCGCTATCCTTCCTCTCAGTCAGTTTCCTGCAGATCTCTAGAATGCTGTTATTATAACATTCCTTGTTGATTTTTCGTGTAGTATCTTGTGTCGTTGAATTGCCTCAAGGCTTCAGTGGTGTACAGCTCTCTACTCATGAGAACAATGTTACCTCCCTTATCTGCTGGACATATATTGATACTGGTGTCATCTGCGATCGATTTTATGATTTGTTTCTGTGCTATGGAGAGAACTTGATGAAACCCATAGTTACTGTGTCATAGAACATATATATATATTGTCATGTGGCATATTGGGAAGAGGACAGACTGTGGTTTGAAATTGGTGGACGCTGCCAGGTCAGTTGTGATATCTAACTATTCAAGCATTTTAGTGCTGTCAGTCTGGCCAGACCTGTCTCAGATTCAAGTTGGTTTAGGCAAGGAGATTATTGATGTCCCCCTCTGTTAATTAATGATATGGATCATTGGTGGAGATAGAGGTGCCCCCCTCCAGGTCTGGTAGCTTTCAGGCTGTGCCATTTTTACAATTTTAACTTTCTAACAAACTTGTAAATGTCAATTCTAGTTTCAGAGTAATTTAAGGGTTTGGATGGACAGAATGAGAGGCCAAGATATAGAGTTGTTTTCTCAAACTCAGAGAGGGGATGGTCTGTGAGGTTGATGATTGTTTTATTTACTGTTTCATCATTCATTACAGTTTCTTCTTGGAGCTTCCTGCTGTGCTTCCCATGAGTTCCTTTCCTCTTCCTCTTCCTCTTGTACTCTCTCTGTCTGAGTCGCCTTCTCCTCTGCCGGCTCCTTCTTGGCCTCTTCCTCTGCTCCGTTGGCCTCTCCCCCTTCCTCTGGTCTTGGATACAGGTGTTATTCTCGTTGTTTGTCTGCCCCACTGGAGGAGCTGCTATTCGTCTAAAAAAGTAGTGGGCTTCCCAGTTTGGTCGCTTCCTCAGGTGGAACTTGCTGATGTATGTGAGGCGTTGGTGTCTGTGTCACTGCTGATTACAGGTTCCGAACCGCTATTAGCTGCTACTGCCATTGTTGTGTTGGGATTAGGACTCTGTGTGTTATACATATGGTCATATTTGTGGCTGTAGGTCAATATTCTGCCACTCTCATAGTCAGCACAGTCCCTGCGCATCATTCTTTGTTTCCTGGCTTTGATGTCGTCTTCTTACTTTTTGAGACATACTTTCCGTTCCTCTATAAATTTGTTGATGGTATCATGCTCACATCTTTGTTTTAATTCCTCTTCAGTGGTTTTAAGTTCTAGCAGTATTGTCTCTCTGTCTTGCCAGGCATATTTAATCACAATACCCAGCATGTGCTTGGAGCTCCTGGCTGAATTGTCAGCCCACTCCGCTAGCATCTTAGGGTTGGGCGATTCATGAGTGGTGTAATGTATATTCTCAGTCCCCTGGGTATCATTTCTTTGTCCAAACAATCTTGTAAATAAATGGCTTCCCACCATTTGGATGTTTCAGCTTTTTTCTTTTTTTCCAATATTCTCAATTTTGTTGGTTAATGATGTTTCATTGTTGCTAGTCGGTTTTGGTAACTATACTTTTCTTCATGAATTCATACAATGGGAGATGCACGTCCAAGAGATAAGAAGTCTTTTACATCTTTTATGATTTGTCAATTTAGACATGGAATGGATGTTTTTGTTGCCTTCTGCTTGCTTTTTGTTATGTTTATCATGCACCTCGTTCATTCCTGTTGTTCATCTGCAGTACACCATGACTTCTTGCACATTCAAACCACAGGATTTCCCCTGGCTCTCCATGACTCTTCTATAGGTCTTCTCTCTCCTCTACATGACATTATTCCAGTGGGTGGGCAGTAGGGCAGAGACCCCCCCACGATTTGCACTTTTCTTCCTAGGACCTAAGCCACTTGGCTGAAACAGGATCCAGTATTTATACTCTACAGGGAATCATCTCACCCTGACTTTTTCCCTCTCTGCCATGGCAATCGGGTGCTCTTACATGGTCTGGTGATTTGCCCTTACCATCACCGAGTCCCGTTAAGTCTGCTGCGTAAGACTTTAGCCACATGGTCTAACACTAGGTCTATTTTACATTTCCCTTGGATTTCAGATCACGCAGACCATTTCCCTTCCAATGCTTGGGCATCCGCGTGCACTGATCCATCTAGGTCTCACACCTGTATTGCTACCAGGTCCCTTCCAGACCTACCGACACATGGACCATGCAGCTATCAAACTTTTCGGCATTCTTCCAGTCATGCCTGCTACTACTTGGACACTATGTCATCCATAGGGAACCCTCTTCTCACTGGGTCCCATGTCAGCCTGCTTGATCCTGTGTGTACTGTTTTACATGTATACATTTGTTTTTATGTAAACGGACTTGATGCATAGCTTATTCACATTTTGCATTCAATTGTGCTTGTACATCCATTGCTCGCATTTTGGAATGGTATCTGCTTTATGTGTAAACTATGATTTCCTCTACCTGCATGTATTAAGATAGCCACTATAGTTTAGGTCGGTCTATCTAATCTCTGTGTGAACAAGACTGTCCGCAGGGACGTTATAGTTAGGGTCCAATTTCACTCGTACAAAACCAGTGAAATTCAGCAGTCTTAGTCACCTGAGCTAACTATAACTTACGCCCCGCAATGCACTGTTTATGACCTCACATATTACATCACTCATGACATGGTCAGTGACATTACTAATGACATCTCAAATGACATCATTGATGACAACATCCAGTGAGTGTAAGTATTTTGTAAGGGTTTTTGATTGTTAAACATATATACTAAGGTACTACGGAGCATATGTATCAAGACTTATTCCCGTTCGCAAACAGGCCGATTCTCAGAATCGGCCCGTTTGCGAACGGGAAAAATCATTTTGGGATGTATCATCCCAAAAGGCCATCGCAAAATAGGGAATCTCAAAATTTGCGCTTCCCTATTTTGCGAATGCATTTAAGGAATTGCAAATTGTGATTCCTTAAATGCTATTCTGGAAGCACCAGAAATTAGTGATTTGCCCTTAACGAATCGCAAATTACCACCAACTCCAAGTTGGTGGTAATATGCGGTTTCCAAGAAAATTCACTTTTTAGCATTTTTCAAAATGCCATGTGGCACACATACATGCCCTTAGGGAATGTATGTGCGCCACATGTGCACACATGCATATTTCAGGGGTGCAACAGGGTGTCCTTTTGACACCCTTGCACCTTGAAATTGCAATTGCAATTTGCGAGTAACTAATGGGTACTCGCAAATTGCGAATGTCTTCCCATTCATTCCAATGGGCCTCTAGGCCCATAGGAATGAATAGGAAGGTATTCCTTAATTGCAAATCGCAATTTGCGAGTCACAATTAAGGAATATGTAGGAATCGCAATTATTATTGCGATACTTACATACATTTAATTTTGCGAGTCCTTAATAGCGATTTACTAAAATTCGCTATTAAATTAAGGACTCGCAAAAGGGTTTTTTGATATATATGCCCCTACAAAACTTAAAGTAGTATACTAGTTGTACTACTAATGAGTGATACTACTTTTAATATATATCATGTGAGTTACTGTGTGACTGTATGTATCCTTGTACGTATGGGTGTGTGAGTGGCTATATGGGTGTATAAGTGGTTGTGTAAGTAGCTGTGTGGGTGTGTGAGATGATGTGTGAATGGCTGTATTGGTGAGTGAGTGGGTATGTCAGTGGATGTATGGGTGGGTGAGTGATGTTGTAAGTGGCTCTATCAGTGGGTAAGTAGGTGTGTTATGACTGTATGGGTGAGTGAGTGGGTATCTGAATGGATGTATGAGTAAGTGACTTGGTGTGTAAGTGGCTGTATGGGTGAGTGAGTGGCTCTTTGAGTAGGTGTTTTGTTACATGACTTCATGTGCGAGTGACTGTTTTGGACAGTGAGTGTCTGTGTGAATGGCTGTATGGGTGAGTACTGCAATGTGTGAGTGCTTGTATGGATTTGGGAATGGGTATGTAAGTGGTTGTCTGAGTGCGTGTTTGAGGGCTTCTATGTGTGATTGAGTGGCTGTGTTGAGAGTTTGATTGGGTGAGTGAGTGGGTGTGTGACTTTGTAGCTAAATAAGTGGGTGTGTGAGTAGCTGTATGGGTAAGCGTGTGGATATGTGGCTGGCTGTATTGGCGAGTAACTGGTTGTATGAGTGGCTGTATGAGTGAGGGAATGTTTGTGTGAATGGGTGTATGAGTGAGTGAGTGGGTGTGTGAGTGCTCTATAGAGGAGTGAGTGGGTATGTGAGTACTGGTATAGGTCTATTAATGAGCATGTCAGTTGTTGTATGGGTGTGTGAGTGGGCGTACAAGAGGTTGTATTGGGTAAGAGTAGGTATGTGAGTGGTTCTGTGGATGATGTAATGAGTGATATCATTTGAGATGTCATCAGTGATGTCACTGACCATGACATGAGTGATGTAATATGTGAGGTCATAAGCAGTGCATTGTAGGGGCGTAAGTTATAGTCAGCCCAGGTTACTATAACTGCTGAATTTCACTGGTTTTGTTCAAGTGAAATCTGACCCTAACTTTAATGTCCTGTAACATTTGTTTTTTTCAGAGAATTTCCAAGGTTTTTTAAATTCTATTTGCTAACTTTAACGCCCATGTAACCTTTGTTTTTTTCAGTGAATTTCTAATATTTTTAAAAGCTAATTACTAACTACAATGTCCCTGTAACCTTTGGTTTTTTCAGTGACTTTCAATGTTTTTTTTAACTAATAATCGCGTTTGCAGAGTGGTGAAAAAGGGGGCTGGGCCTCCGACCCTCTCTTACAGGAGGTACCAAGGTCTCTCAGGAGTAAAGTGGGCTCTATCCCCAACCACTAGAGCACCACAAGCTGCATTTGCAGAGTGGTGGAGAAAGGGGGCGTAGCCTTCGAAGACCTCTTAGCAATCCCTGTGCGTGGGACTTACTGGAGGTAACAGGAGGGGTAGTGGACCCCTCCTGTTACCTCCAGTATGTCCCACACAGCAGGATTGCTGAGAGGTTGTCAGAGACCATGCCCCCTTTGTCCACCACTGTGCAAATGCACCTCCTTGTGCACTACTAGTCGGGGGATGAAGTCTCTTTGCCTCCAGAGGGTGCTTGGGGACCAACTACCCCTCCTGTTAACTGCAGTAAGTCCCACACAGCTCCCACCAAGCAAAAGCAAGCACTCCACTCCCAGCAAGTAGGAGTTGTCAAACCGCTCCTGCTTGATGGAAGCGGAGTTTTCATCTCTTTCCTTGTCCACAGAAATGCAGGCAGGGAAAGAGATGAAAGTATTGCTCTCACACACAGGGAGCTGCATTTTCAGTAGATTCTTGTGTGCGAGAGCAATGCAGGCTCCCACAGGAGGCGGGGAACCGGCTGAGACCGCGGGGGCCTTGAGGCTCCCATGTGGTCCCATAGCACACTGGGTGCCCTGGGTAGGCTCCAGGGTGCATTGGAGACATGGCTGGGCACCTTCCCCATTAAATTTCAGCCGGGCCAGGGGGTGGGTCCCTGGGGCCGAATTTGTCCCGGTGAGGGCAGGATGTGCCGCCCCCCTTCTTAATAACTATAATCTGGGCCCTGGGGATAGTGTCCCCGTGGCCAAAATCACCCTGGGGAGGGGGCCGCACAACCCCCCCTCCCTCTTTTACTTAGTACTATGTAAAGGTCTTCTGCCATTTCCACTGCTGATGTACAGATTAAGAAAAGGCCCAGAGGGCATTTACTGCCATTTTGATGATGCGTAATTGATGCAGAGGAATGCAAGGACAGCTCCACTAAATAAAGAAGCACTTACTTCATTTAGTTAGGAGGAAGCACCTCTGGTGGAGATTCACCTCTTTGTAGCCTTGCCATCTTCTCTTGATGATGATTCACATTATCACAGATTTGTGGATGAAGACGCTCGAGGAACAATCACATTGCCAAAATTACATGCACACAAGGTCACTGGAAACATTACCTCATGGACCTTTATGCAGCTGTAGTGCAGAATATGCACAAGACATTTATACAACGAGGTAGCACTTACTTATTAACCAGATGAAAGTACTCCAGCTGTGTAGGCGCTTTCAGCAAAACTAGGGACTCTTCTTGGAAAAAACGAGGTTCCATTCAGGCCATGATGCACATTTCACAGAAATTGAACCTCAATGGGAAGCACTTACAAATATACACAAAGCAGGTGCCCCAGTGGAAGCCCAACTTCAGAAAAACACAAAGGATCCTAACTTCTTTGACTTGGCGAAAGCAAAGCAAGTGTGTTTCCTCTCGTATTCTAAGTTGAAAAACAATCTGAAATCCTTAATGGAGGTGACTGCATCGTTGATCTATTGGAGTGCAATCCGATATGTAGTGACTGTCATGAGTGGTTTCTTTCTTGTCTCCTGGTGAGAGCAGAGCCCATCGTTCTCCCTTTTGAATACCCTAATTATGCAAATGCCCACAATCCATAGCACTACTCAGACACTGGATCAAAGACACACATAGGCACTCACACACCCACTCACAAACACACACATCCACTCACACACCCACTCACAGACCCACAGAGCCACTCACACAACCACTCTCATACATTACAGGTTAAAGATAGGAACTCAAATTTAAAAAATCTTAAAAAATAACCCCCAAAAAAAACAACGGCTACAGGGACATTATAGTTAGGAAATAGAATTCATAAAACCGTCGAAATTCATTGAAAACACCAAGAATTAGATGCACATTATAGTTAGGAAATAGAATTTAAAAAAGGTAGATTTTCACAGTAAAATTCCAAAGGTTACAGGGATGCTATAGTTAGGAAACAGAATTAAAATGTCCTTAAAAATTCACTGGAAAAATCAAAGGCTACACAGACGTTATAGTTAGGCTAAAATTTCACTCATACTCATAGAAATTCAACAGTTCTAGTTACCTGAGCTAACTATAATTTACACCCTTGCAATGCACTGCTTATGGCCTCACATATTACATCACTCATGACATGGTCAGTGACATCACTGATGAAATCACTTGTGACATCTCATATTACATCACTGGTGACATCATCCATAGAACTACTAACACACCCACTCACAACCCTAAACAACCGCTCATACACACACTAACACACCCATACAACCACTCACATACCCATTGAAATACTCACACAGCCACTCACTTACCCATACAGCCACTCACACAGCCACTCACTCTCCCATACAGCAACTCATACAACCAGACTCTCACTCAGACAGTCACTAACACACTCACACACTCACCTGTACAGCTACTCACATGCCCACTTATTCACCTATAGATACTCAGACACCCACTCACTCACCCATACAGCCTCTCAACACAGCCACTCACTCACCCATACAAGCACTCGCACACTCACTTACACACCCACATAATCATTTATATACCCATTCACACATCCATACATGCATTCCCACATCCGCTCACTCACCCATACAGTCATTCACAGACACTAACTCTCCAATACAGCCACTCACACACCAAGTCACTTAACCAAACACCCACTCAAACAGCTACTTACTCACTCATACAGCCACTTACATACCCAGTCACTCACCCACACAACCACTCACTCACCCACTCACCCACTCACACATAAACGAGTTACCCATACAGCCACTCACACATTCACCCACCCATACAGCCACTCACACACTCACCCACCCATCCTTATAGCCCCTCACACAGCCACTCACTCACCCATGCAACCACTCACACCCAGTTCCAGAACCCTATAGCAACACACATCCCCACTCACACCCCACACAATCACTCACACACCCACTTACATAACCACACAATTACTCACACACCCACTCACACACCCATACAACTACTCAGACACCCACTGACACACAGCTCCAGGCAGTCACACAGCCACTCAGATACTATATGTTAGAAGTAGTATCACTCATTAGTAGTACATAAAGTTTAGTAATTTAACTTTGTAGTAGCTTAGTATGTATTGTTAAGTCTCGGAAACTTTTGAAAAACACTAACACTCACTGGATGATGTGATGTTACTGATCATGTCATGCGTGATGTATTATGGGAGGTCATAAGCAGTGCATTGTGGGAGTGTAAGTTATAGTTAGCTCAGGTAACTATAAGTTCTGAATTTCACTGATTTGTACGAGTGAAATATGAGTCTAACATTAACGTCCATGCAACCTTTGTTTTTATCAGTGAATTTCTGTTTTTTTTTAATTCTATTTCCTAACTATAACTTATCTGCAACCTTTGTTTTTTTCAGTGAATATATACACACACACACATGTATATATATATTCACTGAAAAAACCATAGGTATCAGACACGTTATAGTTAGAAATTAGCATTTAAAAAACCTTTGAAATTCACTGAAAAAACCATAGGTTTTAGGGACAGTTATAGTTAGTTGGACATTTCACTCGTACAAAACCATAGAAATTCCCCCGTTATAGTTAGTTCAGCTAACTATAACTCGCGCCCCCGCAATGCACTGCTGATGATGTCACATATTACATCACTCATGACATGGTCAGTGACATCACTGATGACATCACTGATGACATCTCAAATTACATCACTGATGACATCACTGATTGCGGCAAAGTTGCGTAGGCTCTGGAAATCCCGTCGGGAAAATAACAATGCGCCGTATTGCAGCCTTCCTTTAATATAATGCGCAGTAATGTTTACTTATAATGCGGTGTTCACTTTTATCACGGACAGTGTCACTTTCTTACACGAAAATTAATATTATGTGGGAGGGCGTGTTCTGTTTGTGTGTCTGGAACAAAATTAACGTTTAATTGGCTGAGGTGTTCCAACAACGAGCTCAATGTTCATTGGCTGCGAATCATTGAAAGTAGAAGTGTTGCCAGCCATTTCCTCCCCATCCGCGGAGTAGCAGGGACATCTGATTGGCTGACGTGTTCGAAGCAGGACCTTCCCAAGCTTAATGTTCATTGGCTGCGAACCATTGAAAGTATAAGTGTTGCCAGCCATTTCCTCCCCATCCGCGGAGTAGCAGGAACATGTTATTGGTTGACGTGTTCCAAGCAGGACGTTCCCAAGCTTAATGTTCATTGGCTGTAAACCATTGAAAGTAGAAGTGTTGCCAGCCATTCCCTCCCCCTCCGCGGAGCATCAGGGACATCTGATTTGTAACGTGTTCCAAGCAGGACCTTCCCAAGCTTAATGTTCATTGGCTGTAAACCATTGAAAGTAGAAGTGTTGGCAGCTATTCCCTCCCCCTCTGCGGAACACCATGGACATTTTATTGGCTAAACTGTTCCTAGTACAAGTTTGCTCATTATTGGCTGGGAATGGTTCACTGTTGTGAACCATTTTGTGACGCACTTCAATGGAGTACGGGAAAAGAAAGTAGTAGCTGGGAGGGTAGGAACACTATTAACTCTGTACAGTGGTCACAAGGTGGTGGAGAGGGATTGTGAAGGTAAAAATAGTTTTTTATATATGTTAAGGGCCATTTATATAATTGGCGTGGGGTGTACAAATCACGGCGGGAAAATAACAAAGTGTGTTGCGGTCTTCTTTTTATTAAGTTTGCGGGTGGGATACTTCCCAGGAGCACTGTTTAGTCATAATGTGGTGTTTACTTTTCTAACGGGGAGCTGTGGTTGCGCAGTAAAAATTTCAGTCTAGGTGTGAAATAGTTTTTATTAAGCAATTACAAATATACTTTGTTCGGAAACTGAAGCTGTATATATCAAACGGGTGACAAATAAAAACGCAATTCATAAAATATCCCTTAAGCGTGGGCACACCCTCCCTTTTTTTTCTGCTATAGTTTGTAAAAGTGTTGCCCCATATTCTTGATAATATAAGAGGGCATGAGTTACTTTTAGATAAAGTAGAAAATAAGTGCTACAAGAAACACTCCCGCACTACATCATCTCAGGTCACAAGAACAATAACAAGTAAAAAACAGTTAAACACAAATCACTTTATATTACATACAAATGTATGCTTTATCATTTTTTATAATTTCTATTAATGTAGAATTCGGGAAAGTTTGGTCGTAGTGCTTAGATCACGTACTCCTTTAAGAATATATAGGATAGTAGTATAATAATATACACTACTGGTCGTATATATTCTATAGGGAGAAGGTGAATAGGAACCGCAACAGACAAAAATAGAAATAGTAAAAAAAATATTCAGAAATGTAGGGTTTATCAAAGGTATTCACTAAGAAAGTATCTATGGAAACGATTTTTTTAAACTGCAATTTCCAAAAATATTGTCACTGTAACAATATCTGATCAAGTAAGTTATAAAGGTCAGTAAACTGTATTTCAGATGGTTTACTCCTGGCGGCGAGAAATCTCCAATTCCTGTTGTGTGGAAATATCACACCCTTACAATATACACAGTGTCACTGATGGCACACAAAAAGGAAAATGAAAATGAAGTCATCAATACAAAACAAGATCAATAACGAAATACTTTCCAGCGATGAGTATGTTGAGAGCTTCTTTTCTCCAGGACTTCGAAATCTTTCATCTTCGCGCCAACGGGTCATAAAGTGCTCTGAGAGCACAATGACTGTTAATATTATAATATACATATTCACAGTATATGATCCCAAGAAAGAAACAGAGTAAGAACGAGAAGGTGCTGACATTAAATATAAATCTTTAGTCTTCGTGTCGACGGGTCATAAACTCCACTGAGGTCAGTATAAATGTTCATATTACAATATACATACTCACACTATATGATCTCAAGGGAGGAATAGACTAAAAACCAGAAGCTGCTGACGTTACATATAAATCTTTAGTCTTCGCGCCAACAGGTCACAAACTCCTCTGAGATCATAATGTGTGGTTATTATAATATACATACTCACACTATATGATGTCAAGGGGGAAATAGACTACAAACTAGAAGCTGCTGACGTTACATATAAATCTTTAGTCTTCGTGCCGACGGGTCACCAACACTTCTGAGGTCAAGTACAGTGTCAATATTATAATATACAAAGTCACAATATATGAGCTCAAAGGAGCCAGAACAGGAACAATGTTTGCTGTATTCTGTCTGTTTCTGAAAACAAGCTGCTGACATTACATATAAATGGCAAAAACAACGAATAACGCTTTTTTCTAAATACAAGTGTTTAAAGATTGACAAATAGCTACGTATTATAAATATCTAGTATTGCATAATCAAACAACTTACAACTCAGGATTATGTTTTGTGGCCGCAAAAGAAGAATCCAACTGTAGAAAAGAGCACCTGCATCACTGAATGGAGACCCGTAAATAACTCGCAAAAACTAAACTAATCTATCAACGGGTGTGGTTTATATACTTTTTGGTTATTCAGTAGTCTATGGAAGGAAGATGCGGCTCCGCCCATTTAGATGTCACGTTTTACAGTTGACACATGCTCACGTTTTAACTGTTTCACTTGTGCACGTGTTGGGAAAAGTTACAAAATGTGAAGCGGAAAAAGTTTCGATTTCGAACCTAACACGTATAAGGTCCTTAATATGTACATACGTTGGAGAGCTTAAAAACTGTTACCCGGAAAACCGTGTCATTTCCATTCTCATGAGTAAATACATTTATTGATTGCCGTAATTCTAAATAGAAGACATAAAAAAAGATCTATCAGAATAGAAGAAAAAAAAAACGTGATAATATTTCTCATCACTATGGTTTTAAATTAAAAAATGCGAGCATTTGTAAAGCGTACAGCTAACCCTGGAAAGGTGTGCCGGCGCTCGGGGGCATCAGAAAGATTAAGCAAGGTGTTGCCCACAGTGACATAGTGGTGGGCTAACGTGCCGCTGGAGCCGGGAATTGAACTGTGAACGCTGTTGTTCGAAGTCAGGTATCATAGCTGCTCCGTCACACTTTTTCCACACTTATATGTTAATTAGTGCTAATTAAGTTTTAAACATTGTTAAATTATAACTTATAACAGACTACTGTTACAGTTAGTTTTTCACTACAAAAAGTATGCACGTCTTTTTTAAATTTAGTTAAAAACAATATAGGTTTTAGGGACATTGTAGTTAGAAATTAGCATTTAAAAAACCTTTGAAATTCACTGAAAAAACCATAGGTTTCAGGGACATTATAGTTAGAAATTAGCATTTAAAAAACCATTGAAATTCACTGAAAAAACCATAGGTTTTACAGACGTTATAGTTAGAAATTAGCATTTAAAAAACCTTTGAAATTCACTGAAAAAACCATAGGTTTCAGGGGCGTTATAGTTAGCTGGACATTTCACTCATGCAAAACCATAGAAATTCCACTGTTATAGTTAGTTCAGCTAACTATAACTCGCGCCCCCGCAATGCACTGCTCATGACGTCACATATTACATCATTCATGGCATGGTCAGTGACATCACTGATGACATCACTGATGACATCTGAAATGACATCACTGATGACATCACTGATGACATCATCCACATGAAAATCTGATGCACCTCCTCACAGTCTAATATAACCTTTAATACACCCACTGTAAAATACAGACTACCATTTTTGAAACCATCGAGACACCAATACCAGTTACTACATACGCACTCTTTCATTCCTAGGTCTACACACACATCTACTCATTCACCCATACATTCACTTGTACATGCAGTTACTCATCAATACAACACTATGATATGCACTCATACACCTATTCAGACACTCACACGGCAGGGGAGGCCTGGACAATAGGTTTCCTGTCACAGGGAGGTGTGACCACCTCCCAGACAGGCTTTAGTGTATTGGGGCTGGGTGGGTACACTCTCAGAGTGCTTTGAAGTCTGCACTGGGGGCACATTTGGTGTCTCTGTGCATAGTCCAGCTCAAACCGGTTGCAGGGGCCCGCAGCCCCTGCTCTGGCGCAAAACTGGACAAAGGAAATGTGTGTAACCACCCCTCTTTCCTGACCCTCCCATAGGTGGGTCCCCAGAGTTTGTCCAACCCCTTCCTTGGGTATAAAGTAGGAAACCCTGACTACAGGACTTTAGATTACACCTGGGCTAAACTCTGATACCAGAAACCAAGTACTTAGATGATCTGCACAATGATGGACGACTGAAGAATCTCCCTTGGAGTAAAGGAGTTACTCCCCTGCAAGGCAGGCACCTTAACGCAACTGACCGGTTGGCATCTCCGAGCTCTGACGGACTCCGAAGAATATTGCCACACAGGAGGTGGGTTTTCCTAGGTCTCTGAGGTTTGTCTGTGCCCACTGCAAGTCTGAGGCCCGTATCCCTCGTGGAAGACTGTGCAACCTGAACCCCTGGACACCACAACCATTTGCAGAAGCATCAGCTTTCTGGCAACCCCTGAGGCTGAGCTTTGGGTTACTTATATCCCTGACCCCGAGCAGTAATTACACCAAAGATTGCAGGCCTACACTCAACGAGTTTTCCCTGGGCTGCCATTTTGTGATTCCTCTTGAGGTCCCTTCGCGATCCCTGGTCCGTTGACATGTGGGTCCCCAAGAAGGCAACTCTAACTTTTATTGGGCTTCCCTGGTTGGGTTAGACGTGCCCTGACGCTGCATTGCTTGGGGAGTCCCCAGGAGCTTGCTGGTCCGCACAGAAGCATCTTTTCTCTTCCTGCATGGGTTGCTGTTGCCAAGGCTTGTTGTAGTCAATCTGATCACCGACACCCCAGCACTCGACATCCTTTGTGGGATAGTTATAATCCAGCTCCTGGTCATCATTTATGTCTCCAGGACCCTGTGGCTGCAGAGTCAAGCTTCACCTCTTCACACCTGAAGCACCCAACATCGGTGGGCATTTGATTGCTCCGCTCCTGGTCACTGGCTAGTGACCCAGACTCTGTCCCCTCTGCTTTCAGGTTCTTCACATCTTCGATCCAGGCTTGGATCACACCGGACACTTTTCTCCTTCACGGCAGCAGCACTTTGCTGCAGATCGCCATTGAAAACGACGATGATTCCCGACACCTTTTGACACCTATGCACCCGGCTTCCCTGGGTGAGGTAACTTGAGTACTCCGGTGCTCCCGTGGGTGTTGGCCCTAGAACCCCTAAGTCTAAAGGGGTTTGCTCAAAGTCCTCTCCTAAGTGTCCTTTAACTTTAAAATTCCAACCGCGACTTTCCGCATTGAATCCTACGGCGCTCGCGGCTGTGTTCTCACACTGCACACGTCCCCCGTGGGTCTCCTGTGTCACTACCTTGGGTGGTTCCTTGGGGTCCCAGCGATTCTACGTGCCCTAGGCACTGTGTCTAGTCAAGTCGTGGTTCTTATACCACTTTCTTAGTATATGGTTTGGTCTCCCCCTGGAGCCCACTGTGTATTGTGATTTTTACTTTCGTTTTAATACTGTGATACTGTGTATCTTGAACTCTAATCTCATAAAGGGATTAGTAGTTAGTGTTTAGAAATAAATACATATATTTTATATATATCTTGTGTGGTTCTCCTTTCATTTAGTTATTCAAGAGGTTATAATCTGGTAAACCAAGCTGCTTTACACTCCTTCAAGACATAGCCTGAAGGCTGCTCTCCATAGCTACCACTAGGATAGCTTTCAATAAAGGTTGTCTTTAAACCTATCATCAATAAGGGTCGTTTGGACTGGTGCAAGGTGCCCACTATTACTAGTGGACAGCATATGCCAGGCCAACTTCTCACAGAAGGGAGTTGACGAATTCCCATAGGAAATGGTCAACACATTTAGATATGTTTTCAAGAGCGCTGCCCCTGGATGACACAATGGGTCTTCCTGAAAGGTCGCTAGAGTCTATTTGTATTTTGGGTAGAAGATATAATATGGGGAGTTTCGGATAATCCTTTTTGGGAAAACAATGTTCCTCCTATTCCAGGATACCGCTATCCTTCCTCTCAGTCAGTTTCCTCCAGATCTCTAGAATGCTGTTATTATAACATTCCTTGTTGATTTTTCATGTAGTATCTTGTGTCGTTGAATTGCCTCAAGGCTTCAGTGGTGTACAGCTCTCTACTCATGAGAACAATGTTACCTCCCTTATCTGCTGGACATATAATGATACTGGTGTCATCTGCGATCGATTTTATGATTTGTTTCTGTGCAATGGAGAGAACTTGATGAAACCCATAGTTACTGTGTCATAGAACATATATATATATTGTCATGTGGCATATTGGGAAGAGGACAGACTGTGGTTTGAAATTGGTGGATGTTGCCAGGTCAGTTGTGATATCTAACTATTCAAGCATTTTAGTGCTGTCAGTCTGGCCAGACCTGTCTCAGATTCAAGTTGGTTTAGGCAAGGAGATTATTGATGTCCCCTCTGTTAATTAATGATATGGATCATTGGTGGAGATAGAGGTGCCCCCCTCCAGGTCTGGTAGCTTTCAGGCTGTGCCATTTTTACAATTTTAACTTTCTAACAAACTTGTAAATGTCAATTCTAGTTTCAGAGTAATTTAAGTGTTTGGATGGACAGAATGAGAGGCCAAGATATAGAGTTGTTTTCTCAAACTCAGAGAGGGGATGGTCTGTGATGTTGATGATTGTTTTATTTACTGTTTCATCATTCATTACAGTTTCTTCTTGGAGCTTCCTGCTGTGCTTCCCATGAGTTCCTTTCCTCTTCCTCTTGTACTCTCTCTGTCTGAGTCGCCTTCTCCTCTGCCGGCTCCTTCTTGGCCTCTTCCTCTGCTCCGTTGGCCTCTCCCCCTTCCTCTGGTCTTGGATACAGGTGTTATTCTCATTGTTTGTCTACCCCACTGGAGGAGCTGCTATTCGTCTAAAAAAGTAGTGGGCTTCCCAGTTTGGTCGCTTCCTCAGGTGGAACTTGCTGATGTTTGTGAGGCGTTGGTGTCTGTGTCACTGCTGATTACAGGTTCCGAACCGCTATTAGCTGCTACTGCCATTGTTGTGTTGGGATTAGGACTCTGTGTGTTATACATATGGTCATATTTGTGGCTGTAGGTCAATATTCTGCCACTCTCATAGTCAGCACAGTCCCTGTGTATCTTTCTTTGTTTCCTGGCTTTGATGTCGTCTTCTTACTTTTTGAGACATACTTTCCGTTCCTCTATAAATTTGTTGATGGTATCATGCTCACATCTTTGTTTTAATTCCTCTTCAGTGGTTTTAAGTTCTAGCAGTATTGTCTCTCTGTCTTGCCAGGCATATTTAATCACAATACCCAGCATGTGCTTGGAGCTCCTGGCTGAATTGTCAGCCCACTCCGCTAGCATCTTAGGGTTGGGCGATTCATAAGTGGTGTAATGTATATTCTCAGTCCCCTGGGTACCGTTTCTTTGTCCAAACAATCTTGCAAATAAATGGCTTCCCACCATTTGGATGTTTCAGCTTTTTTCATTTTTTCCAATATTCTCAATTTTGTTGTTTAATGATGTTTCATTGTTGCTAGTCGGTTTTGTTGACTATACTTTTCTTCATGAATTCATACAATGGGAGATGCACGTCCAAGAGATAAGAAGTCTTTTACATCTTTTATGATTTGTCAATTTAGACATGGAATGGATGTTTTTGTTGCCTTCTGCTTGCTTTTTGTTATGTTTATCACGCACCTCGTTCATTCCTGTTGTTCATCTGCAGTACACCATGACTTCTTGCACATTCAAACCACAGGATTTCCCCTGGCTCTCCATGACTCTTCTATAGGTCTTCTCTCTCCTCTACATGACATTATTCCAGTGGGTGGGCAGTAGGGCAGAAACCCCCCCACGATTTGCACTTTTCTTCCTAGGACCTAAGCCACTTGGCTGAAACAGGATCCAGTATTTATACTCTACAGGGAATCATCTCACCCTGACCTTTTCCCTCTCTGCCATGGCAATCGGGTGCTCTTACATGGTCTGGTGATTTGCCCTTACCATCACCGAGTCCCGTTAAGTCTGCTGCGTAAGACTTTAGCCACATGGTCTAACACTAGGTCTATTTTACATTTCCCTTGGATTTCAGATCACGCAGACCATTTCCCTTCCAATGCTTGGGCATCCGCGTGCACTGATCCGTCTAGGTCTCACACCTGTATTGCTACCAGGTCCCTTCCAGACCTACCGACACATGCACCATGCAGCTATCAAACTTTTCGGCATTCTTCCAGTCATGCCTGCTACTACTTGGACACTATGTCATCCATAGGGAACCCTCTTCTCACTGGGTCCCATGTCAGCCTGCTTGATCCTGTGTGTACTGTTTTACATGTATACATTTGTTTTTATGTAAACAGACTTGATGCATAGCTTATTCACATTTTGCATTCAATTGTGCTTGTACATCCATTGCTTGCATTTTGGAATGGTATCTGCTTTATGTGTAAACTATGATTTCCTCTACCTGCATGTATTAAGATAGCCACCATAGTTTAGGTCGGTCTCTCTAATCTCTGTGTGAACAAGACTGTCCGCAGGGACGTTTTAGTTAGAGTCCGATTTCACTCGTACAAAACCAGTGAAATTCAGCAGTCTTAGTCACCTGAGCTAACTATAACTTACGCCCCGCAATGCACTGTTTATGACCTCACATATTACATCACTCATGACATGGTCAGTGACATTACTAATGACATCTCAAATGACATCATTGATGACAACATCCAGTGAGTGTAAGTATTTTGTAAGGGTTTTTGATTGTTAAACATATATACTAAGGTACTACGGAGCATATGTATCAAGACTTATTCCCGTTTGCGAACGGGAAAAATCATTTTGGGATGTATCATCCCAAAAGGCCATCGCAAAATAGGGAATCTCAAAATTTGCGCTTCCCTATTTTGCGAATGCATTTAAGGAATTGCAAATTGTGATTCCTTAAATGCTATTCTGGAAGCACCAGAAATTAGTGATTTGCCCTTAACGAATCGCAAATTACCACCAACTCCAAGTTGGTGGTAATATGCAATTTCCAAGAAAAATTCACTTTTTAGCATTTTTCAAAATGCCATGTGGCACACATACATGCCCTTAGGGCATGTATGTGCGCCACATGTGCACACATGCATATTTCAGGGGTGCAACAGGGTGTCCTTTTGACACCCTTGCACCTTGAAATTGCATTTGCAATTTGCGAGTACCTAATGGGTACTCGCAAATTGCGAATGTCTTCCCATTCATTCCAATGGGCCTCTAGGCCCATAGGAATGAATAGGAAGGTATTCCTTAATTGCGAATCGCAATTTGCGAGTCACAATTAAGGAATATGTAGGAATCGCAATTATTATTGCGATACTTACATACATTTCATTTTGCGAGTCCTTAATAGCGATTTACTAAAATTCGCTATTAAATTAAGGACTCGCAAAAGGGTTTTTGATACATATGCCCCTACAAAACTTAAAGTAGTATACTAGTTGTACTACTAATGAGTGATACTACTTTTAATATATATCATGTGAGTTACTGTGTGACTGTATGTATCCTTGTACGTATGGGTATGTGAGTGGCTATATGGGTGTATAAGTGGTTGTGTAAGTAGCTGTGTGGGTGTGTGAGATGCTGTGTGAGTGGCTGTATTGGTGAGTGAGTGGGTATGTCAGTGGATGTATGGGTAGGTGAGTGATGCTGTAAGTGGCTCTATCAGTGGGTAAGTAGGTGTGTTATGACTGTATGGGTGAGTGAATGGGTATCTGAATGGATGTATGAGTAAGTGACTTGGTGTGTAAGTGGCTGTATGGGTGAGTGAGTGGCTCTTTGAGTAGGTGTTTCGTTACATGACTTCATGTGCGAGTGACTGTTTTGGACAGTGAGTGTCTGTGTGAATGGCTGTATGGGTGAGTACTGCAATGTGTGAGTGCTTGTATGGATTTGGGAATGGGTATGTAAGTGATTGTCTGAGTGCGTGTTTGAGGGCTTCTATGTGTGAGTGAGTGGCTGTGTTGAGAGTTTGATTGGGTGAGTGAGTGGGTGTGTGACTTTGTAGCTAAATAAGTGGGTGTGTGAGTAGCTGTATGGGTAAGTGTGTGGATATGTGGCTGGCTGTATGGGCGAGTAACTGGTTGTATGAGTGGCTGTATGAGTGAGGGAATGTTTGTGTGAATGGGTGTATGAGTGAGTGAGTGGGTGTGTGAGTAGCTCTATAGAGGAGTGAGTGGGTGTGTGAGTACTGGTATAGGTCTATTAATGAGCATGTCAGTTGTTGTATGGGTGTGTGAGTGGGAGTACAAGAGGTTGTATTGGGTAAGAGTAGGTATGTGAGTGGTTCTGTGGATGATGTAATGAGTGATGTCATTTGAGATGTCATCAGTGATGTCACTGACCATGACATGAGTGATGTAATATGTGAGGTCATAAGCAGTGCATTGTAGGGGCGTAAGTTATAGTTAGCCCAGGTTACTATAACTGCTGAATTTCACTGGTTTTGTACAAGTGAAATCTGACCCTAACTTTAATGTCCCTGTAACATTTGGTTTTTTCAGTGAATTTCCAAGGTTTTTTAAATTCTATTTGCTAACTTTAACGCCCATGTAACCTTTGTTTTTTTCAGTGAATTTCTAATATTTTTAAAAGCTAATTACTAACTACAATGTCCCTGTAACCTTTGGTTTTTTCAGTGACTTTCAATGTTTTTTTTAACTAATAATCGCGTTTGCAGAGTGGTGAAAAAGGGGGCTGGGCCTCCGACCCTCTCTTACAGGAGGTACCAAGGTCTCTCAGGAGTAAAGTGGACTCTATCCCACAACCACTAGAGCACCACAAGCTGCATCTGCAGAGTGGTGGAGAAAGGGGGCGTAGCCTTCGAAGACCTCTTAGCAATCCCTGTGCGTGGGACTTACTGGAGGTAACAGGAGGGGTAGTCAGTGGCGTAGCTAGGCACTCTGCCGCCCGTGGCGGACCCTGCCTTTTGCCGCCGCCGAGCGCCTAAGAGCGGGAGGGGGGGGTGCTGGCGATAAATTTAGCTGCCGCCCCCAAATCTCGTACCGCCCCCTCCGCCCCCCCCTTGCTACGCCAGTGGGGGTAGTGTTACCTCCAGTATGTCCCACACAGCAGGATTGCTGAGAGGTTGTCAGAGACCATGCCCCCTTTGTCCACCACTGTGCAAATGCACCTCCTTGTGCACTACTAGTCGGGGGATGAAGTCTCTTTGCCTCCAGAGGGTGCTTGGGGACCAACTACCCCTCCTGTTAACTGCAGTAAGTCCCACACAGCTCCCACCAAGCAAAATCAAGCACTCCACTCCCAGCAAGTAGGAGTTGTCAAACCGCTCCTGCTTGATGGAAGCAGAGTTTTCATCTCTTTCCCTGTCCACAGAAATGCAGGCAGGGAAAGAGATGAAAGTATTGCTCTCACACACAGGGAGCTGCATTTTCAGTAGATTCTTGTGTGCGAGAGCAATGCAGGCTCCCACAGGAGGCGGGGAACCGGCTGAGGCCGCGGGGGCCTTGAGGCTCCCATATGGTCCCATAGCACACTGGGTGCCCTGGGTAGGCTCCAGGGTGCATTGGAGACATGGCTGGGCCCAGGGGCATTTGGTCCCTGGGGATGAAATCGGGCCAGGGAGGCCCATTGAATTTTTGCTGGGCCCCAGGGGATGGGGTACTTGTGGCCAATAGTGGCCCAGGGAGATGAGCCACACAGCACCTTCCCCATTGAATTTCAGCCGGGCCTGGGGGTGGGTCCCTGGGGCCGAATTTGTCCCGGTGAGGGCAGGATGTGCCGCCCCCCTTCTTAATAACTATAATCTGGGCCCTGGGGATAGTGTCCCCGTGGCCAAAATCACCCTGGGGAGGGGGCCGCACAACCCCCCTCCCTCTTTTACTTAGTACTATGTAAAGGTCTTCTGCCATTTCCACTGCTGATGTACAGATTAAGAAAAGGCCCCGAGGGCATTTACTGCCATTTTGATGATGCGTCATTGATGCAGAGGAATGCAAGGACAGCTCCACTAAGCACTTACTTCATTTAGTTAGGAGGAAGCACCTCTGGTGGAGATTCACCTCTTTGTAGCCTTGCCATCTTCTCTTGATGATGATTCACATTATCACAGATTTGTGGATGAAGACGCTCGAGGAACAATCACATTGCCAAAATTACATGCACACAAGGTCACTGGAAACATTACCTCATGGACCTTTATGCAGCTGTAGTGCAGAATATGCACAAGACATTTATACAACGAGGTAGCACTTACTTATTAACCAGATGAAAGTACTCCAGCTGTGTAGGCGCTTTCAGCAAAACTAGGGACTCTTCTTGGAAAAAACGAGGTTCCATTCAGGCCATGATGCACATTTCACAGAAATTGAACCTCAATGGGAAGCACTTACAAATATACACAAAGCAGGTGCCCCAGTGGAAGCCCAACTTCAGAAAAACACAAAGGATCCTAACTTCTTGGACTTGGCGAAAGCAAAGCAAGTGTGTTTCCTCTCGTATTCTAAGTTGAAAAACAATCTGAAATCCTTAATGGAGGTGACTGCATCGTTGATCTATTGGAGTGCAATCCGATATGTAGTGACTGTCATGAGTGGTTTCTTTCTTGTCTCCTGGTGAGAGCAGAGCCCATCGTTCTCCCTTTTGAATACCCTAATTATGCAAATGCCCACAATCCATAGCACTACTCAGACACTCGATCAAAGACACACATAGGCACTCACACACCCACTCACAAACACACACATCCACTCACACACCCACTCACAGACCCACAGAGCCACTCACACAACCACTCTCATACATTACAGTTTAAAGATAGGAACTCAAATTTAAAAAATCTTAAAAAATCACCCCAAAAAAAAAACAACGGCTACAGGGACATTATAGTTAGGAAATAGAATTTAAAAAAGGTAGATTTTCACAGTAAAATTCCAAAGGTTACAGGGATGCTATAGTTAGGAAACAGAATTAAAATGTCCTTAAACATTCACTGAAAAAAATCAAAGGCTACACAGACGTTATAGTTAGGCTCAAATTTCACTCATACTCATAGAAATTCAACAGTTCTAGTTACCTGAGCTAACTATAATTTACACCCTTGCAATGCACTGCTTATGGCCTCACATGTTACATCACTCATGACATGGTCAGTGACATCACTGATGAAATCACTTGTGACATCTCATATTACATCACTGGTGACATCATCCATAGAACTACTAACACACCCACTCACAACCCTAAACAACCGCTCATACACACACTAACACACCCATACAACCACTCACATACCCATTGAAATACTCACACAGCCACTCACTTACCCATACAGCCACTCACACAGCCACTCACTCTCCCATACAGCAACTCATACAACCAGACTCTCACTCATACAGTCACTAACACACTCACACACTCACCTGTACAGCTACTCACATGCCCACTTATTCACCTATAGATACTCAGACACCCACTCACTCACCCATACAGCCTCTCAACACAGCCACTCACTCACCCATACAAGCACTCGCACACTCACTTACACACCCACATAACCATTTATATACCCATTCACACATCCATACATGCATTCCCACATCTGCTCACTCACCCATACAGTCATTCACAGACACTAACTCTCCAATACAGCCACTCACACACCAAGTCACTTAACCAAACACCCACTCAAACAGCTACTTACTCACTCATACAGCCACTTACATACCCAGTCACTCACCCACACAACCACTCACTCACCCACTCACACATAAACTGAGTTACCCATACAGCCACTCACACACTCATCCACCCATACAGCCACTCACCCACCCATCCTTATAGCCCCTCACACAGCCACTCACTCACCCATGCAACCACTCACACCCAGTTCCAGAACACTATAGCAACACACACCCCCACTCACACCCCACACAATCACTCACACACCCACTAACATAACCACACAACTACTCACACACCCACTCACACACCCATACAACTACTCAGACACCCACTGACACACAGCTCCAGGCAGTCACACAGCCACTCAGATACTATATGTTAGAAGTAGTATCACTCAGTTGTAGTACATAAAGTTTAGTAATTTAACTTTGTAGTAGCTTAGTATGTATTGTTAAGTCTCGGAAACTTTTGAAAAACACTAACACTCACTGGATGATGTGATGTTACTGATCATGTCATGCGTGATGTATTATGGGAGGTCATAAGCAGAGCATTGTGGGAGTGTAAGTTATAGTTAGCTCAGGTAACTATAAGTTCTGAATTTCACTGATTTGTACGAGTGAAATATGAGTCTAACATTAACGTCCATGCAACCTTTGTTTTTTTCAGTGAATTTCTGTTTTTTTTTAAATTCTATTTCCTAACTATAACTTATCTGCAACCTTTGTTTTTCAGTGAATATATACACACACACACATGTATATA